>WHPX01000459.1:0-600000 GCA_011057435.1 Actinia equina | reverse complement strand
ACGCCCTATGGGTATTACCTGAGAAATGGTCTCAATACACAACGAGATGCAAAGACATTTGACTCTTTAAAGTTGTACATAATGTTATTTCAGTAGATGGTGATTATCATTTTTTGAATGAATTATCACCAGGGAGTGTTGTTAGTACAGTATCTAATTAATTAATTTTAAATCGAAACTAAAATATCAGAATTTTGAGGTATTTTTAGCTAAGACTGTGTTATCTTTATTAGCTATTGCTTATTTGAATAAAGACAATATTGATGTAGATTTGGCTATGATGGGGCTTTCTTAACCACTAATTCAAATTCCTTACTTTTAGCATGTACATTGTTTCAGTATTGAATAAAATTAAGTCAATATATCCCATTCACTTCCCAAATAAAAATTATTTCACTCATACCATCGTAACCTTCTTCTTCTTCTTTTCTGAACACTTCATCTTCATCTGAATATCCACTAATTCTTGATTTGATTTCTTTAGGTGTACCCACAGTGTGAGCACGAACCATACCCTTCTTGCTATGCCTGCGTGGTGGCCTTACAGGTATCATTTCACTCATGCCAGTATCATTGCTTGAGGTATCACCCAGCACCTTAGGGACTGTATCTACAGGTGACGGCTCACTTGATTCTGCTGGGGTGTCCTCTTGATCAGAGGAGTCCGCAGAGTGGATTTCTGCCATTGCCATGTCAAGTGCCCATGGACTTAGACAAGAGTCTCCACTAAGTGCACTAGTTGTTGACATTACAGACTGCAACTGCCTTTTTCTAAAAATACCATTTGGCTTGGCTTGGTAGCCAAATGGCAAGTTAGTACTACTTCCCCAAGTAGAATCCCCCTCTTCTTCACTACTATTTTCCATTTCTATTCCCTCTAGGTAGGAGATCAAGTCATCAACAATACCCGTTCCTTGATCAATCACATCGGGAGAATAATCGAGCGCTTCCTTCTCTTCTGTCGAATCAAAAAACGTCTCCTCCTCGGCGAGGGTTGGTCGATCTTCGTGATCGCTTATGTCTAGATTACTATCCTCATACTTCTCTATGTTTTTATTCGAATTGTCATTCACACATTCCTGATCAGAGCTCGGGTTTTTGTTTTCCGCGCAGTCGCCTTCGACTTTCGGTTCTCGAGTATCGGTGACTTTCATCCCAATGTTTTGAGCTATATTTCCGTCTTCGGTCTTGTGGCTTTCGAAGGACTTGGTTTCGGAGGGGTTTGTCATTTCAGTATCTGTATGAAGATTACTACTCCCGCGTAAACCACAGCGATTTTCTCTCGAAGGATTCTCAACGTTCCATTTGCATTTACGTTCCTTGGACAAAATTCCTGCCTTGAAAGGGCCAAACACGGCATTTAGAGGTAAACTTCCGATATCTTGTACGTCTTCTTTTAATTCCGAAGCTTCTAAGTCACTAGATTTCCCTTCCATTGACTCAAAATCCCTCGCAGCAATCAAGACTTGTTGGTTTGATTCATCCCCAAACTCGCCATCTTCATTGGACAAAATTTCACTCCTCCCTTCATAGTTTATGTCAACGTTCGGAAGGCTTTCTCTGTTCAAAAACACTTTATCATTTTGGTTATTTAATAATTCAACATTTGTACCAACAGATGTCTCTGGAGAGGAGTTGAAATGCGATTCGTTCAGATCAGCACTGGCCTGCAAATGAAAATCACTTCCGCCTCGCGCTGGCCCTGATTCGCTCTCATTTTCAAACCCTTCACTCGTTCTGCTAAGTTTTTCTTTTATTTTCGTGTCCATTGTAAACGCAAAAGAATCTCCGCGTACACGAAAATCCTTGTCTGTCACGGGTTCATTTTCTAAGCTCCTCTCAGCAGCTGCTCCATCTGCAGAACTGCACAGATCATTAACGTCAGTAACAAATCCCAATGAATCCGAAAAAATAACCCTAAGACTTCCACAGACATCTCCCTTGAAGTCATCGTAGTCACTACTGTCTAAAACTTTGGATAAAAATCTTAAAAGAAGTCCTTCTTTCTTGAAAATGTCCAAGGCTCTATTCAAATTTTGTTTGCAAAGGTCAACTCGCTGCTGTAGGCTTTCTTGTGAGTCAAGGAGTTCCAGCAGCTCTGGCAAAGGCTCCTCCGGACAATTTTTCCTCCAAAATGATTGAAAAGCAGCCTTGTTCTCCATTGGAGTCCTGGCCTGCAAAAGGAGGTGGGAAACACAAAATTTACGACATCTTAAAAACTCAGTTTTGCTGTCCTGCTAGGTTCTTAAAATACGTTCTGAACTTTGTATGTTTTGCGGATGTTACCGAGACGATGCCATTTAATTTTAACCAATCAAATTTTATTAACCCAGATCCGAATCCATTCGCTCTTCATTCGCAGAGTCTTCGCAGCAAAGAAAATTGCTCGGGAAGGCTTCGGAAAGAGTTTGGAAACTTTTCTCGATCTCACAAGATCTCGCACGAAAAATTTAACTCAGAGCACGGTATATGGATTTTTAAAAAAACTTACCTTACGATAAACACCGCCTTTTCTTTGAAATTGTCGCATTTTGATGTTTATGTTTATACTTTTACAATAATTTAATTTGCTGTATAAAATGACCTCAGGTGAGACCTATAGACGAGATGGTGGTCAAATAGTCGCGAAAGCCGAAAAGCTTCTGGTTTTTCCATACAGTTTAAGGTGATAACTGTCAATGGCTCGAACGAGTTCCTTGAAGCAAGGAAACAACATTCCACATGATTGAGACTGTCAACGTAAAAGCACCTGTGACGTAAACCGGGTTAATTAAAGGTAAGAGTACGTGCATGTAAAGCGCGCTCGCTTGCTTGGCAGCAATAGCTTTAAAAACGTGTGACCATTGCACCAGCACTAAACGTTAAAACATCCTAACAAGAGAAAGATATGTGTGTGAATAAAATCGGTGGAAGACCGGGGACTCCTGTGCGTGATGTTAGTACGCAAGCTATCACATCCGGTCGCACTAATTTGAGGGCGTGAGTATGAAACACGTGTTTTATCATAAGTCATTGCGTCACCTACGAGTATATAGAGCTGCGCGTGATAGTGTAGCATTAAAAATGGGTTATATAAGATTAAATCCTATGCGTCTTTCGCATTAAAAAATTATCATTCCTTTTTTCCATTTGATATCGTCTACTGTTCTTGATCAGGAGGTACGAGTGGGATTGTTGAAGTACAACTACTCTAGTTGCGGTTGGACTCTGGTCTGAAAGTAAGATTTGATTGATCTGAAATTTAATCATCGGTTTCCTTTGGCTATGTTCTACAGGTAGCCCAGACTAGACTTTTGTGTTTAGATACTGGTAGTTTTGTGCTTCGATGGAATTCGGTATTATTGAAATTGTCTTAATAAAAGCCCGTAAAATTCGCAATATCTTTTTTTTTCTTGGCTCAGTGCCGGCATTTTAATTGAGCCCCTGCATTCATTTTTTAACTTTTTGTCGAGTTTGGGCTACCTGTGTTAAGGTTTGAACAAATTCAAAATGGCGGACTACGAAGAGAGACGGCAAGCTCCTGTTCCAGGACCGATAGGAAATTTACGCATGAGTACCATAATCCCAGCTATCGAAGAAGCAAGAAGACAAAGGGCTCCAATAGTGCCATCCCTAGGTTTGCCTCAAGCTTCTCGTACGCCACAGGAATTAATGGTTGAAAGAGTGTTTGAAAACTGTGCCTTCAAATCTGCACTTGCTGGAGTGGCTGGTAAGTTTGTGTGTTGGCGCGTTTTAACGCAAAACGTTAGGCGAAGTATTTTTGTCGTTAAATGATGGGTATATTAAATAAAAATGTCTGGCCAAATACCTCTTGATTGGTCACATTTACTGGTCACGTGTTAATCAGTTCATCATGTCAAAAAGACCCTGAGAACTTATAGCCCTGGCAAATCAATTTTTGTTTCATTGTAGGATATGGCCTTGGTATAGTATTTGGCCTTTTCACAGCTGGCATGGACTCGTCCATGCCCAACCCTATGACCGGGGTAGCCGACCAATCAGCTAAAGCTATTTTCAAGGATATGAGAGCTAGAGCTTCATCATATGGAAAGAATTTTGCAGTTGTTGGATTGATGTTTTCTGGAACAGAATGTTTAGTTGAAAGTGTGAGTATATAATTGCATTGTTTATAGGCTATAAACCAGGCCGTCCCAAGGACCTTGAAAGAGGAGGTTGAAATGTTTTTCTACAAATCTTAGTTATGCTGAGTGTATACATGCATGAAGCCGTTGGCAAGCAGTATTGATTTTAACTTTGCCTAAATTTTATTTAGCCACCACTGAGAAGTGTAGTAAACATAGTAAAAAATATGATTTTTTCGAATTACAGTATAGAGGTAAATCAGACTGGAAGAATGGCACACTTTCTGGAGGAATCACAGGAGGACTGATTGGGCTTAGAGGTTAGCAGATTTACACATATCTATAAATGCTTTGACTTTTGCCAGTGTTTATCAATGTTCATAATAGTCACATCCTTACCATGGGAGTCCAGAGGTTTTTTAATTTTATTCTCACACAGGCATTCTCTGGTTTGCCAGAATGCTGCCTCCAGCATTTGCTTAAACCTATCCAGAGTGAAAAATTTTAGAACCTCAGGAACCCAGGGCCACTCCTTCCCTTTTTACTAAGATACATTAAATGACGGCCAGAAGAGTACCAGTTCAATAATATATGCTACCTCCCATGATAAATAAAGTTGGTTAATGGAGGACTACTTCGACAATATGGTGACAATATCTTGGATCGCAATGCATTATGGGTCATCCAAGGGCAAATAAAGTTTTGTTACAGTAATGCAATCAATTGATATTTTTAGATATTAATTTAAAAAAAGAGCCCACCATAAGAGAATGCATCCAAAGATTAAGATAGTTCATCAATCATCTTTTCCCATAAAAGAAAGACAAACACACACAACTTTTTTTTCTTATCTAATTTCTTTTGCCCACCCGACAAGATGGCCCCCTATCATCCATTTTTCATTGTAGTCCATTGTTTTGAATGACACTGTAAAGGGCTGTAGCCTTGGCTATTTCTGACCATAACCTTACTGCATTCAACTTAGTAAAGAAATAATCTTGAGGACTCATCAGCTACAGTTAGTGTCATGTACAACTTGATAGTAAAAAGTACAATACTCTATTTTAGAGTTCCATTCAGTGACCACGAATAATAGTTTCATGTAGAGGTAGGAGTTTCTGCGCATAGCAAAACTACAATTTTATCATGTATGGCAACTCCAGCCACTATTATTCGTGGTCACTGAACAGAACTGTAAAAAGGAGTATTATCATTTTGAACATTTGGGTAAGACCTGTTTACCTTTAACCATACCTTTACCTTGGTTCATAAATTAAAGGCTTCTAACTTAACACTTGCCATCTTTCTTTCAGCTGGAGGCAAAGCAGCTCTTTTTGGTGCTGCAGGATTTGCAGCATTTTCAACACTTATTGATTACTTTTTAAGATGATAGTTAACTAAACATAATTTAAGTTTTAACCAGTTCAAATCCTATTGGATCAGTGTTTCATTGACATGTAAATATAATTGACAAAGAAAAGTATTCCCAGTAGATTTGAATTGGGTAAAACATTTTGTTAGCCAAATTTGTCTATAGAACATTTAAGTGTGACATATAGAAAAACAATTTCTGGGTCCAAAACGAAAATCAGTTCTATAAAGTTTTCTTACATTTTTCTTTGTGACAAAATGTTTTGTTCAAAGTTTTAGTTTTTGTTTTATGGAGGTTGAATCTTTGGGAACATTCTTTGCTGGCTTGACTTTAGTGGTCCTTTTGAGCAGTTGGATCCAGAAATATGTCACAACTTAAAAGCTCTGTTGAATAAGGGTACTTAGAGCAAGATCCCTTAAAAAATGACAAGAAATAAGAGCCATATGTAAATACAATTTCACAAATTTTACTTCAATAAAATATTTAAATATAAAATTTTCTAAATTATGTTTCTGGGAGAGTGTCGTTAATGGTTTACATCGTAACATAACATTACAAAATTAAATTTCCAAAATATAATAAAACAAGAGCTGTGCAATAAAGCCTACATTTTTTTCAAATTATAAGTTTTAACATTACTTAAGAGACCTTTCAAAATTATAAGACTATTTAAAATTTCATACTAATAATCCATCAAAGTTTTAAAAATTTCCAAAGTATAAGCATGTAAGTTTAGACTGGTAATCTTAGACTCTTCCAGTTGGGTTTTTGCCTTGTCTTGTGTGCAGGGGGGGGAGTTAGTTTGAAGTGGTACTCAGGGAGAGGCAAATAAAAGTGACAGTATAGTTCCTTTGGAAACAAATTCCTTTTAACTTCCATTGATAATTCCATCAATCATAATATTGTCAAAGGAAACAGTGTGATAAATAGGAACAATAAATAAAGAATAATTCTGGTTAGTGGTATGTAGTATAAAGGGTTAGCAATCATCAGAACAAGACATAGGACCATGTTGGTCGATTTAACCAAATTGAGTAAAGGTAAGTCTTTTTTATCGCATTAAGACCTTCATTTTTCAAACATTGCTTGGATTTCGGTTGTACTTTTTTTTGGGGAGTGTAGTCGATCCAAATTAAAAATTTAATTAAGTGTAGTGAAAATGCAGAGTGAACCTGTATTCAAATGGAGAGACCTAAATCCAAGGTCCAGAAGGTCCTAAATCCAAGGTCCAAAAAAAACCTGACACTATAAAAAATTACATTAAAAATTCTTAGCTCTTCCTCTTTTGCTTGTACTCTGTATACTTCTTTGATGATCCTCTGACCATATCCGCTGGATATTTTTGCTCATTTAAAGATATTTTGGCCAGTACTTCTTTTGGAAGATCAACATGGCATTTCTCAGCAAGCCTAACTAGATATATCAACACATCGCTTAGTTCTTGTCCTAGATGTTTCTTTTCTTGTCCTGACCAGTCTGTAGAGATAATATACCATGGAATTACATATCAGTTAGCTTTTGTACCCTCCTCAGGTATTCCCTAGCTTTTCTTCCTTACCATTGAATGGGGCATTTTATATACTTGAAATCAGAAAAGTATGTTAGCATGCAGCCATCAAAATTCTGACAATTTCAAGATTAACAAACTTGTAATGGATTATCAGAGACCTCTTCTTTAGTCTCATGAAGCTAAGGACTATCAGACAAGTTAGTTATATACTTTTTTATAACACTGTACTAGAATTCTCCAATTATTATTTATGCTTCATACACACTGATGCAAATCAATGCAGCTTATACTGATTATTTTCTTCTGGCACTAAAAGTTTGACAGAAAATTCTTACCAGGTAATCCTTCATCAACTTCATTTTTCCATTGACTGCAATAAAAAAATAAGAATAAATAAAAACCTGGAATGTTTTGCATTGGAGCAACCCAACACAACGCTTGTTATGTTCATGTGACATCTGCATTCCACCTTTTCTGTCTATCAGATGCACACTAATACTGGTTGGTAGTATAATTTTAGTAAAACAAAATCAAAACTTACAACAGTTCTGCAAGCTCACCAACTTCACCAACCTAAAATAAAATACCAAGATCTGCTTTTTAATATCATTTATCAATCAGTAGCCTGTGTAAGCTCTTTTCGTGCAGCAAAATATTAATCACAGGAAAACTCTGATGACCTGAATTTAAAATTTCCTAGCACAATCCATGCATGCTGTGACCAAGTACGAAGGCTATATTGCAGGGCCGTAACCAGAACTTTTACAGGGAGGGTGCACATCAAATAAAATCGGACCATTGATCATTTCTTTTAAGACAGCAGAACCAAAAAAAAGATAACCAAAAGAAAGCACAACCAAAAAACAAAGGAAAGGATGAGCGGACCTTAACCTTTTATAGGGGGGTGCACATGCACCCTGTGCTCCCCCCTTAGTTACCTGTATTGTTTTCAAGAGGGGAGTTAGAGAAAACAGTGCTGGTCCAAAATCCTTAGTTACACCATGTGCATTCTCTTAACAACCATTGAAGACCCCTCCCTCCTCTACTTTTGCTTCCCTTGTTTGTTATTACTTTGCTTGTAGCAAGTATGGTATTCCATCTCTTCTATACTACCTACCATGGAATATTTCAGTAATTATTATTCTCTGTACACGCTGATCGTGTCAACAGTCACAACAGGGAAAGAGGGCAATACACTGCCGCCAATCAGAGAATATAAAGGTACCAATCAATTTATTTGATTGACAGAAGCGTATTGCCCAATTTCCCTGTTGCTACTGTTGTCTTGATCAGTGCGTAGCAATGAAAAGTGTGTTACGTAATGTTCATACCATGGCTAAAAGTAAATTTCTAGGCTTGTGGAATTTATCCCAGTCTCTTTCCTTTGCAAAGTTGGCTTGCAATTGACGGCTGCAATCAATTCAATGAGAGTATAAAAACGTGGCACATTTGAAATCTTTTTGACTGACGTTGTGGCACCTTTTTGGCATTAAATTTAATGGTATAAAAAATTTATATTAATAAAGTATATAATGAATTTCGAGGGAACACTTCCCAAACATAGTGGACAAAGAGTCAGCTTATCCACCCCTCCCCTGATACTTCTGCCATTGAAAAAATGAAGGAGGTGAAACTGTTGTTCACGTGTCCATTCCAATTCTTTCTGAAATGTATAGTAGTCGTGGTCTAGCCTTAATATTCATCATTCAAACCAATGTTTGAGAATTTCAGTAAATTAAATGGTAACCGAATGATACAGCACAGGGAGATACATCTTGCCACATTTCAGCGTTTGAAAAATATCAACTCTTACATTTTCTCGAGTGACAGCTCGTCCGTGAAGCGAAATTCTTCTCTCGTATTTTCTGCCATAGCTTCAGAGTGTGTATCGCAACTGTTAACCAGCCTATAGAGCCAAATTTGTGGAATAAAACACGAAACTAACAGTTCTAAAATGTGCAAGTAATTTTCATTTGAAATCGATTCCAATTAAACTTGGCGGGAAGATGACGTAATAGATTGACGTCGAGGCTAGATATCCCAGTAAGCATTGCGAGCTACCTATAGCAATGCGCATGCGCAGTTTGTTCTCTTGCGCCATCTTGGATTTTTTTACCGGTTGGAGTAATTTAGTCTCATTTTTTGTACAATCGTAGATAAATCATCATGGGACTCGCCAGACAAGCTTATAATGCGTTATTTAGAAGAAGTTCTACCTTTCTTTTGACTATTGTGGTCGGGGCTGTTGTATTTGAAAGAGTATTTGATGAAGGATTGGATCGAGTTTGGGAAAGAATGAACCAAGGGGTAAGCACATAATTGCATGTTTTAATATTATATTAATGTTATAGTGCATATCGTTATAATAAAGGATTAATAAGTAGAATATAGATGTGCCTGGAAGGTACGTATTTACCATTCATAGGTATCTGGCGTATAATTATCAGTGTTATGTATGCACTCAAACTCGTATAATACTAATATTAATAAGAGTGTTTTTTTCTCTCGATTTGCATGAACAACACAGAAAGTCTGGATTATCTCTTCTGTAAATGATTGTTGTGAATTTCTAAATTAATCAACCATCCTTAGTGTCTACACCATACTAACAACCTACCAGGGACCATCCTAAAAAATCGGGGTTGGGGCTTATATTGGGAAAGGCCTACAGCTCCCCCAGTCTCCAGCCCCCCTGTCTCCATGGTCCCTGATAATGCACTTATCATTCTTTCCCATAGGTGACCCCCAGAACACCCCTGTGGAACCTCTGAAAACATGTGGCAATTGGTGTAGTCCTGGTATTCGTTTTGGCCCCCATGGGTTTGGGGCTTTGTTTAGTTTTGGAAATACACTAGATCCCAGGGATATACCCAGGGGATTTGCTTGACATTGGCCAGCGGGATATTGCTTTCAAAACCCTGTATGAAGATTTTGCCCAGCCATTTGATATCATTTGTATGCCAAGCTTGGTTTGCTTTTGGTATATTGTAGTAGGTAGCATGATTGTTAATGTTGGGTAAAAATCAGTGCAGGACATGTGTAAACCATGGACACATTTGCATGTTATTTCTTCAAATTATTGGTACTGTGTTCTGGCTTTTTATCCCCTGGGGGAGAGGAATTTGTCATGCATTCTATCCAGGCTCTTTGAAAGGTTTTGTCTGTCCATAAAAACAAATCCCTGAGGATGTCCAGGGGTAAACCCATGGGGGACCAAAATATGAAGTGCTTAAGCTTTCCTATCATATAGGAAGGTGCTAATATCAAATATTGTAAATAATTTGATATTTTATAATTATGTTTATATGTAGAAACTATGGAAGCATGTCAAACCAAAGTATATCCAAGAAGAAGGAGATGACTTATGAAGACAATTACTTCCCCAGGACTTTAATATTAATAAGGAGAACACCAGATAACACACATTTACCATTTCTTTGGACCAGTTTCTTCAACTTCTGGATTCCTGACTGATCAACTGGATGATTTTACTCAATAAATTGCAATTTTTTCAGCTGACAAGCTTTGTGTCAGTGTCCATGAATGACATCTTGTTTCTAGGATTTTACATCATATGAATTTATGCAAGAATGACAAATTTATTGAACTTGTTCAGAGAGATTGTTGATTGTAGGTATGGAAATCTCTTGGTTTTGTACAGTTATTAAACATTGTATTAAGGTGACATGGTGTTAGTATTTTTAAGTTTAAAGGAAAATTTCTTGTTTGTGGCCTCAACTTTACAAATACACCAACTGTCATTGATAATGTTGCTTTAATAAGTCTTGTCTTTACATGTAACTACAGTACACTTCAGCTTAGTCTGCGTGGCGGCACTAGGGGTCCCCCTTCCCCAGTCCCCCTCCCCCTAGTCCCCCAATCCCCCGCCCATAGAGCCGCCATGCAGGTTAACTTCAGTTTAGGTACTCTTCTTAACCCTCTAAAAGATTCCAAAAAACCCAACTAGGGTTCAAAAAACAGCTGGAAAAAAATCACACTGGTCTAAGGCTGGTCCTCTTGACTGGTGACATTGGTTAGTCCACTATGACGTGACACCATGTCCAGGCATTATTTTGACCACTGTCACCACCACCACACATGCACACACATATTAGATTTCGTAGTTCTCTATGCTGTTGAGCGTTTTCACGTTACATCACAGCAGCCATGTTGGTGTACCAAAAACAATAAATTTTATGAAAGTGTTTTTGTCACTCGGTAAAGATCTATATGTTAAGTGTATGCTACATCGTGTTTATAAATAGATTTAAAAGCTGCCTCAGGGGTTCTCGCAGGACTCAAACCACTGACCTCTCGTTTGTTAGACGATATCTGGGCCGCTGGGTCGCTGAGGCTTTACGGAAGAAGGTCATGTTAGATCTATATTTTAATCAAATCTGCGCATGATCTTTGTTTTCGTAACTGGGTAAAGATCTATATGTTAAGTGTATTTTCTATCCTCAGGGGAATTGAACTGTATTTTTATGCAAAATCTAATCAAAACCCAATACTTTTAAGATTGCCATCAAACGTGTGTATTCCTTCCCATATCATACATCTGCATTGTATCTGTTAAGTTATTGAGATAATCAGGGACTCAAATGTTAAATATAATACTTCCATGTATTGGACAATAATTTTAAAGTTTACAACATAATGTACACACTAGACATACTCATATATCCAAGGGCTTTCGCCCGGAATAACCTCGTTCCCAAGCTCTATAACTTACTTCTATATCTTTGACTATCCCAGACAATATGATTTTAGGCAAATGATTTCAAAATATACAATCTTCAGTATGTTTCAATGCATTTAACCAAAAAATTTTAAGAAACTTAAAAACCATTAGAAAAAACCTTCAGTATGTTTCAATGCATTTAACCAAAACTTTTCAAAAATGAGTCACAATATCTTTCATTTTGGAACCAGAATCAATTATTATATTTAATAAAGCACAACAAAATATAGAAGTAGTTTTTCATTTTAATCATTTATGACAGTTTTTATGTGTAATCTTAATTGCCTTCAATTTTTCCTTTCCATTTTTTTTTTGTTTTTAGAAATTCAAGTACCCATTAAGTCTTTTCACTTATCTTCATTACTGTTGTCTATGATTTATTCATATATTTAACAAATTAATATAGTTATTAAGATTTTTTAATTTAGATTTTAAAGTAGTGAGTGTGAATCAGCCTAACATAGACAATTGAAATCAGCTGCATGAAAATGTCTGAATGATTAGAATACATTAGATAATTAAACTAAAGATTTAGCAGTTGAATTTTGCCCTTATTCTTTTCCAATTTGAAATCATATGGAAATGTGGATTACAGTAAATCTTGCTTATACATGTACTTAGGCTTTTGCTCGTAAAGTTTGATGGGAATCAGAACAGATGGCAACATATCATTAACCAGGTTCCAAGAACATCCTGCCATGTCTAGCTGATTTGAGTTTCGTAAATTGAGACTCATATTCAGACATCATGCATGCATAATTTGATATCAAACTGCTGAAAATCCAAGCTAAGCTTTTTGACAAAAATTAATTACAATAAAACAATGATTTCTTCATGATCTTTGTTTTCTTAATCATTTCAGTTTGAGTTTTCAGTCCCTTTTTCATTTAAAATTCATCTCTTCATTCTTTAACTACACCTTTATAAAATCCATAACATTTCAGTAAACCTGTGAATTATGGCTGGAAACATGTACATTATTGGCAAAGAAAATGGGAGGCTATGGGTGGAGTGGGGGTGGGGTGGGGTGGGGGGGGGGGGGGACTTCGAGTGTTTCATTTGACATGCCATTCTCTTAAGTATTATTCCTGTTCTTGATTATATGTTTTGATCTATATGAGCCATTTCAATTATTTTTTACACTATAATTTGTTTCCCAATGCATTCCAGACAGTTTGTCAGATGACTTCTGCTTGTATGGTCTCATATTTATTCCAGCGTCAATTTATTGAGTATAATACCTTTCCTTAACAAAAATATCTGAGAATCATTGTTTTTATAATAGTAATATATAATAATAATTTTTATAATATTAAAATGGGGGAAAACGCCCAATATTTGAAAGAAAAAAATCATGAAAAGACTCACAGAATGTTAGAATTTGCTGTGACGTGAACAGAGAGGAGCGAGCCTAGTGCCAGTCCAGTCACTACTTATTGTATCACAGAGAGGTGGACATCATCATTCGGTTTTAGCTACCGGGAATGCGAAAACGTTTCTCTAAATTTCCGGGTCTTCGCAGCACTTGATATGGGTGCTGGTGGCTTAAACGGAGAGCTGAGAGACAACAGAGAATACATTGAGTCGATCCTGAACTATCATTATAACACAAGTAACCAAAGCGGAACGAATAGAGCGAGCGGATCGTTTCGACCACAACAACAGCCACCGTTTACTTCACCAAATTCCCGTCCGTTCCCCTCAACGACTTCAAATCTATCGAATAGTTATTCCTATAACATTCCGAGTGCCGAAATGGTTTGTTATTCTTGTAATGTGAGTTTTACACTACTTCGACGTAAGGTAGGCAAAAGCAAAAAGCTTACAAAATCATTTCTTAAATTTTAACTCGTCTCGACTTCTGCATGTTTAGTAAGTAGTCTCGCTTCTCTTATCGAATGTCGGAAATCGAATAATTTATAACTTAATTTTTAATCCCCTGAATACTTGTTTTTAAGAGTTAATCCTTTTTCTCTTATTTATGACTTATTCAATAATGGAATTATAAAAGGATGGAGTATTTAGGATTCGTAGGAAAATATTTCTTTCGTGATATGAGGACGGGTCGAATAATCAAACTGCGTATGAAGTTTACTGAAGTTATCAGTAGCCGCAGAGCCACAAAATTATGCTCGTTAAATTGATATTTCTTCCAAATATCTGTGGTCTTACTAATATTATTCGTGTATATTTTTTGTTGATTAAGAATGTCGATGGAGGAAAATAAAAACAATCGCTTTCGTACATTAAAATGCTGTCAATTTGTCGACTCCTTTTCCGGGTACCAAACAATTTACAAAAAAAAAACACGAAAGAAACTACAAAAGACCCCAAATTGATAATACACAATAGAACGAACCTAACGAATAATACATTAGGTTTGTGGTGCATATAGAAGGAGTCGACCCATGGTACATATGTTTATTTATTTATATGTTTATATGTTTACATTTGTAAATTTTTGCTTTTTCAAAGATGGCAGCCATGTTAAATTATGCGAGGACATTGAATAAGGACAATTTCGCAAGATAAGCCTTCCGAGCACCCTGGGGCTTAACATTGATGGGACATAAAGTTCCAGTTAGGATGTGCAATTATCACTGCAACATGTCTCGCAATGCTTGAAAATGTAATTTTGCAAGTTGCAGAGGTGATAGAGGTGTTACTCTGTGACACGTTCTAAGCAGCTTGCAAAATTTTTTGCTCCTTTGAAAGAAATGAGAAATGCGTTCTTGAAAAATATAATTAAAACTGCTAGAAAAGCTGTTGGAGCGGTGATACACTGTGCTTGCTATGGCATTGCCAGTTGCTGCAATCCGTTATGAAAAGTAGTACCAAGTTCTACTTCTGCAACTCTGCTACTTGCAACAACGAAAATTGCAAGACAACCCCTGTTACTCTGCTGTGCATGTAATATATTTTTGGAAAACAAAATTGTTGTGAACATTTATTTTCACCTAATTAATTTCAGTTTATTATTGTTATCTATAACCAATGTTTTGATAAGGTGATTTTTCTCAGACCATTAAAAATTTCTATTAGTGTATAAATTCCCATTTATTCCCAGTCCTAGCTTCTCCCAAATAAAAAATGTTCCTTCACTAAATAGTGTTATATCTTTTTTGTCTTCAACAGCAAACCTGTAATAACTGTAAAAGAGCTTTCTGCAAAGAGTGCTTCAAGGAAGGATTAAGTGCAACCGATCAATCCTGCCCAAACTGTCTCACATGTCGATCCTTGAATGCTCCTCAATCACACAAGGAATTTCTTGTCAAAATCAAAGTTAAAGATTTACAAGAATATCTTCGAAAGAAAAATATATCAACACGTCAATGCAAAGAAAAGAGAGAACTAATAGAGCTAGTACTCAATTCCTCCCCTGCTGGTACACAAAATGTGTCTTTTCCACAAAATACAGAGTGGCAGAGTTACCCTCATAGTAGTAATGGTTCTAATACTCGAAACAGGGCACCACCCTCTGATGGCGAGGTAGCACCAACAAATACAAAGAAGGTAATCGAGCGGAAACCCTTTAAAATGCACTTCCTTTCATTCCACTTTTCATTTTCCTTAACTTGAGTATCAGGCTCTCTAGGGAAGAGGAGGAGGGGGAAGTGGGGGCTCTCCTTTTTCCTCTTCTCTCCCTCCTCCCCCACCTATAGTTTAGAGAGCCTGATAATCAGGTTACCTTTTCCCCAAACCCACCAAGCTCAGTCCCAAAAGCCTGCCTGTACATTTTCAGTCACTAAATTAAGATCTCTGAACTATAAGATGCTTAATTAAATAAGTTAAGAATTGGGCCACCACCATTTACTTAAGTGCTCTTTCTGTTCATCGATAACCACAGCATTTTTTATGCAAGAGTGCATGGAGAAAGAGGGGTTGTGGACTACAGCCCATGTTCCACAACCTTTTTGATATAATTCTATGTTTTTATAAATATTCAAGTCTCACTGCTTCCCCTCCATTCATACACAATTTCAGTCTGGCCTGCCTGGTATATTTTCCAATCTAGGACCCCCTTCCACTTTTCAAGTTGCCCTGCAGGCTGCCCTTGTAATATAATGTGCTTAAAGTTATTTCTCCAATTATTTTTTTAGGCCCCACCAAAAACAATAGATGATATTACGAGCATCGATCAAGTCAGTAGTCTTTCCATCAGAGAGATAAAACAAATCCTAACAGTTAATTGTGTAGACTTCAAAGGTTGTTGCGAAAAGGAGGAACTTCTACAAAAAGTTAGAATGTTATGGAAATCAAGAAATGAATCAAAGAAGAGTAAGTTACCTTTTTAAGTGCTTTTTATTTCTATTTATAACATTACGTGTGTGTTGATTAGTTGACTACTGTGGTGTTTATATCAGAAGACAGATACACTCACGTAAAATCCTTCAACAATATTTTATGAAAGCAATATAAAACAGCTGCTTATGTCTGTGTTGTGATATAAACATTCTGGGGACTGAAGGACACTCAAAAAACACTTGTTCCTAAGCTTGCATCTCTTGATCTCTAAAACTGCAGCTCCCAACGTGTATAAATATCAATGCAATAAAAGTATTTTGCCTTGCCTTCCTGCAAGGTATTTTAGTATAATACCGGTATAAACCTTGCAAGAGTCATCTGGACAACACCCTGTCAACAACTTTAATGATGAAATATCACTTTTTGGGATGCCAACCAGAGTTTTCTGATGACAAGTTTAGAAAAGACAAACCTTTTAAGCCTGTGATATAGGTTGAGGAGATGCCTTGTATTGATAGACATGAAAACTTACTTTTAATTAGTAGAAATCTAAGCAATGTTGTAAGATGGGTAAAGAGGCATCCTCTGAAAATCATAAAATTCTTATGGTTGTTCCTTCAAATGAAGGACATAATTTTTACCCATGGGTTTCAGAGTTTGGGTAAAATGACTAAATCTGTTTCACATTCTCTCTCCCATAGTTGGCGATAACGATGAAGAATCTGAAGACATTTGTAAAGTGTGCATGGACAGAGCAATAGACTGTGTACTTTTAGAATGTGGACACATGGTAACTTGTTTACAGTGTAGTAAACAGGTAGCAGAATGCCCTATTTGTAGACAAAACGTATCTAGAATAGTCAAAGTTTTCAAAGCTTGATTGCTTGATATCCCTGTATTGATGATATTACGAGGTTATTGTCGAGTTTTACATCATGGTAGAACTGGATCAAAACTGGACAATCGCAAGAACCATGCCATGAATCTCTCCATTTCCTAATAATTTGCTGTTCTTGTGGTCAAAATCACATCCAAATGCAAAATCAAGCTGCATTTATCAGTATCAATGGTATTATACAACTGCATATATAAAATAAATCTGGTTTATCAGCCTAACTAGTCCACAGTTACAAGTCTGGGCTCCACAGTCCTCCCACTCATAAAACCCAGCAATGTGTGCAGATTTTTGTTCCAGTTTTTTGAACAAATTACAAGATATAGGAAAAACAAAAATATATTTCTCAACATATCAATCAACACATACACAAACAAATATTAGACTAGTACTTTTTAATATCCTGCATTGTATATTTTTTATGAAAGTAAGAGAATCGTACAATAAGAGGGGAAAATATAATGCTTATAAGAAAATGCCATTGTTATAGAGTGCAAACTATTAATCTGTGAAACACTAATAAGCCTGAAGCGAGATGACGTTTTACCCCCGTCTCTATACCATAATCCTTTTCACACTGCTTTTGTTCTTTGATTATGAGTATTGTTCTTGTATTCTGTAAGGAATCAAAAAATTTAATATGAAAGAATTTTAAAAACTATTATGGTCTAGAGACGGGGGTAAAACGTCATCTCGCTTCAGGCTTATTAATAAATATTACAAAATAGCTGAGTGCAATCTATTAATCCGTGAAACACTAATTGTTAACTAGAACTATTTTAATTGGCATTTGCATGAAATTGTGCTATTCAGTATTACTAAAGTTTCATGGTTATATTGTTTGCACTCTAGTGCTAGTAAAACAATAGAAAACAATCACTTGTTTCATTCTTCTTTAAATATTGCTCAAGATTATAAAGAAACCATTAATTACTGTGGCAGTTATCACAAAATTAACGTTTTTTCAAGTCATCTACTTCAAGCTCATAGCATACATGGAATTTCAAAAATTTTACAAATCAACATTAATTTAAAATCATGTATTTCAAATTTGCATAGTGTGTATATTGAGGTAAAATTCAGCTGTGAAAATGTTGTGTATTATAGTTGTTAGGTCAAATTTATGTAAAAACGTTTGCTTACCATGTAGTAATAGTTTAGAATGAAAAGATACAACTTATTTACAATTTATACCATAGCTAGTGTGAATATAGCAAATTAATTAAATTTGAAATAAAATTTGTGTAACTTACTATGAATATTTGTGTAAGTAAATGCAATAAGATACTCCAGTTTCGGATTCTCTGTTGTAAAGGATTGGTCCAGACTTTGTATGGAATTATCTTTAATATGTTTCAGTCAAGGTAGAGTACAAACACTAAAAGTGTGCAACACTTTGCACTATTTAGTAGTAAATAGTGCTAATTAAACAATAGAAAACAATAGGATTAGCATAATTTAGCAGTATTTAGTGGTATTTATGTTACACACTTATAGTGATTGTACTCTACCCCCTTGTTCACAAATTTTTTTGTCAAAAAGCACAGGGATCCCACTCTAAAAAACCGAATCAAGATTGAAATACGACAAATACATGAAAAAATACAGACTCAAAAATCTACTTTAAAAAACCTGCACTGCCCATTTTCACTCCCCAAGCCTTAATTAATCAATATATGTTAAATTCCTTTGCCGAGTTTTGGTTACCAATGTCGATGAACAGTGGCCCATTAAGGATCCTAATCTAATAACTAATTTTATTTATAACTAATTAAATTTTATAACAAAATTGAAGTCATCATATCACAATTTATTTATTTTTTCACAAAATTATTTTCAGAGCTCAATGTATTTCTAAATTATATTACGATATTGTCTTTAAAAGTGCTTTATTAATTTTTATGAATTATTTCTCAGCAATATCATAATTCTATTTTCACCCTACTTGATAAGAAAGCTCCAGATTTGTATTCTTACAAGGGAACACAATTGTACATCACATGGCTTTGCTCACTTTGGGTTAGCCAAGCGACCTATGAATAGAATAGCACCACTTTCATTGTGGCGGATGAGGAATAGGAAAGGGTGGTTGGCAAAAAATATGGGATTCATTGGCATGCACATTAAAGCAACTCCGACAGCAGTTGCAGCAGCAGCCTCTGTTCCTTCTTCGTTCACATCTACAAACGCTTTGTGTACAACCTCAGAAACATACAGCTGTCCATCTTTATTTATCCCAGTCAGGTCTGCCTTGGTTGCATTGAATAGGTCACTTGCTCCCATCTTACTTAACACCTCCTTCAGGGAGAACTTTTCACTCAGTTTGAACTTAGGTAAAGTGACTTCAACTTCTTCCTTGTGAGCCATCTTCAGATGACCAATGGCTTCATCCAGTTTGCTATAGTTGAGAGAGTCTTCTAGCTTGCTCAGACCATCAACTTCGTCAGGGAGAAGAATGATCATGGATATCTTCTCATCTGAATAAGGCAGCTCTAACATCTTGCACTGAAGGCCCTCGTTCTCGAAGTATTTAAACTTATCGGACCTATACATCATGGGAACTTGAACGGTTTTGGATGGAGTCAACTGGAATGGACCTGTTTGGGTGTTATTGGAATCAAACTTTGACATCCAAGATCCCTTGAAGTAAATTGCATTGACAAGTGTGAGACGTGTGTCTGGACCAAACATCCCTTCCGGAATCAGATCCTTTATTTTATTTTTTGTCTTTTGTTCTACCCATTGGTTCACTTCTTGTCTTGCTCCTTCGCTGTTCTTTTGATAATCAACCAAAGCAGCCTCCGCGTTGAAGAACTTTTCACTATCTTCTTGAAACTGCTTGGAAACTTCGAAGCCCATCTGAACAAACAATCGATTCGCCATTGCTATTTCGTTGCCTTTCGCGTTGCTCTGGTTTAGCTTTTGAAGAAACTTCTGAAATTCTGCATTCAGTTGTTTTTCCGGGATCTCGTCGAGATGGAATGAGCTGCTCATTTGCTTGGCTGTGTTTCCACGAGCTCCAAGGTGTGTCATGGCCAGTGCAACCAAAATACTCGAAGGAGAATAAAACAGATTCTGTTCTGCATCAAAAGTGGCTTGTCCTCGAAGAACTTGATGCAAGTGCAAGGAAAACTTGTTGGTAGAAGCCTTGATGAGGTCAGCTTGTGCCATTGCGGATAGTAATACGGAACAAAACACTAAACACACAGCTAGAGTCAATACAGTATACAATCTGAAAGTATTACATGTAATAATGATATTATTACACATGATCTCTTCTGTCTTTATAGTTAATCATCGCTCGACTCAAGCCCTTTGCAGCATGCTACCAAAGGAAGCCCAATATTGTCATTTTACATAATTTTACACAAAGTTTATCTTACTACAAAGCGTAAAGTATCAGGGACCAGCTGAGCAGATCATTTTAACTTTACGGTTAGTCTACGGACAATGCGGAGTGAAGCGTATATAGTGCTTCTTCTCTTTGCTTAACATCTCTAGTTAATGCAATTTAAAGAAAGCCATAATACTAAGCGAAATGATACGTCAGCTTTAGATACAGCGCCCACAAGCCTGTCATGTAATTTTAATCACGTGACTATGGTGTCATGCAATACATTCTACCGCGTAAAAGTCAAAGCCCATGTGCGGAGTTGAAGGAAAGGGGTGAGGAGGTAAAGGAGTCTGATCTTCACCTTAGTAGAGCCGAATTCATAATAGCCTTCTGAAATATCCAGCCAAGAAATCTCGTGATTATGATATGCACGTTTTATTTGATGTTTCCACTCTAGCATTTGTTCGATAGAAAAACGATCTCCTAAAGGACTTTCAGTTTGCAGAATGTTTCCAGGGTGAAAACGTCCAACGGTCACTTCAGAACAGTTTCTTTTGCAGAGAATCACTATCACAGTGCTTCGGACAGACATGTCCCAGGATAGAGAAGAACAGAACAAGGATAAACAAAGCTAGTATAGTCAATGAGTTGAGCAAGAAAAACTTGCACAGCAGATACAGCATGATGACATAGAACATTGTCTTGTACGATGCGAGAAATCGTAAACTTATCCGAGGATCGCGAACCGCGTGACAGGTCTGGGCATTTGATACCGGTGAAGTGCCTGGGCCGTTATGTGAGGGGGTCTTGAGACATGGGGACAGTGTACATGCTACGGTGCTCAGGTATCCTGTGTTATTGTACGTTTGATGGAGATGGTCACCAATCTAATAAGAAGAAAAAGTAGAGATTGTAGGACCGATAGGGTCGAGGTAAAGAGAGCAAAAAATAATGGATAGATAGATAAGGAACAAAGGAAGGAATAAAAAAGGTTATGAAGAGAGGGAAGGTGGGTAGGAAGGTGGGTAGGCAGGTAGGCAGGTAGCTGGGTAGGTAGATGAGTAGGCCGGTATTTAGGTAGGCAGGTAGCTGGGTAGGTAGGTGGATAGGTAGGTATGTAGGCAGGTAGCTGGGTAGATAGGTGGATAGGTTGGTAGTTGGGTAGGTAGATGGGCAAATAAGGTTGGGTATGAGGGTAGATTGATCGGTTGATAGGAAAGAAGTAAGAGATGAAGTTTGCAATACCACAGGAACACAATGAATATCCTGTAGTTGTCATGCCATCCAATACGAGGAATATTCAAGTGGACATTTTACCTTGGAGTTGAGATAGGTAGAAAATCGATAAAGAAGTCTGACAAGAGTTGGATTTTCGTAGCTCCTTATTGGCTGTAGCTCAGGGTCGCCAGTGTATTGTACTTCAAATCGGCGCAAACCATTTATCATCTGTTGGGAAAAGGCAGAACTTTGTTGAGATTATACAGGGAAAAAAGAGCAAGAAAGCAAACAAACGTATTGAAAGAAAGAAAGAATGAATAAGTTAAATAAATAAATGAAAGAACGAACGAACGAGCGGATGAATGAAAGTGAGCATGAGATGAATTTTATCACAAGCGAACGAAAGAATGAACGAATGATAGGATGGGGAAAGAAAGGATGGAGCAAGAAAAGCAGGGAGGGAGGAAGAGAAGGAAAACAGAAGGACAGAGGTAAGGAGAAGTAGAAGTCGAAAAGAGCAAATAGCAGATGGATGGCCGACAGAGACATAACATGCCTGGAATCTTCCTTTGTGCGTAACAATCAACTGCCCTTGTTCATTTTGAATACACTCTGGTATGGATCCCTGAGAGCTTGTACTTGATGATAAACTAGGAAGAGTCCTGTCTCTTGTTCCACTGGGGGTAGCCCACGGGATTGTTTGATCACCTGAATCGGTTACGTCACTACTGACCTGCAAAGAACAATGTGTCTCCTTCAAACTTGTAATATCACTGCGTGAGTCATGCAATCGCGATGTCAATCAAAGCAATGTCCTAATAGACCTTTACGATTTGTGCGTAACGTTCTCCAAAATGCCCTGGGATCTTCTCAAGTGTCATGGGTAAAGAGGCTAGCATGGGTCAGCATTAGTGTAGTAAAAGATGTCACGCAACCGTGACCTACTTTGAATTTCCAGAAAGGAGTTGGTGATAGGGTAGACTTGCCCCAAGTCGACCTCTCTTGTCTCCCGAGCAGTTCTTTATTCAAACGAAGCGAGAATTTGGCGAGTGACGAGATACACAAAGGGCGGCGGACTTTGCGAAAGTCTAAGGAGAGGGGTGCCGATCACCACGGAGGCATTTTATCACTGATTTCTAACCATGTCTAAATACCTTAACAATACTGGAGAGGCTCTTATATGACTGATCAAGGTATGACGCGACCTTATCCGTGTCCCTCTTCGAGCTGTAATCTTCGTCAAAAAACTCTCCTGAAAACAAGCTCTTGAACCACGCCATAGGACCTTGGGCTGCCTGTGTGGTCTGACCAGCCATGCCCGGATGTTTGTTACGAATATTGGCCAACGCACTGGAGATGTTGTAACGAAGACGTTCGAGCTAATAGGGAAAAATAATAATTGTTAACTGCATGCAAAAACGTTCATTAATATACCCAGCTATTGATCAATACGCTAGTTATGGTTGACCAATACGCTGGTAATGAAATGGACTTAGAGCAAACACGTGCCCACCACACTTGGTAACCCAACAATTTCAATGATCATAAGACAACAGGAGTCACCACGGGTTGTCTCCGTGCCCTTCTGCTCTCACCTCTGCTGGGGTTCAATTCCTGGAACCAGTATCGCATGTGAGAAAAAATTTATCTTTCTCTTGAGTCTCCGAGTTCTCCGTTTTTCCTTCCTCTGCCAAACCTAACACGCTAAATTTCGATCTGTGAGTTAGCCATGCCCTGACTTTGATCAGAACAGAGGTTGTTTCATTGTTCGATAAAATAGAAGGACGTTTATGCATTAGAAGTGGAATTTCGCGCACTGTGATTGGTGTTGGTCGGGAATTCCGTACCGTGACCGAGTCTTGTAGCGTCATTTTTCGGGAAGTGTGGTAGTGGTAATAGATAACTACATAATGCAATCTTTCAGGGCGATTTTCAATTTCTAAGAACAAGATGAAAGATTACCTTTTCACTTCCGGGTGCCTGAAAGATTGGCACATAGGAGAAGGAAGGTCCTTCGAGGTCCATCATGTTAGATCTCAAAGAGGACCCTAATGACACACCCATACTAGAAGGGGACCCTCTCAGAGGTCCTTTAGCATTCACAGATGGCAGCACAAGTAGCTTTTCAACTATTATAAACAGAAATGGAATGAGATAAATATGATACAACACTTCAAGTCACATGCACGCAATCATATAAGGAGAGAGACCCCTTTGGTATTATATATATATTAGGATACATAAGAAGTAGCAGAGTAGCCACACTTTATAGTCTATGTCATATACATATTTTATGTGGGTAGATAAATTCAGTACAAAATATTAATTAACTGGTTTCCGATTTGACCCAAAACAAAAAAGTCATTAATATCTTTTTTAAAAATTGCAAGATTTTTAAACTACATAATACCAATGCAAGAAAACCTCAGTTAACTAGACCATTGTCTGGTCAAGTTAATTTATTCCAGATAACAGCATGGTCTGGACAACAGGATGTGTCATTGTGCAAGTGGGATGAGGCACCAATAACACGATCTCTTCTGCATTCTTTATTGATTGGCTACCTGTGTCTATATTAGTTTGGATGAGAGCAACTGAAAAACTTCCACAGCAAGCCAAGAGGAGGATACATTGTCTTCCTAAGTTTCACAGACATTGTTGTCTATATTCTACAAGCTTTCCATAAATGTCATTTCTTACATACCTTCCTGAATCACATCTGCAAGTCCCTCTTGAGCGAAAACCTACAGTGGTACAAAAAAACACACATGTCAGCATAGCAGTTGTTAAAATAACGGTTGGTTAATAACAATGTCCAGGAAAAAATGGAACTTGGCCAGTAACATTGAGCCAGAAACAAGCTATGAACATAGCAAATAGTGAATGAGTTAAAACTAATTTGGCCAGTCATCATGACTGGTGACTGACCAGCAGTTATTTAGTGTGGAGAGGGGGGACATCTGGAAGGAAAGAGAGACCAAGAAGGAAGGGATATGCATGAAGGGACTCCGGAAGAGGGAGAGGCTTTAGTTACTCTAGGTTTAGCTAATTTTCAAGGCATTGGATTGTTGTGTTACCTTGGTAACCCTAACCAGGATGAAAACGTCTTTGTAAGAATAAAGATCCAGTTTTAACCCTCGCAGGACAAACTCCTTTAAAACCTCAGTATAAAATAGGAAGTTTTCTTGTATAAAAGAAGTCCTATGGTAAGAAAAAAGATTGAAAAAAACTTTAACGTTTTCTGTTCCATGCTTAGTTTTAATTTACGTAGTTTATTAACTCGCTAGGGTATATTTGGTGTGTAAATATGGCATTAATGGCCATGATTGGCATGCACCCATTTGCCATACTTCTTTGACAGGTTCAATTGACCATTTAGGGAAGCAAAGTGGTGAGAGTAATATTGCCTCTCACCAAGGTGACCTGGGTTGGATTGCTGGACTCAGTATTGTATGTGAGTAGAGTTGTTTGTTAATCTCTCCTGTGTTTTGAAGGTTTTTCCTGGTTTTCCTCCCTCCACAAAAATTAACTTCTAAATTCTACTTTGATCTATTGGTGGCCGTTTTCAAGTGGGTTGCAAAACCTGTGAGGCTTTCCATCCACCATGTTATCCTATTAGTCACTAAATAACTCACCATTCTTGGCCAAATACATTAGTAGAATCAGTCTCGAGTGCCTGCGGATTCTTAGCATATCGCCAGGGCTGAATAAAACTTAGCCATGTCTCTACAATCTAAAAAAGTATAGAAATAAATACCTAATCATTTCTGTCAAAATCTTGTAAAATCTTGAAGAAATTTAATAGCCCTTTTACAGTTCCCTGCATCATCTTGAAAGTTAACATTGCCTTTGCATACAATGTAGAGAACAGTGGTGAACTTGCAATGATAGAAATGACGTGAATAATTATTGTTTTATTTGTTAAAAAAAGGTCTTTATTAATTCATGGTCACTATTGCGCTTCGATACAACAGGTACAGTTACCTTTCAAGATTGCTGAGGGAACTGTGAAGGAGACTAGTGAAATCCATGTTGTATGCTGTATGCAGAGATATGGTATGTGAGTAGAGTAGTTTGTTGGTTCTCTCCAGTGTTTCAAGGGTTTTTTTGGGGTTCTCAGGGTCTCCCTACACAAGAATCAACTCCTAAATTCCAATTGGAATTCAGTGGATGACGAGCCACTCTGTGGAAATGCCACTGCTAATTCCTATTAAATTACATATTAATAATTAAAGGAGATATCAATCAATCAATAAACTTTAATTAAAGAGGATGACGTATTAAGCCAAACAAAAAATAAGTGTGTTTCCTGTTGTGCAACCGACCCTAATTTTCTTGCCGATTTTTGCCGGCCCTAATATTTTTATACCAATATGCTTATTGACTTCCTACCACAAACACTACCAACCACATTAACCAACAGCCTACAGGAAAACACCACCCATACCCTATACTGACTCTATACTGACTCATCCATACTGACACTGATTTGGGGGTATCAGTATTTACTAGAGTCCAATCATGTGATATCCTCATGACATAGGAATATTTATTCCTGTTTACTTACCCTGCTAATGTTCTGTTGATATACAAGATAGTAAGCAAAATGAAACATGTAGTACTCAAAAGCATCTAGCAATGGGTTAAGAAATGACAATCAACAATTGAAATGAACTAAGACCCTTTTTAACGTTGAATGACATTACTGCTAATAAACATAGTATAGTAGTAATAAATAAATTATGCATTCGGTTTGTGTAATGAAATAGAGAGAATAAGAGAACAATATCAAATGCCCTTGGCGGGATCAAATAAACATAAGTAAAATCTAATCTACATATTGCATAACAACAATTTCCAATCACTGCATATTATTCAAAAGGATACTAAGAAGCACTACTCTTGAAGAGTTAGAACTGGCAGTATTGGAAATCTGGATTTTGTTGTGGTAAAGCACTGGTATGTTCCCCTCTGCTAATGAGTTTTGGGATGGCATCTAGAAAAAGCAATAAAAAAACAATATTTACTAGTGATTACAATGGATGGATCTCACTACTGTAATATTATTATAGTACTTCGAGTGGCACAGGTAGCATTAGTTGCTACAGAGATGTCTCTAACCACTGTGCAGTCCATACCTTGGGGTTGCAGGTTCAATTCCCAACTGATACAACTATATATTATGACTTAGAGTCTCATTCGTGCTCTCCCTATAATAGTTAACATAGTGGTAGTGCATGTGAATCAAACCTCATAGAAGAGCCCTTTACAGGGAGTGATGGTTGTAAAAAGTAATTTCTATATCACATGTGTGAGCGTGGGTGTGTCAAATGATTTGCAAACTACCCCTTTTCCTGCAAATAATAAATATCTTCAATCTATTCAACTTTTGAAGTCAATGAACAAATGGATGAACCAAAAAACAAATGGATCCAAGTGAATGAAACAATACTTACTGGAAGACATTTGATGAAGAATTCATATTTTAAGTATCCATCAACTTGAAGTTTGTCAATCAACTTGAATATCGGTCCAGATGGCCCAAGGAATTTTGATAGTTGTTCAAATGCTCCAGATCGCTGGGATAGTTTTCTAAGTCCCCAGTCATTACTATTGTTGTTATAACCAAATATACTACCAAGAAGCTCTGGGAAAAATCCATGTAGCTCCTGTTGATTTTAAAATAAATAAAAATAAACAAATAGTATTCCACATCAAAAATGTAATTAAAGGAGCACTTGGATGAAAATCAATGAAAATTGGAAATGACTTAAAACTTGTTTCAACTTATCTATATGGCCCAGATAGTAGCCAAGCAACATGTTTCCTTCACAGTCAAAAGTGGCAGAAAAAAATATTATCAATTTTATTCAGCATCTAAATTGAGAGTAAATGACGTCATTTACTCAAACCTATTGTTCTTTTCGTTTTCAACCCAAAATATCTTAACAGTGAGTGGCTCCTAGGCTAAAATTTTCACTTATCAAATTTCCGTTATTATAATTGAGTCATATCATACTCAAATACTTCAATTTTTCAGACTTTCAAAAATCAGGGCATTTTCAACCAAGTGCCCCGTTAACTGTTTTATATAAGGCATTTATAAACAACTAAATCAAACTCATCAATAATTCATAGAATTAATTTTCAAATGACACAATTTTCACTTACCTTAGAAGAATATTCATCAATTATTTTTTGGACTTCCTCACATCTTTGACATAGTGAAGACTTTTGGAGGGCAATACTGGTTTTTCTCTAGTAATTGCAAATGATAATAATGATCATGCTGATTAATAACTCCTTTAAACTCTTGGGTGGGTGGGTGGATGGATGGGTGGATGGATGGATGGATGGATGGACTTTGTTTATAGAGGACAAACTTTGATTATAGAAGATGAAGCTTGACAGTATAGACCCCTTGCAACACTTTGGAATTCAGCTCAACCTGGGGGACAAAACGATAGGTTCCAATTCTAAGAAGTTTGGGATTCTTTTGTTTTGTTCCCCAGATTGAGCTGCTTTGAAATCACATACAAGGAGTCAATTTACCGATAAACCTGTGGTTCTCTTTTAACGTCTCTAGATAATTAGGGACTGGACCACCATTTACATAGTCATCTGAGCCACATCAAGGTCTAGCCAATTGCATATGTAGCCCTTCCGCCTCAGTTATATTAAGACCTTGAGTGTTGGTCTGGCTGAGGCTTGAATCAAGACCTCCTGCTCAACAGGCTGATGCTCTTACCATTACTGAGCTAACTGGGAGGTGGTTGTGTCACCAGCCAACTAATCTCTGGTTGGCAAATAAATAACAAAGGCTTATGTACAGGAGGTATTAGCTACACATCCCACATTGGGAGATGTTGTTATTTTAATAGCCAACATTTAATTCAATAAGAAGTATTTAAGGAGTTTATACATAGTTATTTGAAGTAATAGTCTCGAAATACAGCGCGATATTTTTTTTACCATTTTACGTCGTCATTTTTATCATTTTACGTCATCATTAAAAATTTGGGGAACTTAGCATCATTCACAGGCAGCCCAAATAAAGGCAATTCTCTGCTGCTGAAATATATATGCTGGTATGGGTAGTGGAGTGGTTAGAAATGAAACAACTCAAAGGTTTTATGTCTAACCAATTGGTTGCTTTAATGCAGCACGTAGGCGAACCTTTCGTTCCACCCTGTGGTGAAAAACTTTTACTTTACAAGCTTTTAAAATAAGTACGAAACCACACTTTCTATAGTCCTGTAATATGAAAACACTACCTTAAAATCATCTGAGTTCATCCTAGTACTGTTATTTTGCCATAAAATGTTATGAATACGCTGTAGAAGGTAATGCAGTTCGACGTTTTAACTTTGTTGCTGTCAGTACGACTTGTCCGCCATTTTTGTTCAATATGACACAGGAAGCCCAAAACAAGCCGAAAGACTTCACGATCACTTCTTATGGGGTTCCTGTGGTGTTTGATAATTTCTATATGATAGATGTGTTGATCATCACAGTGAATGAGCGATCTAAGCGAACGCTGTAAAGAAAGACTTGAAAAGGTGATTTCAAGCTTCAACGGGAATCGAACCCATGACCTCCGCGATGCCGGTGCGATGCTCTGCCAACTGAGCTATGAAGCCAATCATGTTAGCGAGCGGTCATTTTTGTTGGGTTCTTCAAGCCCCCATAGATAATAAGTGTGGAAATTGAATGGGCAGAACTGTGGTGGAATAATGATAGATGTGTTGATCATCACAGTGAATGAGCGATCTAAGCGAACGCTGTATAGAAAGACTTGAAAAAGTGATTTCAAGCTTCAACGGGAATTGAACCCATGAATCTCTATATAATAGAGGCTATGAAAGAAAAGGCCGGATGGAACGCATGCTAAAATACATAGGTTTTAATTCATTTTCGCGAAATAACAAACGACCGAAAAGAATATGAAATTTGCTCTTTCTCCTAAAAGATAAATCTTGCTGTCCTAATTTCAAGTTAGAACTTTTATTCACAAAGGGAACCAAAATAGTGGCAATTTAGTTGTTTTATAAGGTACGCGAAAAAATATTCACAAAATAACAATTCTTATAACGAAAGACTCGTATTTTATTGTATTAGTAAAATGCTTCCTTCCTTCCTCTAGGGTGGGGTCCCTGTGTGGTTTCGTTCTCATTCCCCTCTCTGTCTTGACTCCTCCTCCTTCCTTCTTCATGTTAACAGAGCTGAGCCGGTTCGTTGGAAAAGACTGAAAATAACTGAGCCTTTTCTCCACCCGACACTCATCTAAGACTCTTTAAACCACTTCGATAAGAAGTTCCAACCTTTGAGTACAATTGAATACCCAACTTATTGCTTCAGAGATGTCTAGAGTGGTACGAAAGTCACTTTTCCGCCATGTTTTTGGCAAAGACCCGAGAAAGGAGGAAACATTTGAAGACATCAAAGTCTCGAAAAACTCCTGGGAAGCTCCTTTTTGTGCTGTCAACCCTAAGTTTGTAGCAGTGTGCCTTGCATCTGCTGGCGGTGGAGCTTTTCTGGTGCTTCCTTTGAGCAAGGTAAGACTTTGGTATGACTAAAATGTGTGAGTCAATGTATTAAACAGGTCAGATGGCCTTCAACTAGACTCTTCTACAAATATTTAATCAAAGGAAACCCCGAAAATCTGTCCACGTTCTTCAATCAGATCGTACTGATTCGAATTTTCCTTAAAGACCTGGAATAAGTATTTTATGAGGTTTATCTTTATTCTCTTGAAGTTAAACTTCCGTGAAGACATGAACGTGTTGGATGAAACGCCTAGGTAAAATACATGACCATATAAAGAGATCTCTGGGATTCAAGTTGTTGCACACTTATTTACCTACTGATCGCGTCAATAAGACCATCAAAAGAAGTCAAATTGCTCAATTATCTCTTTTTATCTCATTAAAGCTTTGATTTTTAAAGATTTTGCCCATTGGTTCTCGAAATTCTCTTTCTTTACATGAAATAGTATTTCAGATAAAATTTCGTTTTCACTTCAAGAAAATTTCCTTGAGAAGAAATTTCCTGCGATAGCCATCTGTCAGTAATTGTGATTTCAATATGTTTATTATGACATCCAAAGAGTAAACTTGATTTCTGTATTTCAGAATTATCTTTGTTTATTACTGGTAGCTTACATAATTCTACAAGACTGAAGTCCAAGTCAGACCGACAGAACTGGACAGAATATTCAAAGTATTCCATCGAAGTAACGATGTATTTTATTCAAGATCCATCAAGAGAAATTCCTATATTCTAATACCTAGATTATGATTTTTTTTTAAATAAAGACGAAAAATCCGATGACTATTAATTTCAAAAAAATATTTTCTTGGCGGAGAAATAATTTTGGCTCCAAAACTTTTGATTTCCGTGATTTCAGACATTAGAGTTGTAGTTATTGTTTAAATAGTGATGGAATTTTCCTTGTACTTAATTTAAATTATTCAGTCCCACCCATTATTAATGTAGGTAATAATGTCTTTGTCCATAAATATGGTTTTCTGTGAGGTGTGAAATTCAACGATAAACTGAGGTGTCATATTTTGCTTTTTCTAAAGGATAATTATTTTTGAATGTATTTGTTTAATTCACGTACCAATACACAAGCCTTACATAAACTTCAAACAACATTCAAAGTAGTAAATCATAGATAATGTAAGAATATAAGTCGTTGGTATTTTTGAGTATTATAAAGTTTCAGGACACAATCCTACATAACAGTTTTTTTCCTAATGAATAACATTTCCATAATCTCCAGGAAAAGCATTCACGAATGATTATATTGTCTATCTTATCAATAGGAATCACTTTTAGTACCATTATTTTGTTCAAATTTTAAGTAGACTTCAAAATCACTGATGCATATATTTTTCTGACAAAAAAGACACAGAGATATTTATATTGCAACCACTTCAATTTGTCAATATTACTAATCATAGAAATAAAGTTAAAATAATAAATTTCCCTATTTCTAATACTTTGAAAATATGTGACAGAATTGCAGACATAATTTGACTTGACCAAATGACATGGCATGACACAGGGCTCTGTGGTGTTCAGGGATAGAGTCACAGGGCTAAGCCCCAATTGCATGTCAATATTCCCTAAAAATTGAGATACAAAATAACTCATTATAAATTACACAGATTGAGTTGTAGAAAAATATGAAAAGGAAAAATACACACGAGAAAAACGAGAAAAAAGACACACAAAAGTCAAGTCAAATTATTAAATTAATCATACACAGTGTTCTGACGAGGAATTTCTTTCAGGGGGTTGAAGGGCCCACCAATCCAAAATTTAGGGGCCATTTAGAAAACTGGATGGGCCATTTCCAAAATCTTAATAAAAAATGTTAATACAGAATAGTCCCAGAACTCTTGGCTAGTTGAATACAAGATGGCCACTATGTTCGATTTGTGACGTTTCATGTGGACTTTCACCTTGTTTATTGACAATATAATGTGACTTTTATTATTTTGAAAGTAATCTAAATCTTTTAAAACTATAAGGGAGCATTCTTTGGAAAATTCACTTGCCCTGGGGGCACATAGAGTTGAAATTTGTGCTCCATTTCTGTTTTTTATGCGCGATTCCTGCAATGGCGCGGCCTGGTAAGAACACTGTATACATATCATACAATTTATACCGGAAGTCAGAATAAGTGGAGCATGCACACCTATGATTGAATTGGGTGTACCTAGTTGATACTATTCTCTTGGTTATTTATCGTGATATAGACTGGTCGTGTTGAACTTAACAGTCCCCGTGTTGCTGGTCACCATGGAGATGTCTTGGACTTAGCATGGAATCCTTTCAATGACAACATGATTGCATCCAGTTCTGAAGACATGAAGGTTATGCTATGGGAAATTCCCGACATTGGTCTAGCCCACGACCTTACGACCCCTCTAGTTACCCTTTCCCACCACCAGCGTAGAGTTGGTATAGTCAGGTGGCACCCAACTGCAGAGAACATCTTGCTAAGCGCCAGCCACGACAATTTGATTTGTGTCTGGAATCTGGAATCTGGTGACATTGTGACAGAGATTGATTGCCATCCAGACACTATTTTTTGTGTAACATGGAATCATGACGGCAGTAAAATTGCCACTACTTGTAAAGACAAAAAGCTAAGAATGCTTGATCCACGATCTGGGGAGGTTGTTAAGGTTAGTTATCAGACAAACAGTTTGATGCATTTTGTTTGTTTTCAACCTAATAATCAAGTGTTTTGCCAGGTTGATTTCCAATCAAAAATCAATTAATTTATGATTAAATATTTACATATATTTTTGGCTATTTTTGTATCAGTCGTTTAATAATAAAAGGTATCTTTACTTGACCAAATAGTCATCCTTTAATCCCCATTTACACTAGCGATTTTTGCTGCAATTTTTTTGCGATTTTGTCCTTAGCAAATAATGGTACAGAATTTACTTGTAAAGTTTTTTTCAGGATACCAAGATTTTCCTAGACGAATGTCTCTTTTGAAGGATGAGACAAATGACTTTTATTTCCGAAAATTGCAACAAAAATTGCCGCAAAGATCGCCAGTGTAAACAGGGCTTTAAAGGGTCTCCTCCATGACACATTTCACTCCAAATCATGTATATGTAATCCAGCATTCTTACAAGGGCTTGATTTTTTAGGTGTGTGACGGCCATGAGGGAAGCAAGCCACAACAAATTGCTTTCTGTAGCAAGACTGACAACCTGTTCACAACAGGATTCTCTCGCATGAGTGAAAGACAATATGCCATTTGGGATGTAAGTGAAAGTTGCCTTAAAAATTACCATTAATTCAAAAATTATTTGTATAAAATACTACCCATAACAGGGTTCTCAAATATGACGAAAGTGGTGTATTTGTGGCGAAATTATTGAATTAACGGAACTTGACTTGAACAATCTGGGAAATTCTTAATGTAAAACTCTTTCAATTATCAAAAATAACAGCATTTTGAAAAGCATAAGTCAAAATGTCTTTAGTCACTAAAGAAGTATGTAAGGCAGGATAATGCAGGTTTGAATCTCAATATTCAGGGTTTTGACATAACTGAGAATGGTACTTACTCTCTTAAATAAAAACAACTTCAAGTGGCTTCATGTGAAAAAGACCTCAATGCCAATTGATCAACAATAGATTTGAATACTAAAAGTTCCCCTACTCTTATGTATGTTAATAACATGATTGCAGCTTGGATGTAAGGAAGTTTTTAATGAGCAGCAATTTGACTGCCCAAATATATTTTTGTGTTTAAAAGCAGAGCTTATTCAGGGGTGGCGCTTATCAATCATTTTGGTCTTAGGTGCAACGCTTTTTTGAGGTCGGCATTTATTTGGGTGCTGCTTTTAAACGAGTAAAATACAGTAGTACGTCAATTTTCAAATGTTTCACATATATTAGACAAAGTGATTATGAGGTCTATTTATGTTGCATTCTATATACCTATGTCTTTCTTTGTAGAAAAATTTAGAACAGCTAACGCTGGAGGACATTGATTCTTCAAATGGGGTACAGTTCATACGATATGATCCCGACACAAATATGATTTGGCTCATTGGAAAGGTAAGAGTAGCAATGATTCAGCGCACAGGCCTGTCACCAGGGGTGGTTCGAAAGCGTAAATGAACCCCCCCCCCCTCTTCTCTTATTTCACTGTTACTTCACCCATGAAAATGAAAGAAAACATTTGTACACAATCGAAGGTGAACTCGAAATGGGAGTATTGTCACACAACTCTATCATCTTCATATAACTTTATCCTTTTCCCCCCCTTTTTTAGGGTGACTGTCTCATCAGATACTATGAACTCGTGGATGAAGAACCCTACTGCTACTGGATTACCAACTACCAGGGCAAAGACCCTCAAAGGGGCTTTGGATTCATGCCAAAGCGAGGCTGCAACATTAGCATCAATGAAATTTGCCGCATCTACAGAATGACTGGAAAAGGGCATATTTTACCTGTCTCATTTACTGTTCCAAGAAAGGTACTCGTTGATTTGTGTTAATATGTGAATGTTGATATCATGGTGGTCTAGAGGACCCCAGGCTATCCCATCATGCATTGCATATATGATCATTTTCCTACCATTTTGTTAGAGGAAATTATGACTCAAAAATTCAACCTCTTCATTTTTAGTCTGAGATGTTCCAAGAAGATCTATTCCCACCAACTCAGAGTGGCGACGCCTCTCTCACAGCCGATGAATGGTTAGAAGGGAAGAATGCTGAACCCAAACTTATGTCCCTTGAGGCTTTGTTCAAGGGGAAAGGTCAGGCTGCTACTACTGCAAAGAAGTCCACTGGGCTGTCATCGCTGAAGGGGAAACTGGCTGCAAAGAAGACAAAAGGAGGTGCTGCTGGCCAAGAAGAGGTTAGTTATTTGTCCTCTTTCATTGATATCAATACATTGCCAAAATTTCTTTTACATGTTATCAATACATTGTCTGCAGCCCTTATGATGATGATGAGTGGTGGTGATGATGGTAGTGGTGGTGATGATGGTGGTGGTGGTGACGATGATAGTAATGGTGGTGGTGACGATGATAGTGATGGTGGTGGTGATGTTGGTGGTGATGATGATGATAGTGGCAGGGGTATTGGGGGTATTAGTAATGATTTTGAGATGGTGGTATTGATGAAAACCGTTTTTTTTTAGTTTATAATCAATAGCCCACTTGCGAGATATGCTTCACTTGTCACACAGGGATCTGCAGGGGGAACAATAACTAGTTAAGCTCACATATCAATGTTTGTTTTCTAGGAAATGGATGTGAATAAGCTTCTTGATACTTTGAAAAAGCTGAACAACAAGGTGGAAAAACTAGAGAAAAGCAATGCTGAACTTGAAAATAGAGTAACTGAACTTGAAACAGTTGTTACTGGTGAAGATAATGGAGAGGGCCAAGATGAAGAGGATGACGATAAGTAACTGATAAGCTAGATAATTATATGCTTTCTACCATTTTGTATTTGTTTGACGAGAGGCTTGTTAAAATAGACAAATCTGCTTCATCTGGATGACACTTTTAGTTACATCCAAAGCAGGTTTTGTGTTTGTAACAGATAGCTGTACTAGCTCTTACCATAGTACTTAAACAAGAAAGAAAGAAAACCAAATCAGAAATGTCAATGTTCGGCATTGCTGAACTGATATTTGCGTAGGGGACTTTAATGTTATTTTATGGTTTCTGCTTTTTCACTTGTATTTTTCACTGGAATTACTTCATGGTTATACATCTGTTTAGTAGGAAAAAGGATTAATTTTAAAGAAAACATTTTGAGATTAGATTTGATGCCAAAAAAAGCCCATTCTTTTGAAAATTATTTTGTAAGTAGAACCGAAAAGAAACTGCACTTTAATACTAGTATTTTTCACTAATTTCTGATAATATGACAGAAACCTTTTGATAACATACTTTAGTTCTCTACTTATATTTTTCAATACAAATCTAAAGAAAATTACAATAATACAATTACAATTGTTCACTGCATTACATCTGAGATGAAGATGGACTTGATTTAGATGCAATGCTGTGAAGACTTTAGGTCAGTCTGATATTTTGTCTGTATGTTCATTTTTTAGTAGATCTTATTGTTTCAAGTCAAGGTAGGAGTAGAAATACAGAAAATGTATGATTTGAACAACTACACCAACCTCCACTTGAAACTGCTAAAAGGTCTATTTTTCCTGGTTTTCAAGTAGAAAAAAATGTAGATGGTTTGGTAATTATTCTTAAAAGAATAAAATAAGACATGAAAGTGTTTGGTTAAATATTGAAATTATTTTGTCAAGATCAACCAACAAAAGCATGCATTTTAAATCTAGGTTTTTCGACAATCTGATCAAAGTACAAAGTTTCTCTCATTCACAAAATTTGATATTTAGTTAAAGAAAATTCAATTCCCTAATGGTTTGGATGTGATAGAAAATCATTTTGCTTTCTACCATTTCAGTCACCTTTTGTTATTCCGTCTCAAGAGCAATCTAGGTGCTGTTGGTATTGTAAATTCAATATAAATATAATTTGATAATTTTAGGTAAAATTATCGTGTACTGTGAAGCCTTAATCGAAAATCTTTTAGAGCCAACATGTATCTTTTGCAAGAAAGGAAATGTCAGTACTAAATAAAAAAAAGTTTTTTTAATGTGGAGTTTTGTTTAGTTGAGAATAGCTTAATTTATATTCTGCATAGTGGCACATTGGGAAGGTGACAGTAGTGCAAGAAACTGTTGACCATAGTTGGATAATGGTTGGCATTTAATTGGTGGACAGGGCATCTTTGGTGCTGTTCTTCCATATTACCAGGGAAGGGGGGGAACCTCACCCTTTGGGTTGCTGTCTTCAAATCTCATGTTCAAAATGGTGGTCAAACACTTTAGGTATTTGTTGTCAGCTAAAAAGAATGGCATCATAGGAAGAATAATAATAATGACTTTGTCCTTTCAAGCTCCTAAAGTGCTCAGGGCTTGTCACTTTTTCCTCTCATGCTTTGCACACCATGTCTACTAGCTGAAAGGATGCATTCAAGGAATGTAATGGAAAAGACACATTTGGTTTTCTTATTTATTTGCTAAAAGACCTAAAACCAAAAATTGGAAAAAAAATTACATTATATACAATTCTTTATGATGAAAATCCTACAAAACCATGCCCATTAAAATAGTAGAAAGTTATCTTTTGCAGAGGAAACAATGAAATCTTACAGGCAAACTCACAGGGAATTATCTAGGATTTATAGAATATAATCACGAAATATCAATTTCTTACAAGAATGAAGTCCTTGGCAATGATTCAATGCTAAAACGGAGCGATTGGAAGCTTAAAAAGCTTATATTCTTGAACACTTTTCAGTTCTTTTGAAAAGTTTGAATTATGGTAATGTTAACAAAAAAGCAAACTGGATTCTAACAAAAGATTGCTATCATTGGTTAGAAGCAGGCCATGTTGAATTTCTGGGCCCAGTTGTACGAAGGGTGGCTAGCGCTATCCGATGGATAAATCCTTATAGAGTGGATAAGTTGATGCTATTATACAATAAATATATTCACCAGATAAAATATATCTGTTGTATTGCAAGCACTGTTCACCCTACGTTCCACTGTGCCCAGAATGCTTTTCTACCAGCCGAGTAATAGATCTTTTTCAGATCTTTGCAATTGTTTTTGATTTCACACCATTCAAGTATCACTTGTGAAACAAGGAATATGGTTGACTCATGAAAATAACTTCAAGAATCTTGGAAATAATGGTGAAAAAGCCATAATGAAATCATTAGCAAACCAAGAATACAGGTATCTATAGAGGCAACAATGTTACCACAAATCATGAAAGATTTTATGATTAGGTACGTAGGAATATTTTCAGTGTATGTTCACATCATATGAAGCTGAATCTAAGGCTACAAGTACTCAGTCTGAGAACCAGAGTTTTGAAAAGCAAAGGACAAGAGATTGCTAATAATGCAACAGCGTTTGACAAGAATGAGAATTCTGTATGAAGGTTTGTTCAAAGTGCTTATGCAATCTTGTCCTGGTTCAATTGTGTTGATCTGAACCAATCTTGTCATTCTGCCCCATTCAATCACATGATTTTATGGAGTGCACATTGTTAACACTTCCATTAAGCTTCAGAAGGGAACACAACATTGAACAAAATGTCAATTCAATATGAGATTATTAGTACATTATATACAAGTTGAATGATGTTGTTTAATGTTTGGGAGGATTTCTAAGCCTCATGGCATAAGGAGATTGGTGCTGTTGATTGTCTTGTTGCTGCTGCTGCTGCTGTTGTTGTTGCTGCACCTGGTGTTGTTGTTGCACTTGCTGTACAACTTGTGGAGGGACTGCTGTAGCAGCCTGGGTCTGTGGCTGTGTAGTCCCAGCTTGGGAAACACCAGGGCTTGGATGGACTTGTATTTTTTGCACCTGTGAAACACCAGGCATTTGCTTACGCTGTTGCACTACCATCTGTACACCCCCTGGTAGGGAAGATGGGGTACCCTGGACTATGGTAGTAGTAACACCTTGTTTCAAGTTAGATGCTTGTGAGGTAGAAGCTTGAGAGGCAGCTGTTGCAGCTATTCTCTGAGCAGCTTGGGAGACAGCAGCTGTGCTGGCAGCCTGTGCTTGAAGTTGCTTCTGTTGCTGCTGCATTGCCAGTTGTTGTTGCTGTTGTTGCTTCATTTTTTGCAACTGTTGTTGCTGTTGTTGAATGCGCTGTTGTAGCTGCAATGCCTGCTGGGGTGTAAGCTGTTTTTGTAATTGATTTTGTTTCAGGATCTGCTGTATCGTATACTGCTGCTGTTGCGTACTCTGTTGTTGTATGGTAAACTTTTGCTGGGCCTGAGGATTCTGTTGCTGCTGTTGTTGTTGTAGCAATGCAAGTTGCTGTGGAGTTGGTGTTACTTGAATGGTCTTCCCTGAAACACTAGTAGTGGTTGTTGCAAGACCTGTTGATGTCTTGACCCCTGCCTGTTGTTGCTGCTGCTGCTGCTGTTGCTGCTGCTGCTGCTGCTGTAGTTGTATTCTCTTCAATGCTTGTTGCTGTTGTAACCTCTTTTGTATTTGTTGTTGTTCAATGATAGGCCTCTGGCGAAAAAGAGCTAACTGCTGAGGAGTAAGCTGCTTAGCTTGTGTAACAAACTGTTGCTGTGCTACTGGAAGTTTATGGCCTACAAGAATGTCAAAAAGTCACTGAATTAAAAAACAAACCATGATTGTAACAGCTATTAAAGAGAGAATGACTTAGCATCCCCTTCTTAAAGAGGCACTTGGATGAAAATGCCCCAAATTTTGAAAGTCCAAATAATTGAAGTATATGTGGATAATATGACTCAATTATGATTATGTAAACCAGATAAGTGAACAACATTTTAGCCTGGGAGCCATTTGCTATTGAGATATTTTGGTTCAAAAGCAGAAAGAACAATATAGGGTTGAGTAAATGATGTCATTTACTCCAAATTTAGATGCTGAATAAAACTGATAATTTCTATCCGCTACATTTTACTGTTAAGAAAGTATGTTGCTTGGCTACTATTGGGGCCATATAGAAACGTTTAACTAAGTTTAAAGTAATTTCCGATTTTTATCCATTTTCATCCAAGTGCCCCTCTTAAGATAGCAATTCATGATATGCTGTGACAGCAATAGCCCACTTCCAAAATGTGCTTTACTTGTCACACACAAAGGTTTTCCTGCGAGGCTTTGTGCATAATGCTCAGTGATTCATGAAATGAGAAAATTTTACACATAGCTTCACACTAAAACCTTTATGTGTGACAAGTGAAGCATATCTCGGAAGTAGCCTATTGTCCCCATTCACAATCAGTGTCAAAGCCTCCCACTCTTGCCCCAAATAGCCAGAGGTCTATTTATGGTCACTATGAAATGTCTACATTTACTTACTTGCTGATGCCACATTTGTTGTTGCAGTCTGACGTGCTGTCATCTTGAATAAGAAAAACATTTTTGAATTCACATTCAATTAATAATATATTGATAATTTTTGTTTTGCAGCAAAAAGCCTGTGCATAGAATAATGCAAGTGAAAATTAAATATAGTTATACTTTTGCACAATGAGCTTTACTGTGCGACTACTCCAACCAAAGCCACCTCAACAAATTGTCCACAAATTAGCCAATAGTGTTTGAGTATTTAGACAAAAGATTAGCGGCAAATTTTGAATTTAAATATTCTTCCATTGTTGCAGATGGTAAATCTAAATGATGAAGAAGACCTTGTAATATATGTTCTTCGCAAATTTGTGATTTGTATCACCAAAGATATAGAAAAATAGTAATGTACAACTTCAAATACCACAGGAAAGTAAATTAGAGACCATATAAAACGCAGTCTTTATGATTACAGTTTGTTTCTTACACTGACACTGTTACGTCTTATCAATATGTTACTATGCGACAGCACATTTATATTCAACAACAAAGGTGCCGACAGTCTTCTAAGCCGTGTAAACCCATGGATATTTGTCCGATTTGTAGCAATTCTATTGTTCAGATTCCTACTTTTGATTGGCTAATTTGTGGAAAATTTGTCGAGGTGGCTTTGGTTGGAGTAGTCGCACAGTAAGTATGAAAAGAGATTTTAAAAAGGATTGCAGTAGTTTAAAGTATGAAATCTACAACCATTTTAGTGGTAATAACTTCTTTGACTTACTTTGAACTACTTATAGTTATGTAATTTTGTTATTGTAAATATGAATGTAAAAATCTAGGTACAATAAAACGTTGTTGTTGTTGTTGACTGTTCAAATATTCAAATATTTTTCTTTTTACTTAGACTGCTTCAGTAGACCATGTGTCCAGTGAAGCCTTTCAATTCACTAGCCACTAGCCTTTTATTATTGATGCGAAAAGATGAAATTTAAGGCCTGGGGTGACTGAACTGGACAAACTAACCTGAGCAGCAAGACCTGCAGTAGAACCAGCAGCAAGACTGGTAGTGACGATAGTCTTGGAGCCTGGAACTCCACTGATAGTTCCTCCTACCATAGATGAAGTGGTCACCACTCTACCAGCACTTACAACTGTAGGTGACATACTCTAAAAGAAGAATAAAAAACATTTTATATTCAAGTTTTATTGCAATAACTCCCTCAACGCCCCATACAACACAGTGTACTGTGTGCGGTGGCAGGTCCAAGCCTACCATAGATGATGAAGTGGCCACCCCTCTACCGGCAATCACAACTGTAGGTGACACTCTCTAAAATAACAACAAAATATTTCACATACTTATTATTTATGTATACAGCTATCTCAAAAAAGGTTAAATACTGGACCCAGTTGTTCAAAGCCCGATACGTGTTAATCCTGGGTTAACTCTTAATAAGAACTATAGAGTTAATCCTGGATAAGCGTTAATCCAGCTTTGAACAACACGGCCCTGCATACTGAATAGCGCATTGTCTTGTTGATTTGAAGTAAAAAGTTAATTTACAGCAATTAACTCTCTACATGTATTTAGTATATCGTTTCAGAAGGAATACACTAAAAATAGAATAAATAATTATTATTTCTACTTCAGACAAGGAAACTTCAAGAAGATATATGAAAATATTGTATGAAAAAATCTCATATTTAAGATTTATTCTTTCAAGAATAATTATGAATGAAATGAAAAAAATGTTAGATGTAATATATGAAATACAATAAAATATTTTCCCCTAACTTGAATATCCAAAACCTGTGCATTCACAAACCATTAATGTATCTTGAAGAAAGTCAAAGCAAACATTGACCAAAGTTTATGCTAATGGTCCCCTTTACAGATCCTTTTTCCATCCTGAAAGGTAGTGGGTGCCTTTGGAGTGAGACCAAAGGTGAATATGTGATAATTGTCCATGGTTTTAAGAAAGATCTCTATCATTGCAAGCTCAATGTTCGTTTCCTTTTAATGCAAAGTCACGGCTTCCTTTCAAGAGGGCACAGGGAACTGTGAGGGGGACTATTATGAACAAATATCCAAACTTCTGCTACAGTTTTGATTTAATTTGTTGACTTCATATTTGAATGAGTTTGAGAAGAGATGACACTCCAAGAACCAAATCAACTTACCCTCAGACCAGCCTGTCCTTGTGATGTGACTTGACTCTGCATGCGTTTATTGATGGTAGCAAATGGTGAGCTTGTTGGGTTAAGACTGTTGGTTCCTCCTGTAGGGGTGTTAATGATAATGCTAGTCCCACCAGAAGTACTTGAATTACTACCCAAGACTATCCCAGCTATTGGGAAGAGATAATAGTGAAGTCAATTAGTCACTGATGTTTGTTGCAACCTTTAGTGACGTTCACGACATATAAAAAAATAGTTAAACCCCACATAAAAGTACCAGTGGATTAAGAAACAAGGTTGAAATTTAGCAAATAAAGCACCCAATACCACTTCAGCCTGACAAATGAGACAGGTTCTTAAGTGAAAAGTATAATAAGTGAAGTAGTTTGAGGAACAGAAAAAATTCAACACAAACGCACAATGCTGGTACTAACGTTTAGTGACTAGGCCAGTGGTAACTGTAGTTCCTTGTAGATTTGTTACTGTCTTTGGTGGTGAGGAGTTCTGGAGGGAAGCACACAAAAGAAATGTTATTAAGGAACATACTTCTAACTGGCAAACAGAAGATCACAGGTTCAAATATCACTTGCAGCCTGTATTCTTTATCCAACAAAAATAAGCTTGACGAAACAATTGCATCTTTAATTCTTGATGTAAAGCTGATAATACTGCTATCACTAATAAGGACCTGTTTGCGAAGCCAAGTAAGAAATACTACGAGTGTGGATCCAGCAAAAATTTAAGATGGTGGGGGGATGGGGGGGGAGGGGCTAATTGAGTTTCTTCTGTCAACAAAATGGAAATCCACCCTTGTACAAAAGACCTGTGGCTAAGGATTGGACAGCAGGTATACTGTACTGTACCAAGCATGAGTAATACTAGAACGCAAGATTGATAACATAAAGCTTATCTGCAGCAGATCAATACTGAAACTTAACCCATGACAATAGATGTGATGTATCAAACCTGTACAACAATATGCAAGAGTAGTTAATAATACTTACTCCAGCAGTAGAAGAAGCTTGTGCAGTTGGGGCAGTTGGTTTCTGTGTTACCAGCTGTTGTGTTGGCACACTTAACTGTGCTGCCTGCTGCACAAATTGTGGTTTTTGCTGTTGCTGTTGCTGTTGTTGACTCTGAGTTGGAACCTGAACTTGAGCTGGAGTTTGTACCGGCTGCTGAGTTGGCTGTGCAGTCTGTTGTTGTTGCTGCTGTTGTTGCTGCTGCTGTTGTTGCTGCTGCTGTTGCTGCTGCTGCTGTTGTTGCTGCTGTTGTTGTTGCTGCTGTTGTTGTTGCTGCTGTTGTTGCTGCTGCTGTTGGAGCAATAGTTAGAATACTCAACAAAAACCAGCTCAAAACTGTATTTGATGATGTATTTGGCTTTTGGCTTTCAGGTCATCAGACAAAACAGCCTTTGACCTTGGTCATCAGTATAAGCATGGATAGTTCATCATCAAGCCAACCACATTTAAAATCTAACTACCATCTTTTTTATATATTCATTCTTGAATAACGTGATCAACCACCCATTTGAACACCTGGGTATCTTACATATATTTGAACTATTAAAACTCAGTTGACCAATCAACCTTGGGAATCAAGGGTGATGTGACACTAGCACATCTCAACTCTTATCTGTGGGGATACAGCATTTTTTTGAAATAGGTGTGTATATATAATATAGACCTATAATATATATAGCACGAGTAGTTTAGGATTTTTACATCTAAATAATTTTAGCTTAACTTTTATACTTAATGCTTTGTAGATTTTAATTCTATTTAGTTTTTGGTATAATATTTTTTTTCAGTTAGGGCTCTTGTTGATAACAGTGATTGTATATTTACTGAAAGGAATAACCCTGTTTGAATAAAAGCATCTACATCTTACCGCTGCAGCCTGGGCGGCTTTCTCTCTGTTGATTCTCTCTGTCTTCAGTGTGGCTAGCTGGATGGGGTTGAGAGTTTTGTCTTCTGATATGCCACTACCAAGGGAAAATATTCACTTTAGTCACAATTTAATATGAGAGTGATATTAGCTTAAAACTAGTGTGAGCTGCGTCAGTCTTTCTAATAAAACAGTAATGATAAAAAGGTAAATTATACACCATGAAAAGATTAAAAAACCAACATTTTGGACGCTAGTCCTTCGTCGGAGTAAAAGAGAAAGAGCCGTTAGAAAGGAGTGTTTATGTGATTAGAATACGACAAAAGAAACCAATGAGAACAAGGTAGGCAAGGAAACAAAAACAAATAATCAAAAGACAAAAGAATGGGAATGGAACTAGCTAGTTTTTTCATCCTTTCATGGTGTATAATTTACCTTTTCATCATTACTGTTTAATATGAGAGTGAATGGCTCCAGACGTGGAAGAAAGAAAAAGAGACAAAAATACCTTCCAATGAGAACAGATGATTGCTTGTAACTCTTGTTATGAGAATCTGTCAGCCTGAAAAACAAACAAGATTCTTATTTTCTTGCTAATTACCCAGGGGGGTACTTTTGCCCGTTTAGGGTAGGGATGTGCCGGTGAGCCCTCTGAACCCATGACCCTGTTCTAGAGTAAAAATCGCTGAAATTCATGCCCTGTCCCAGAGCAAGATTAATGAAAACCATGTTCCAGAGAGGAGAGAGTGTGATTTCATATACCCTGTTCCAGAGCGAGAGCACTTTTATATACCCTGTTCCAGAGTAGAATCGCTGAAAACCATGGCACGTACCCCTATGGCAAATATAGGGGAGTACCCCCCAGGGCTAATTACTAAAAAAAACTTGTGAGTTATATAATTATAGTTATAAGTTATATAATTAAGAGAAAAGACCTTTATACCTATACGGCAGCAATCTTGAATTCTATTGTTTTAACCAAAAGATTATGGGATGTCGAGAGGGCAACTATTAGAAAATTTATAAACAGCACAGCTGTCAAGGGAACTTTTTTATGTAAGCACATCTAAAAAGCAATCGAATTTGCTGGTAGGAGCAATATGTGAAACACCAACACTTCAAAATATTTGAAAACATGGCCCCACCACTCTACGCTCTGATTTTCACTGTGATTTTCTCTGTTTGCCACCTTAGTATCCCATAGTTCAAGACGGTTGCTGTATCAGTAAAAAGGTCTATTGGAATAATGTTGTGTGGCTAAACTTACAGCTGCTTTACTGTAGGTTTTCGCTTGGTGGCAGTTTTCTTGACCAGCTCAAACAAGGATGAGTGAAGCACTGTTGGTGACCTGCCAGCATCTTGACTCAATAGATGATATGTCCTAAATGTCCTTCCACTTTTAGACTGACGGCATGAAATAATGACAAAAACTAATTAAGATTAATTTCCATAACTACATACATTACAAGACAGAGGAAATATGAAATCTCAATTTTATTTTTGTTATCTGATTTTCTGATTTTGCTATTTGCTGTCTTTTTTTGTTGTTGTTGTCAGGAAGGAACCTGCATAGTCTTCCAAACTTTCCTAGTTACTTGTCATCATTGTCAAAATCATTATTGTCATCATCATATTTATATGTACATCATCAACTTCATCCTCATTATCTTCATCATCATCATCATCATTCACAGCCATTGGTTTTAGCATGAACTTTATTGTCATGATCATTCGTTATCATCACCACCAATACCACTATTACTGCTGTCACTGTCGTCATCATCATCACCATCATCAAAGCCATTTGTTTCAACATGATCTTTATGGTTATGATCATTCATCATTATCACCACCAATACCACTACCCCTGCCGTCATTGTCATCATCACCATCGTCATCAAAGCCATTGGTTTCAACATTATCTTTATTGTGACACGGTGACATGATCATTCGACCAATACCACTACCACCATCACTATCATCTTATTAAGCATGGCAATTGTACCACCTGAGTCAAACTTCACAACAAACTCAAGGTCAACCACTAAGAATTAAGGATTTGACATTGCATTTTGATTAGCATTTTCCATAATTTTGTGTCCCTCACTGACATGACAATCAAAAAATTACAGACATATCTTAGTGATAATCTCTTGGTACAAAAAAAGAAAGCAATAATTACAAGCCATCATAAAATGTATTCCTTCAAAGTTGCTATGCAAAAGCTAACCAAAAGTAGTTGACCCATAAATCATTTTGGGGGACGCAATCCACTCAGCTGGATAAAACAAACAAACTTTGCATACAAAATGTAGATCATCTATCAAGATATTTTTCTTGGAATTTTTCTATATATTTCTATAAGAAGTGTTGCAGAAAATTCTACTGCTTGCAGGCAGAGACTAGGTTTTGGATAACATTTTTGGTGTTGTTATAGTGGGTTTAATTTTAATAAGCCCTGGATCTATAGGATTACTATACCTTTGGAGGCACATGATATGGAACAGACTGCCCAGATGTTGATGGCTGATTATAGGGTTTAATTTTTGTCTTCAATTTCCTCAAAGAATCTTCAAGAGTCGGCTGAAACAAAACAGGAAATTTCTTTAGCACTTCAAATTTTTAGACTAGCTTAGTTTGAAAAACCAAAAGTAAAGATCTAAATGTTAAGTGTATGCTACATCAAGTGTATAAGAAGATTAAAAAATCTGCCTCAGTTGGGTTCTTGTGGGACTCGAACCACTGACCTCTCGTTTGCTAGACAAGATCTCAACCACTGGGCCACCCTCTTCTCATGATGGGTAAGAGATCACTCACAGATTTCATTAAAATATAGATCTAACAAAACCTTCTCCCATAAAGCCTCAGTGGCCCAGCGGCTGAGATATTGTCTAGCAAATGCAAGGTCAGTGGTTTGAGTCCAGCGAGAACCCAACTGAGGCAGATTTTTTAATTTGCTTATACACTCGATGTAGCATACACTTAACATATAGATCTTTACCGAGTGACAAAAACACTTTCATAAAAAAGTTTGTATTATTTTCAGACAAGTGGCAAGATGTAAACTATCGGTCTTCTCCAGATAAAACTTAACAAGGACTAAATGTTTGATATGGTTGACATAGTCAAACAATTTCTTGGACATTAATTTTTTTATTTTAAACCACTTGGGGAATAACAAAAGGATTTTCCTTTCAGGTACACTCATAACAATTCAGTGAAAGGACAAAACACTAAAGGCTACTTTAAACAACCTAAGAAGAAAACTTACCATGGGGACTTTTCCCTCTTCTCTTGGCATCACCATGTTGACATAGCGGTCACGGCACTAGAAGTGAAAAACAATACCATTACATTAACCACATACTGCCAACGAAATACATACCACAAGTGTGAAGTAAAATGTTCATACAGACTTGTGGAAGACTAATGATACATACCTGTCGTGGTGATCTATACATTCTGCTGTTCAGATTGACGACATCACTAACAATGTCCCAGTTAGGTACCTGACTTGGTACGCCTGCTGTTAGATCCACTGGAAGTTCTTGTAATGAGCTCACAGCCTTAAAAATATATATACAATAAATAATAGAATATAATAATAGACTACTTTGACAATATGGTGCCCATCTTGCTAGGGGGCAAAACAAAACAAATGATGGAAAGTATATAGTGTTTCATGTGTTTGTCTTTCTTTTATGGGAAAAGTTTATCAATGTGCCATCTTAATTCAATTTTTGTTATATTCTCTTGTGAACTGTAATACCAATCAATATTATTACTGTAACAAAGCTTTATTTGCCCCTGGAAACCCCATAATGTCTTGCAATCCAAAAGGATTAGCCTATCGTCAAAGTAGTCTTTTGGTGGTAAACCAAGTATAATAAGTGCTCCACTGGTCTCCTCTTCTTGAAGAAACAGAAGCATGTGGGGTTTGGTAGAATATGAGAAGTGTTAGGAGAAGCACTACCCTAAGTGTTTCTCAACACTTCTCAAGTGTTCTGCCAATCCCAAAGTGCTTTCTAAACGACCCACAGCACAGCACAGCAGGCAGGTCTTGTGTTTATTTTGTGACATCCAAATTGAAATAGCCATTATCTAGAAACGGCATAATAGATATGCACCCCTAGCCAATCAGAAAACCACATGTATAACTCTTTCCTAATAATGTGGTAGAATACCTGTAGTAAAGCCCAGTCCTCATGCACCAGCCATTCAGGAACACTAGAGCCCTATAAATCACAACATCAAACCCAGTTAAACCTAATAGTTAAGTTGATAGAAATCTAACAACCAAGACAGACAACCTCAGTGTCAAAAGTAATATTATGAAATTAGATTTACAGCGGTTTTTAAATAGTATGCTCAGAATCTTACAATTTACTATCCATCATGAGATTAATGGTGCTTGTAGGTGATGTGTCGCAAATGCTTTGAAAATTTTTTAAATGTTAATTATGAAGGTCATTCAAAGCAAATTTTGTTCCTCAATGGAGATCAATGAAGTCCTTATGTTTGCATGCACAAATTACAAGCTTTATGTATTCCTGTTAAAGATTAAAAATAGGTGTACTTGTCTACAGCTGTTGACAGCAGTGATTTAAACTAAAGTTTGCACTTTCTCCAGATGTAAAGGAAACAATAGGATCTGATATCAAGGTGTAATCTCTACTAACCTGAGTGTAATCAGACTGTTTCATCATGCTTGGCAAGCTTGGTTGCTTCATCTTCAGCTTTGTTTTCTTGGTTATTGAATCTCTTCTTCTTCGGCCAAATGTATCGACTCCAACTCTATCAAATACAGATGCAGGCCTGCGAATTTGGTCCCTTTAGGAAAAGTTCAAAAAGGGACATTACAAGACTAAATAGCTACAGGCTACATGGAGTAATACAACTTAAATACAAGAGTGGAGGAAGAAAAACTGGAGATAATCTCTTCAATCAAGAGAGACCTAACAAACTCTACTCACATGTGATGGGGGGATCCAACCTGTGACCCCATTTGTGAGAGTTGAGCACAAAACTGCTTTGTCTCCCTTGATTCCCTAATTACATAGTTAAAAAACCTAGTACTTACTTGGCAGGACCATGTAAATGCTCTCTGAAGTACTTGATGATTCTGTAAACTGTTCGTTTTCCACTGTGGTATTTCCTTAAATGTCAAAACAATATGTAATTAGACTCATTATATGACAACATAATATTAGATTAGATTATTATTATCATGGTTTTAGCTTGGGCCTGTTTTTCAATTTCAGCCGAGGTGTCATATTCTTTAGAATAAGATTCTGAAGTATCCATCTTCATGTACCTTCTTATACATTAGTGTCAAGCAATGTATCAATACTGTAGAAAATGATACATACTTTGCCTCACATCCTGATTGGTTAGTTTTGTAAAGAATGATTTCAGTAAGTGTCTGAACTGTAAAACATTTTAAATTGTGTCTTACTTTGTAGAGTGCAAAGGAGGTAGATGGCTTTCAGTCATGGGCACTGTCTCATACAAATGAGCCACTGCTGTATCTACATATATTTCATCTTTATCCTCTCTTGGTGGGGTTGGAGGAGTCCATATCTATTAACACCAAACATAAGATCATATCATTTACTAGTACTCTATTATTAAGTATTAAAAGTTCATTTTAGAGTGCAAACAATATAACCGTGAAACTTTAGTAATACTAAATAGCACAATTTCATGCAAATTCCATTGTTTTCTATTGTTTAATTAGCATTATTTTGTACTATTTAGTAACAATGTTTCACAGATTAATTGTTTGCACTCTACACTTGTGGGACATGGTATAAGCTGTAATGAGAATGATTCAGTACTTACTTGCATCTCCTCACCAGTCAGATCATTAATATATACCTGACAACAAAGAAATGATAAAACATTGACCCATTAGGAATAATAAGGTATTCTGACAATAACAAGAAGAATTTATCATAAGACATCCGAAAAGGGGTGGATTCTAAGGGGCCACCTATCCTAGAATTTCATATTGAAGCTAATGATTATTAATGCTCATTAATACTATTTGAAGTTACTGAAAATACCAATAGTGGCTTTACACCATCATGTACTGGTGCCCATCATGCAGTTTGGACTACCTGTGGTTAGATGGCAGAGCAATAAAATCCCTTTGCTCTCGGGAACTGAATTCTCATGCAAGACTATTGTATTGTTCCTGCTATCTAATATGGCTGCAGTCACATGATGGTGCAAAGCCTCCATGCCACCCAAGAAAAAAACTTATATTTGACGAGAATGGGGGCAATATCATCGACCCCAAGACATATATACTCTAGAACTACATATTGATAGAATACAAAACTATAAACCAAGCCAATCCAAACATCAATTTCATTGAACCCTTAAACAGCTCGCAAGTGCTCTAGTTTTGGGTGGTAGCCCCAGATAAAATTGGAATTTTATAGGAGTGTTCGCTGTCTGTGAATAGACCTTTCCCAAGACTGGAGAGCCTATGTAGCAAGCAGTTGGTGTAATATATTCATAAAAATGCAATGAATCACAACTAATACAATAGATGGAATGACAATAGAATACAATAGATTTTCTGAATACATTACATCAACTGATCTTCCCAGTACCTACAATGAACATTCCATTCATTGTCAAATCGTTCAATGAAATGATATCATAGTAGAGGAAAAATAACCATGATACAAGTACAACACAACACTATTTATAGACCCCTTGCAGCACTTAATGCTGCTCAATCCGGGGGACAAAACAATAGGTTCCAATTCTCGGAGATTAGAATTCTTAATTACTTTGTCCCCAGATCAAGCTGCTTTGACATCACATGCAAGGGGTCCATTCAAATCAAGGCATTTGATAGTGCATTTGACTGTATCTTGAAAAAGGCCTATTCTTAGACTTGGGCTGAGACTTGTTATGCCATGTTTTGAATGCTAAGCTAAGAGCCTTGGTTACTTGGGTCCAAAGTGCTGAGCATTTCGTTGCTCCTCTCTTGAATGAGATGACACATCATGGATGCAAGATGCTGGTGTCACAAATTTTGCCATGAATAATTTGGACATGAGAATTTAGAAATGAAATTAACTCCAACACCGATAAAAGGAATTGTGTCTGGTTATAAAGCCACCAGCAAATCCTCTGGCTAAAGATCATAGTGACAAGCACTCTTGCAAAAATGTCAGTGGCATAAACCAATGACCGCAGTCGGCATGCAACAATACTTTGGACACCAACAACCTTGCTCTGCAGTTTATTGCTTACCAGATTGCAGCATCTCAATCACATATCATGGTTCAGAAAACCTCTCATAAACAGCCATAAGAAATGTTTTCTAGAACCAATATTCAAGAGAACAGCAAAGAAATACTCAGAATCAATCACTTATTTCCAAGCTTTATTTTGTAACATTTTTGTAAACTTTTTGTAAAATGTTTATCATAGAGAAATAATTATTATACTGTGCAATTTTTAACAGTTCAGATATTTTCTCCTCTAATGTCTCTGTCTATGAATTACTCTGTACAATTAAGGAAAGAAATACAGAAAATTCCATTACTTGAATATTTGAACAAATTGGTACACTAACAAGTACCAGTTCAACTGATTCCAATTTTGTTACCAGCAATGTGTTTCATTATTCTTTTTGTGATCAAGCTATTTCACTTGTTGAAATAAACAATTTTTGCCATGTTTCGAAAGCCAGAAATAGACTTTGTACAATTTTCGTAATCGATAAATTCATTCCAAAGAAAGAAATCCTAGGTTCAACCTTGCAAACCAATTTGTCACATAAATTTGTTGAATATGTTTTGCATTTTTAATCTCTCTTTGCATTCTTCATTATGTTAAATGAAGAACTTCTGAAAGAAATCTTAGAAATCCTAATATTATTACAGTAAAGAATCTCTCAAGAAAAAGATGCCATATAAATGTCAATCAAATAATTTATGCTTTGCTCTGCCTTGTTACCCTACTAGAACTGCTACAGCTACTGCTTCTACTGCTAGTTCTAGAAGTATAGCGCTTAGGCGGCCTACTATCCCTCGTATCTCCACTCTTGCCTTCTTGTGGGCCAGCACAAGAGCTTTCTTTATCAGACATATTAGCTTTTTTATTTCTAGATCTTTTACTAGCTGAACTTCTGCTGTTTCTACTACTGGGTCTAGATGTTTTAGATTTAGATTTAGATTTTTTAACCTGTGCAGCATCCTCCCGTGCGTATGTGAACAGAATTTCATCCTCGTCTTCTGCAGCACGTTTCTCCTCTTCCTCCTTTAGAGCAAGTATATGATCCATTTCCCAATCTTTCTTTGCTGTTTCAACTTGTTCCTATAGGGAAAAAATTAATATGTTCAGCTAAAATTCATAACTTCGTTTTTACATCCTTATTTTTTTAAATTGAGACTATTATTGGCTTTCAGGTCATCAGACAAAACAGCCCTTGACCTTGGTCATCAGTATAAGCATGGATAGTTCATCATCAAGCCATTTGTCAATACAAATGTTTTTGTTAAAACATGATTTTTTATATACCTGTTCTTCTATCTGTTCTAGTGTAACATAGGCACCAGAATTCTCAAAGAATCTAACAGCATATCTTTCAACAGGAGTGAGCTGTAAGGAACAGAAAATAATCAATAAACTAGATAAAGAAATCTAACTATAAACCAAAAATTTTTCTTCAAGAGTTTTTTATATAAAGTTAAGCTTCCATGATGAAATTTGAAAATTAATAGGCCACTCATCTAAACTGTTGAAAATGTTCTTCCAGTGGCCATACCTGGTTTTCAAGTGCCATGAGCTCTTCTTCTAATCTTGACGTTTCTTCATCTTTTTCCTGAAAAGAAACATTCAACAAGCTATCTTAGTATCAAGCAACCTTACCATGATTATCAGTAAACAACAACTATTTTAGAAAAGGGATATTGTTGATTGTGGGACCAGAGTGCAAACTTACCTTGCTTGCCTCATCACAATAAGGAATGCCCTCGTCAAACTCAGCTAACTCTGCAGCCTCTTCTGCTATGGCTTTTGTAGCAGCACAAGCATCTTGTTCATCTTCAGCTCCTAACAAGGCCTACGAACCAACAAGTTTATTAAAGACAGATGACAAGATTAATGAACAGGTGGCCAGTCAAGGTGATGGGTCAAGAGGAATGACTCATGAGGTGATGGACTTAACATTGTTTGTTGACCAGCCACAAGTTTTATCTTTGGAAAAATATATTTTGTTCAGCCTTATAGATATGTTATAATATGAGTAATGATGTGCATTCATTTCCCCAAAGCTGTGAAAGACTAAATAACTGACTGGATGCCATAAAGACAACACTGTTCATAAAAATGTACATGTTTCCTGGTCTGGTGACTGCAACACCCACTGGCTAAACACCACAATGTCACAGTTAAACAAGGATAAATATTTAGCTGGCCGTCATGATCTGACAGGAATGTATTATCCTGAAAGACATTGGAATAACCAGCAACTTTTGTCGGGGGAGGGAGGGGGAAACAGACATGGGTGAAAACATGACCTAACATTTTATCTATGCCAATAATAGCCTTATTCTTGATTATTATTCTTGATGATCAATGTGAGTAGGCAGTTCTAAAAACATAGCTGATAACAGTGGATTGTGGGATGATAGAAACGCAACTTCAATACACACTTCAATACACAATGGCATATAATACACCTCACTGATTACCTGTTCCAGCAGATTTTGCGACACCTTTTCACCGGTTGCTTCAGGTTTTGGACTAGCTTCCTTTTCTTCAGTATTTTGTGTTGCCTCTGTCTCCTCTTCTTCAATAGCTCCTTTTTTGGCATTTTCCCTTGCTTTAGCTGTTGCTGTAAGAGCTGCCTCAAATCCACCAGCAGAATCAATTGCAAACAATTCTTTCAGACTTGCCTAAACATTTTGAACATAAAATTCAGTTTAACTAATAGACATCAGTTTTTTATGTGTCTCTTACTGATGATGGATTGCATCATCACATTGTCAAACTAGTGTGGATTCACGAGCAGTAGCCGAGTGGATCTGCATACTACTTTGACAATGTGATGACGCTATTTATTGTCAATAAGAGGACAGACACAAAAAACTGATGTCTATTTGTTTTTTTTTACAATAACAAAAACGATAGAAATTTCTCATTTTTAGCAATCAAAACAACTAATGGAAAGAGTGCGCGTTCGTTGACGTCAGTTTTATCTGTCTGTCCTCTTATTGATGATAAAAATAACCAATCAGCTCGCGAGAAATTTGGAAGTTATTGTAAAATAGACTGTTCTCCTGCAATGGATACTGAGAGTATGGACAGTCCTAAGGTGGACCTTAGTCCAAGATATATTTACAGGTACAAATTCTAATGTAGCACTCTCTCAGTTAATGTAATTCCCTAAATAATGGTTGGGCTAGTTTAAGACAACACAACCTATGACAGTCATTCTCAACCACATGTAGTAAATAAGACACTTTGTTCAAACATTATAATCAAACTTAGATGGACTTTAATGGAAACCTTAAATTTTATCAACAGAACCCTTGCATATGACATCAAAACAGCTAAATCTGGGGGGGAAACAAAAGAATTCCAATCTCCGGGGTGGATCAAAATCAAGGTATGGCTATTTCAATGATCAAAATGGAATTTACTTTGTTAGGCTTGCTGAGGGAGGAAAAATAAACCTAGTAAAACCCCCAAATCAAAGGAGTGACCTAATAAACTCTACTCACACCTGATGCTAAGTGCAGGAATCAAACTTAATCAATCCCCAAATGAATTATATATACATTTTTCATATATACTCGTTATAAGCTACAATGGGCATGAAACTGATGTCTCCATTTTCTGGCGTAATTTAGAATTGCTGTGAATTACAAAAGACATTACCTCTTTCAAGAATGCAGTAGTAAAGTTACCACCTTCAATAGCAATATCACCCAGTAATCTCTTCTGATTGGCCTTCTTTAGGATATTCTCTTCAACTGTTCTCTCACTAATGAGCCTATAGATATTTACATCTCTGGTCTGACCAATACGATGACATCTGTCTTGAGCCTGTGCATCCATAGTGGGGTTCCAGTCACTGTCATAGAAAACTACAGTATCTGCACCAGTAAGATTGACACCAAGTCCACCACTACGAGTTGACAGTATAAAGCAGAAGATTCTCGAGTCTGCATTGAAGCGATCCATCAGTAACTGCAAAAATATATAGCAAGCCAAAACAAATTATAAGGTTACAATGCCAGCTTTTCCAGTTAAAAAATTCAAAATCAATTTTTTTTTGGGTAAAGCCAAAGGTGCTCATTTCTGTACATAAATTATTAATGAATTAAATTAAATTGACTTTATTCAATGAGGGTGACATACATTACTGGTGACCCAGTAGTTTTCATTATGGCCCTCCTACAATTAATAAACTGAAATAAAGTAAGAATCCCAACTGACAAGGAGGCAAACAAGTTGGCTATTTACAGGCATGGTCGAGAAACTGAATCTGAACTAATCAGTGATCAGGACAAATACAGTCTCAGCTAGTGGCCACAGCGGGACTCGAACCCGGCACCACCGGATTGCGAGACCGACGCTATGACCACTCGACCGACGCTATGACCACTCGACCGACGCTATGACCACTCGACCATGCTACCTCTGAATGCTTCTTTTTAGGCAGCTTTTGGCAACAGAGATTGTATCATAGGTATAAAATAATTGATGCTGCACTGACCTGTCTTTGTTCCACTTTAGTTGAACCATCAAGTCTTAAATATACATGCCCATGATAGTTAAGGAATTTTTCCAACACATCAAGCATTTTGGTCATCTGGGTGAATATCAATACCCTGAACAACAAAAATATCACAATTAGGCTGAATAGGACTTGAAGGGTTGGTTTGACTGCTCTTTGTTAGGGTAGATGTAGCTCTCGACAGGATCCTTTAGCAAGGAATAGTTTGTTTTCCTACTAAAGGGTTTTGAAAGAGCATAGCAACCTAATCTAGGCCAGTGCACAATCACAATGAATATATAGTTATAACCCAAAGTACTGATTGTCTGGACAAGGCTATTTCAAAAAGTTTTAGATTTCGTAATTAGATAACAAATTTGATTTCTTATACTATGCTTCTAAACCAAGCATTTTTGAGACATCTTTTTTACAATCCTCACCTGTGTTTCCCATGCTTTAATTCTCTAAGAAGGATGTCAAGAGTTTGAAGTTTACCTGCAAGGAATTCAATAATGAATACACTAGATACACTGCGCTGACGAGGCCCAATACAGGCCGAAACAGCTGTCCACAGTTTCTAGTTGAGCTGGCTCATTTTTTACACGACTTGAAGTTGTGAAAGGCTTGTATGGCACTCTTCTTCAGTCGTTTCATCTAAGGCTCGTAATTTACCTATTACATATGTTCTTATTTTAGCAGACAAACTGTTTCAACAAATGTACAAGTTTCAGGAGCTAGTTAGAATATATTTTGATGTCTGGTTTTCACATCAAGATTCAAACCACGATACTAAGAAAATATGATCTAGGATTCATAATATTTTCAAAACATGTCACATAGGGTATTATCGAAAAACATGTAGCTCTTGACAGGATCCATTAGCAAGGAATTATGATCCTACTAAAGGGTTTTTAAAAGAGCATACCCACCTAATTTATGCCAGAACATAACTACAAAAGAGTAACCTGTAATACTCAAAAGTTTAAAGATGACTGGCACACATCTCAATATCACCTCATTAAAATCCAATCAAACCTGAGTTCTAAAATCTAGTCACAGAACATTTGGGAATATAGCCTTTCTTTGGATAAGAGGCTTTTGCTAAAAAAAACTTCAGATTTTTACGACTTACCACAGTCATATTGTATAAGCCTAGCTTCAGGAAACTGAACTGTCACTCCTCTTACAAATGGATGTAAAAGATCAAACTTGGGCTTCAGCTGAGATGTTAATGTTTCTTCTAGGTGTCTTTGCTTGTTAGATTGATGTGGTGATGGATGAGAACAGTGTATAACAATCCCAGGTGAGGATGCCAGTGGTACATTGAACACAAACCTTAAAACAAAATCCAGATCACATGGAGTTAAAGGTCCACTTGGATGAAAACACTCCCATTTTTGAAAGTGCAAAGTTTAGCCTGGGAATCACTTGCAGTTGAGAAATTTTGGTTTAAAAGCAGAAAGAACAATAGGGTTGAGTACATGAAGTCATTTACTCACAATTTAGATGCTGATTAAAATTGACAACACATTTTAGTGTGAAGAAAATGATGTTTGGCTACTATTGGGGCCATAATTTTTATCCACTTTCATTCAAGTGCCCCTTTAATACTGAACACATTTTTACAGAGGTTTTGTGCACAGAGCAGATTTTTATCAACAAAATGATTTCCTTGTGAATTACCTTTTGATAATTTCATTCATTTCACTGATTCTTTTTTTAGGTGTCTTGATCATTTCTTCTAAGGCATCTGAATGATAGTAACTGTCTTGACCAAGTTGTTTAACAATAGTAACAGCTTTGACCAAGTCAAGACCATACACAGGCTGTTTTCTACAATGGTAGCTATTTGCTAGTGCCAGACGAGCCAGCTTTTCCTTTCGCTGTTGTGCTTGCCTTTGTGACAGAAAACTCTAAAATGTTTAACAAAAAAAGTTTAAATGTAAAATGTGTTTAAGATACCACCAGTACCTTGTGTAAACCAAATAACGAGTGCTTTCATGATAATCAGCTCAGCACTTCTAACGTTATCATGATATTTCAACAACACGGACCAGAAGTGTGCACTCATCATTTGCTGATTATAAACCACTTCTATAAAAAATAGTACTACCACAGTCAAATAAGACCAACCACAATTCTTACCAGGTAAAATGGAGATGACCTATTTTCCTTAGGTGCAGGCTCCACATTTCCCACCTTTTCTACAGCTAGTTTCTTAGTTGGAGAGATCTGAACAGGTATTGGGTCTGGATGACCTGCATCAAGCACTCTTCCATGAGGAATAGCTTGAGGTGGATAACGCATAACAGGAGATTTAACAGGCACGACTGGTTGCGCAGAAACACCAGTACCAAAACCAATGGGATCCAGGGGTGAAGTAGGAACATTAGGCCGACTGTTAGAGTCCATAGCAGGAAGATGTCCTGGATAGGGAGGAGGTGGAGGCATGGGTGTGGCTAGTCCCATTGGGTACTGGCCTCGAGTTCTACCCATTTCTCCTGAGCTGTGTCTAGTTGAGTAGCTATGAGAAGGTGCTGTAGATGTTAATCGAGAATGCTGCATTGCTACAGCCGGATGAACAGCAGAACCAGGACCATACGGTGTTCCATCTTGGTGCCACATCATTGCTCCATAGGGAGGAAATGCTCTATGATCCTGAAAACCCTGGCTAAAGGAGTATGTTGCAGTGCTAGGGTGAATGGTATTTGTACCATAACTGACTGCAGAGGACACTGGATAGCTCATGGCAGGTATTCTTTTCAGCTTTGCTGCTGGTACCAAAGGTGTGGCAGCCACTGGAATATTGTCAATTTCAACTATAAGTTGTTTTGGTGTCTGCAAAGACTGAGTCCTATAAGCAGCATAACTTGTGACTGTAGTCTCAATGTCAGCCAAGCAAAGGTTAATAAATCCAAGATTCACATGCTTGAATGGGTCATAATCAAGAGCATTCATAATCAATGAAGGTATGTAATATACAATGGCAGCTAATGTTAGTGGAGACACTATTGGGCGTGGTTCAAACAAGTCAGGATGGTTGCAGACCTAGATAAAAAAGAAAACCAAGATAACTATTAGATACTATGGGTTAAACATTACTTAGAAAATGGTCAACCATTCTGTTAAGTTTTCTGCATGATTCCTACTGGACTAATTGTTGTGTTTTGAGAAGCTCAGCACTTCCTTGGTTATCATGGTTATTCAACAACACGGACCAGAAGTTAAACTCATCATTTGCTAATCAAAAATCAAACAAGTACAGTAGGTGGCCATACATTTAATAGACAAAGGTACATACTGACATATGAATTTTAATACTGGGTTTAACTTGTGACAGACACTGAAAAATGCATGTACATGTTACCTGAGCAACACAAAGGTTTAAACATTTGTGCAATAGTTATGAAAGCATCAACCTCATTTTATTTTTAAACTTAACTTAAGTCCCCAAGTATAAGTGATCTCGGACCCATGATCTTTTCCATAAAGCAAGCTCATGAGGCTTATTGAGGCAACTACATTGTTAGATATAAAAAGTAACTTTTAATTGTAGCTCAGTGTTACCTTTCTTAGCTGCATGAGAATATTAATGACACTAAGAAAGTGCCCAGACTCTAGAGTTTCCTTGGTTCTGTAAAGAGTATGTACAACACAAAAGGTCAGATCAAGATCACTAAGCTCTTGATATTATTATTTTCATTGCTGTAAAAGCAAAGAAAGAAGTTGAAAAAAAAGTAAAAATGTTAACATCTCAAAGAACAACAATCCAAATACAAGGGCAAATGTTTGTATGCTTAAATTTTATACATAACATAAAGTAACCATTTAAAACTCACAGCAACTAACAATCAATGGTATGGTACTCACTTAGTACGAGACATGAAGTCATCATAGAGAAATCGTTGCCTTTTAGACAGACGACATCTATACACATGTTCATACTTGTGTGGCATTTGAGTTTCAACCTCTAGTTTGAGTCTTCTTAATAAAAATGGTCTTAAAACCTAGAAACATGAAACAAAGCAACAGGTTATTCTCATACCCAGACCCTTCATAGCTTCCTAACAAAATAAAAGACCCAGATCCTAGGTCATCCAATATGTTCATGCTTTTATAAATTCAACCATCATTATTGCAAGTTTTAAAAGATAATTTTACTTCAAAAAAAAAGCAATCCAAGCTCATTAAATGTAGCTCTCGACAGGATCCACTTGACGCACAAAATGTGCTTATCACGTGGGTTTTGAAAGAGTTCCTTATTCTAGGCCACTTGAAATTATCGATGTTGAAGAGTTGTCAACATCAATATTGGATAGTGGCCATATAACAGCTTTGGCAAGATGTTTCAGTCTGCATGTCATTCTGCTCAGTTATTTTGCTTCCTAATAAGCATTAATATACCGGATATGACTCAGTCAAAGAATCATAATCCGAAGAGAATGACAAAGTTTTCAATGTGTAACTGTTGCTCTCATGCTGAAAAAGTCTAAACTTTTAATAAAGAAAATATAAACAAGTGCCTAAAACCTTACATTCACTGAGTTGCTTTTATTTAGTGGAGATTATTTTTAAGGATTGATACCTTGTGCAGTCTTTTGACAAGATTTTCATTGTATTCTCTGCTTCCTTCTATCATACCAGTAAGAGGGTTAGAGAACCATTCCTTGAAATCCTTGTGAGATTGGAAAAGATGAGGCATCAAGAAGTGCATCAAAGACCAGAGTTCCATCAAGTTATTCTGTAATGGGGTTCCTGTTAATAGTAACCTCCTTTGGCTATTGAAATTCAACAGGTATTGCCATCTCTGAGACTTGAAATTTTTGATATTTTGAGCCTAAAATAATAACAATGAGAAGTCAATGGCTTGGTATAATGATTATTAAATAGATTCACACCATTGCTTGCTACGAACCTCATCAAGGATTAAGTATTTCCATTTTTTCCGTCTGAAAGCTTGATGATCTTGGATTACCAGCTTGTATGATGTAATACAAACATGGAATGCATTGGGTTTTGTCCATCCCTTAAGAGGTAGAAGTAGATATAATAAAACAATATGGAAATCAATTACACATTAGTAATTTACAACATCAATAGTGATGATAAACAAGATGTATAAGATTAGTCCTCCTAAGTGAGCTATATACCTGTCTTTTTGCTTTTCTTTCTTTCTGACTTCCATAATAAGTGAGAATCTTGAATCCAGGAAGCCATTTCTTGAACTCCATCTCCCAATTCAGCATCACACTTGTAGGAACTACCACTAGATGTGGACCCCACAAACCTTTTTCACAGGCCAGGTGAGCTAATAGTGCTATTGTCTGGATAGTTTTACCAAGCCCCATTTCATCAGCTAGGATACCATTCAAACATTTTCCATGCATGGTAACCAGCCAGTCCAAACCAATGACTTGGTATTCTCTCAGTGTTCCTCTTAGCAGCATGGGAACTTTTGTTTGCACCTTTCAAAACAAAAGAACAGTATAATCAATTTAAAGGAGTTCTCAAGGACCTAAGGAGATGCACGAACCATAGATTAAAAATTACAAATATTTCACAACATAACCTAGATCATTATTTTCAAGATACTAACATGTGCAGTTTCCAGGGTAAATCCTGTGGGCTGCAGACTTTCAGCAGTAGCTGCAGCACTGGTTAGCTCTTGGTCAGGATCAGACTCAGCTCCATCAGAACTACCATCTTTCTTTACCAGATACTCCATACCACTCTCTTCTTCAGCTTCTTCTGAAAGAAAACCCTTAAATTTATTTTCACAATCATATGGTTCAAATCCACTTGGATTCCCTTTTTTTTTCTATTTCAGACTCAGACGTTAGGAGTTGTCAGCCCAGAGGGCTTTTCAGGGTATGGATAAAATTTGGTTTTGTAACCATGATTAGTGTCTATTGACTTGATCCAATAATTAGAAAAACCAAGGTCATCATAAAAGCATACCTTCTGAAGACTCTTCTGAACTCTCTTCATCAGATGGAAAATCTGTTGTGTCTTCTCCAGTTGCATATTGCTTCAAGAGTTCCTCTATGGGCATGTCTCCTATTATAATAAGAAATAAGGTATTAGTACATCGTGAATATTTAATCCAATACAAATAGACCTTTTAAAACTTTTCCCTAATGTCCTATAAGAACTGAGAGCTTACAACAAGGGACATGCACAAGCCAGGGATTTCAATGTTGACACATTTTGGTTTTTAGAGCATTAGCTATTAAAGCAAAATTTCCAAGGCAGCTCAAATTGGCAAGCAAAAACATTGGAACTCTTGCTGAAAGGAAATATAAATTTATGGTATTACCCTTAGAATTATGCATAGCTTCATACAGCTTCTCTTTGGTTATTTAAATGAAATAGTGCACGATATAATAATTTCATTATTTGTTCTAAAGTAAATATTTCCTTCTTAAATACTATTAATTGAATTACTTGTGGGTAAACATTTAAATTTTTTTCTTCCTTTCTTTTGTTAAACACAAACCCGCCCAGACTAGCTTAGCTATTTGCGGGGAGTGTATTTTATTTAACTATTGTAAACAATCTTAAAATATTAATAAATTGTAAATAGGACCTACATTATAGTAAACCTAAGGCACTATGTTATTATATAATTATACTTAAGTGTAGGGATATACCTTCTTTGGCAAGCTCTTCAATTTCTTTTTTATGGTCAAAATCTTCTTCAGTATTTTCTTGCTCATCTAAAGTTTGCTCATCATCCTCTTCCATCTCTTCAGTTACAACAAAGTCACCATCTTTCTTATTTTTTTCCTCAGGGGTTTTGGAGCTAAAAAAGCAAATCGAATGCTGCTTAGTAACAATTCATAACTTTGCATGGGGAAAAAACCATCATGGCATTAAATGTTGTGAAGCCAGAAAAGCCAAACTGGTGCCTCAAAATTATGTAGCATGGTTTAAATTTTACTCAAGTAGCCACAACCTGCATTTCTGTGTAATTTATATTTTGCTACAACATTACTATAACATTACCCTAAGATATAAAATGCTGGATGTACCAATCTTTTTCAATATGCTATGCACTGTACCATGAACCTTCCACAAGTTATTGTTTTCTTTTTTACGTTTTTGACAACTTATATTAACTCTGCGCTTTACCACTAACTATCAGGTATATGTAGGTACATCAATGTAACATTATGGTAACATTAAAGTGAAAACCGGATACCTAATTGATCAGTAGTAAAAAAATATTGTTGGTAACTAATAATAACTTACCTTGTTGGAATTTGGCTCTCTGGGATTTTACTCTCCTCTTTGTCTTTACTTTCTACATCAACTTCAATATCACTTTCATTGCTCTCATTACTAAAACAACATTTATAAGTTTAACGTTCAGAAGGCCATACTGTGAAATACCCAATTGTTTAAGCTTTCCTCCTACCATTGTTATAGTTAATACAACAACTGACTCTAGAAAGGAAGGAGCTACATCTAAAGAAATTCCTTATTTACCAGCCCTTATCACTGTTTTCGAATTTAAGACCAAATCTCATTCCCTTGTATTATTTCCTTTCCTTTTCTTAATTATGTTACCTTCCTTCACCAGAAGAATCACTTTCATCTTCAGCACCACTGCCTTCAGAATGATTTCTTTCTTTGCCTCTGTCTTCTAGCATTTCTGGTGGCAGCTGTCCAAGAAGTTCCTCAAGTGTCAATTCACTGTCCTGCTTCAACATATCCAGCTCTTTTTGTCTATCTACAACTGTTTGCTCCTAGAAAATTAATGTTTAGTCACAAGTTAAATTATAATGATGATAAAGATAGAAGAACCTAATCAATGTTTATGTAAATTTGATTCCTATGACAACCAAACATCTTTATTTAAAATCATATCCAGGAATAACACTAAATGCTTGAAAAGTTAAAATAGTGTGGGTTTGATGAAAAGTTTTTGATTCCCCTAATTGGGAATTAGAAGATATAACTAGCTAAAGACTAGTGTGAGCTGCGTCGGTGTTTCTAATGAAACAGTAATGATAAATAGGTAAATAATTTACCTATTTAGCATGAAAAAACTTGCTTTTCTTGTAAGCTTTTTCATCTTTTTACGGTGTAAAATTTACCTTTTTATCATTTTTATCAGGAATTAACTTGAGTAAGTAAGCAAGGTGGGGAATAAAGAAGGGATAAGTAGTTACCTTAAGTTCCAATTCTTCCTCTTCCATTATTGTTTCTTCAACATCACTTTCACTGCTTCCATCGTATTCCTCAGGATCACCTTTGGATGAAGATGCTGGTGATGTTACTACTGTTGAAGCTTGTGACTGTTCTGCACTTGGTGGTTGATTTTTTAAACTCTCTGCAAGCCATGAGGAGTATTTTTCTGTTTGGTCGACAATAAAGTTGAGTTGTACATCCAAAGCTTTTTTACGCCTCTCTTCAAGTCTACTTTGCACTTTGTATTGAACAACCTATTAGGGTTTACAAAAGAGCATTACATTAAGTCTTGCATAATTCTTCCAGGACTGCTGGAAGAATCATGCACATTACTCTTTTTAGGATAAATTGTATTGGAGAGATTGTATTTAGTTTTGACATGTTCATCAATCATAATAGAATGAAATCAAAATTTACCTTCTCAACACTGGCCCAAAACTGTTTTACTTCCCTTGCAATACTGCTGGCGATTCTTCTTAGTCTTACAGTTTCTTCCTTTTCAGCCTTAACTTCTTTGCTTTTCAGCTCCTGATGGTGCTTTAGAACAGCTCTAGACAACTTTTTAGCCACTCCTCTTTTCCATCTTCTTTCCTGAGCAAAATCTGTAGCTAACCATTGCATTTCTTCAAGCAGGTAGTCCCAATGTGCTTTTTTACGTGTCATTTCCTGTACTTTTGGTAATCTTTTAGCAGTCCAAAGTCCTTCCTTTCTTAGTTCACCTATCCTTTTATATACCTCTGCCTCTCGCTTAGCTTCTACTGCTATTTCTTCATGACTTCCAAAAGAATTTTCTAAGACTGACATGACTGAAGGATTTTTGACAGAAGATACCCTTCCCGAAGAGTCTGAAGCAATGGAAGGTCCATTTGACAACTGATGTCCAGCAACTGAGACACTACGACTGAAAGTGGCACTTGATTTTGATATAGAATTCAGAGTATTTTTTCTTTGCCCACTATCAGTGTTTGAATGACCACCGCCTAAAGTATTCGTATTTAAAGAGGCATTAGGTAATGATAAAGATCGTGATAATGCCTGCATAGGTTGATTACCTTTCATTCCTAAAAGAGTTCCAGTAAATGGTGACACATTGGGAGTAAAGCCTTCAGAAAATTGTGGATATGCAGAATTAGTATTCAGTAAATTACTCCTAGGATCAACACCTGATTGCTCATTTGCTGATCTTTGGTGATCTACATTTTCCTGTGATTGCAATACATTAACAGGTCCTTGAGCTCCTAACACTGTAATACTACCAGGAGATGACAGTCCAATAAGGCCATCTTCCAATTTATTTGAATTCAGGAAACTTGTCAGCTGAGGGTTTGGTTTTCTTTTCCAAATGAGAATATCCACAATGTTGCCTCCAGTTTGGAGAAAGAAGAGTTCTTGTAATTTCTCATAATAGTTCAAGTTCACAGATTCAATCTCACCATTGTAATATTCTATGACTAACTGCCTTAGCCTTGCCGTCTCTGGAGAATCAGTTGGTTTGCCAACTGGAACTGGATTGTGTTTCCTTCCACTGGGATTACCAGGTAAATGCTCTGGATTCATCATTGGTCTATATACTGGAGACTGAGGTGGATGGAGGCCACTTGAAGAGCTTGGAGCACCTATACTACGAGAAGGTAAACTGTTAGGCGAGGGTTGATTTGGATACCCAGTAGGACTGGGTACTGGTCGATTAAAACCATGGTGGTGAATTGTGCCACCAGGGGATGGACCCTGAGGGTAATTGTACTGTTCTCTTTGATAATCAGAGAAAACAGGCTTGTGATCTGGTGTAAAGTATGATGGAGATCTTATAGGATAACCTGGATCTGACTTTGAAGGACTCATTGCTGGGGATTCACCCATCACATGGCCAAAGAAGTCTGGGCTTCCAGGGATCGAGCTTGCACTTGTAGGTGTTGCACAGGAAGGCGTTGAAATCCCAGAACTTGGGGAATGCACAGAAGTCATATATACTGGTGGTCCTGGTGGATAACGAGATGGTGAGATAGCAGAATGTGGATATACACCATGAGGTGAAGGAGGGACGCCTGATTGACTTCTTGGATTGTGTTGGTACAGTCTATGTGGACTGACTGGATTTTGAACTGAGCTTGGACTTTGGGGTAAGACAAACGGTCCAGCCTTAAATGGGGATGTTGGGGAATTTTCTGCCATCTCCTGAGTTCTTATGTCACTGATGTGAAGTCCTTCCAAGTCTTGTGAGTGTGGACGACGAACTCTTCTTCGAGGAGTTTCATCATGGTACTGCGACGGTTCCCCGCTTCGTCGCATTACAAACAGAACAAACCGACCACCAAGAGCATTTTAATTGCTATTAAAATCAAATAAGTTCCTGGGGAAAAAATTAAATAAAAATATATTACTTTTCCTAGTAAGTTAAGAGCATGCGCGTTTTTGCCGCCATTTTGGATGCTTTCAAGTATGTCAAGTTCAATCCATAAAATTCACGCCCCAAACTCATCCATCCAAAGAACTATTTTCCTCTTTTACCTTCATCCTAAACCAAATAGCTCGCCTAGCGGCTCCTTTTCCCATCTAAAGCAGTAACGCAGACATTTTACGACCAATTCTTACGTCCTTCACATAACCATCCACTCTTCTACCTTCCTTGAAAAAGTCGTCCCAAGGCTCGCGCTGCTTTATGGGAAATTTTAGAAGCGTCGTTCGATGACAAAAAGAAAGTAACGAACGGAAAGGAATAAAACGCTGATAAAATATCAAAAAATCCTCTACAATTAACAAAAAACATCAAAAGTCACTAGATGCATACCTGGAGTTGCCTTGTGGGATATTTTTTGATCTTCAAAGTGTTTTTCGGAAACAAAATTTGTGATTAAAGCGGCTCCTTGGGAGCTTCAAAGCTCACTTCTTATTTTAGTTTCGTCATGTGAAAGCCCCGGATGTCGAACCCAACATCTAAACGAGGCTGGCATTCGCGAGTTTGCGCGGGAAATTTTGAATAAATTTTCCCTCGCGAAGACCCATAGAGATAGAGGTTCTTTAAAGTTTTTTCTTCCTTCTAAGAAAATATCACCTTAAAATGCTTCTTTATCCTCCAAGACTATATATATTTTAACTGCGAGGATTCTTTTATTTTATTTGTTAAAATTTATTTCGATAATTTTCATATGAGGCCGAGAATATCACTTCAGAAAGATCAGACGCGAGTTGTCAGAGATTGCTGAAGCATATCTATGGCTTACCTTTAGTGAGCAGAGGGCGATGACTCTAGATGAACATTCTTTGAAAGGAAAATATCTGTTTGTGTGGTTTGGGTTTGGAGATGAGGAGATCTGCAGCGCCGTCAGTTCGTGCGGCAAAGAGAGGCAGGTTTATTCCTCCGATATTGGGATCGCGACTACAAGAAAACGGCATAAGTTTAAATCGAAACAACACATCTGCAGAAGAACTTGAGGTATGTCATATCATGATCAAATGTCTAATTTTCCAGAATTCTTTAGAACGATATTTTTAACTGTTTTTGAGTTGTCAGTACCCAATCCTGTCCATTCACAATATTATTGTACACAAATGTAAGCAAATGTTTGTTTATATACTGATATTTTCCTTATTAGCATATGAGCTTACAATTGCAACCAATCGAAGAAAATATAATATTTTGGGACTTGCCACTCAGACATCCATAATTCTCTTGTAAATTTTTACAAATACTTCTTTCTTTACAAATATTTGTTCAAAACATATTAATGCTGAAATCTACATGTTGCAACTAGTCCCTCAACCCCTCCCACCAATAACAAGGGCAGATCCAGGGGGTGCAAAGGGGGGCTGAAGCCCCTCTTCAGCAGGAAAAAAACTGAAGAATGAGATGCTTGTGTTGATGAAAGAAACTCAATCAACTCCCCCCCCTAAACTCCATTAGCCCCCTAAAAGTTTGGCTGTATCTGCCCTTGAATAACACTCTGATCCATATAATATTTTTTATTCCAGTCAGCTCATGTCATGTGAAATAAGCACTATTTAATTACTATTTTCTGGTTTATCTTAGAATGGCAGTTTAAATTCTATAAAGTTTAATGAAGAAATCTCTGTCAAGCCTGTAATAAAATTTTCAGACTCAACATCAACTAATGGAAAAAGTTTATTGCTTTCAAAATTCCAAACAAAATCAACACAACAGCAATCCTTTCGATCTCCATTCCTTAACAAGCAATCACCAGGGCTTTCCTCAGGTAAAGTAGGTGTAATAAAATTCTCACCCATGTAGAATAGATAGTATTTATTAGCTAGTATCTAGTGATACCATTACTTATTGATTTTTAGAATGAATTCTAGGAAATCAAAGTTATGCATTTGCAACAATGGGCCTTACCTCTGTAATTAGTGGACTTCCCAATTTTGATATGCACAGAACTATTGGGCCAGGAATCAAAAGTTCTATAGTGGTAGTGCAATTGTATCTCACCTCTGGAGTCCTCTCTGAGTAGACTTAGAAAGGTCTCTTCCTTGATTTGAGGGTTTCATCCAGGGTACTCCAGTTTTCCTGCCTCAGTAGAAAACCTACAAAGCTAAATTACACTAAGACCTGTGGGTTAGCCTTGCCCTAATCAAATTAGGTCTGCCCAGAGTTTGTTTCAGGGTATTGATAACATTTGAAGAAAATACTACATTCTTTTCCTTTAGTGAACACAAGTGACAAGCCAAAGGATGAAGAAAATGCTTGTCACTTTTTTTCAGTTGTTTGGTAAGTCAATGTTATTTATTCAACTTACAGGTATATATACCAATGAAACTTAAAATTATTCAGACCATTTTTGTATTTACAACTTTGTTCTTGTATTGATAACAGGTGTAAAATGTCCAAGAAAAAGGTGGGTGCGGCACCATATATGTTGAGCTTTAAATTATGTTTTCCCTTTCAAGAGCATGTTTCTTAGCCTTGTCCCCAGACTACTTTGTACGTTATGCCAAAGAGCAAAGAGAGTGGCCTAGGTATAAGACTACATGTTTCCCTTGTTTTCTTGTAGAAATTAAGAAATGATTATAACATACCAGTGACAGTGTAGTTTAAACAAATAATCTTATTCCCAAGAAAATAATATATGGTCTAAATGAGAATTAAAAAGTCAAACCTGTACCATTACACTGTGTTACTTAGTGGTCTGTGGTATTAGGATGGAATGTAGAGAAAAGGTAGTAAAAAACAACACCTCAGTTTGGCGAGTAATGAAGACTAATATTGACATAATATTAACCTGACTCTTTCATTTGTAGCACAAAAAATGGGATGGAGATGGTAAGTGTCCATGTTTACTTCTACACCAAAATCCCAATGCCATCATATATACAATTTCCAGTATCTTTAACTTTATTTTTTCCCCAGGTATATTAATAACCAGGGGAAGAACAGCCATATTAAAGAACCTAGAAGGAAAAGAGTTAGTATTTGATGATAAATGCAGAGACAGATATAGGGGGAGGGTCTGCGGCAGGGAATCACGACCCCCATGTCATATTTGAGGTTCAATTGATTTTTTTATCCTGGAATTTAGTTTTACCACTGGTTTCAAGGATATATCTTTCTTTTTCAAAAATATTTTGATATGTAACCAGGGAGGAGAAAAGATGTTAGTGGTTGTGAAAGGGTCCAACAGGTTTTGTTTTGTATAACATGCGAACCCCCCCCCCCCACTCCCTTCAAACATTCTTGGAACTCCCCATAACATGATTGGAATATTAAAGGTTTCAAAGGTTTTTATTTTTCCACACACTAAAGCAAAAAATTACAAATAGAACTTAGAAAGAAGTGGAAAGGTGCAGGATGAACAACTGAAATATTTACTGAACAAGTATGGTTACCAGTAACTTAAAAATGTAACCAGGAGCTCACTGATCGAGTGACCTATTTTCTTATGCTGTAAATGGCTGGCTTGACATTCATTTGCCTAGGTCATTGGCCTTCAACTATGGTCTGTCCATCTATTTGGTTTTTTTAAATATATTATCACCACAATGTTATACTATTATTTAATAGGATTGCAAAGGGTTCTGGTTATAAGTCTTCTGAACTTGCAACACTTCAAGAAGGCCACACTCTATTTGTTGGTGGTAAAGAAATTGAGGTATGAAACACCCTACAAATATTAGGATAAGATCCTACTGTGCATTATATTGCAATATTCATCATCTGCAAAACTAAATATGTGTGACTGGTCATGATCAGGAATATAGGAAACATTTTATATACAAAAAAACATCTATCTACCTAAACACCCTATCTGCCTACAATCACTTTGAAACACTGTGTATAAATTTTAAACAGTTTCACTCACCATTTATTGATTATATTACTGCCATTTGTGCCCTTCAACCACCATAGCGTAAAAATGCCTTGTCACTCATTTAATGGTCCTGTATATTTTGTAGATGATGGGGACTATATCTGCTGCTGATTATATGAGTGGCAAGTGCTTTCATGCTGTTTCCAGTCCTCCTATAATAAGTCAGGAAAATAATAGAAGAAATTCTCAAAACACAGGTTAGCATTATTAATAATAATACTTTTTATTATTATTACTTCTAATCAGATATTTTTTACTCTGAATGTTCGTTTGGCAACAGCAGGCCAACCATTGACAGCAATTGACCAGTAGAATATAAAACTGTTTCTAAATTATTATTATTCTTTTCTTATTGCTATTCATAGTATTAAAGCCCTTCAACAACCCTGGAAAGACTACCAGTTCCTCTGCAGCAACCAACCAAAGTATCAAGGCTAAAAGCACTGTAGCTTTGACACCAAGGCATAACATTGAAACACCTGGGGCACTAGTCATGCCAAGACCTAGTGCATCACATCAGGTACTGGCTTCTGAACCAATGAGTCTACAGTTATCTTATTACACTATGGCTGTTCAGTATTAGAATAGCGTCATGTGCCATTATTATTTTTTAAATCATACAGTATTTACTCTTAACCAAGTGTATCTATCCTACTTGTCAGTTGTTTGCTTAATATGTGACAGCTATTCATTTTCCTAGTGGGAGAACAACAAGACATCAACGCAGATAGTAGATGTCGTCATAGACCCTCACATTGCTCAACACCTTAGACCACATCAGAAAGAAGGAGTAATCTTCCTCTATGAATGTGTAGTGGGGCTAAGGAACTTCAGTGGTCATGGTGCTATACTAGGGTAAGGAATATGTCTATCCTTGGATGTTGCAGTCATTTATAATACGATAAGCATGGGCACTAAGCTTGTACTCTTGTTTATTTTCTCTAGTGATGAAATGGGTCTTGGTAAAACTGTACAGTGCATTTCATTAATCTGGTATGGCCTATATATAGGATTATAAGCTCCATGGTGACAACTATGTTTCTTTTTTCCTTCCTTCCTTTCTTACCTTTCTTCCTCTTCTTTATTCCTTCCTCCTTTTTTTCTCTTTTTTTTACTGCTTTTTTTTTACTTGACTTGACTCCCTTCTCTCTTCCTTCCCTCAGTAATTCCCAACTTATCTTGAGTAACCAATAATCGTTGCTGTTACTATAATTTGACACTGTTACTGTTAATAAAGTGGCATAATCCTTTTATTGCACTAGGACATTGCACAAGCAAAGCCCATATGGTGGTCAGCCGTTATGCAACAGAACCCTCATCATAACACCAGGCAGTTTAGTCAAGGTCTGTTATAGTTTAAAACACAAATTCTAACCTTTGAATTCTTTAGCACTTCATCCACATTAGCCTCTCAATAGCATCTCTTACTCTACTATAGACACAGGCTGTCCATCAATAGAGAAGAAACATTCCTGCTTTACCTATACCAACAGTTTATTAGTTGTTTATTTATTGCCTTACACCTTTGGATCTTCATTTTTTCATCTGAAACCATTCTGACTACATAAACCTTTCATATTCCTTAAACTGAACAACCTCCAAACGTATTGTACTATGTCAATTACAGGACGGACAATAAGCCATGCCAGAAACTGAATGTTTTTTGATATTTTGCTGCATTAAGGTCATCAATCTTAAAGTTTGGTTACTAAAAAGCTTCTTTTTCGATTCTATGTTTTAGAACTGGTGCTCTGAGTTCCGTAAATGGTTGGGAAATGAAAGAATGAAAGTGTATCCTGTTACTTCAGAAAAACGCGTCAAGGTATTGCTTTGTTTTACCACTGATAAATCCTTAGTATATATTCTAAGTAGATTCTAAGTATTGTATATAGAGCATAAAAAATGGAGAGTTAGAGGTAGTCATTTTTCCCACAGTGGATCTTCAGTCGGCGTTTAGAACTGCTCATTTTCACTTGAGGAGGAAATACGTAAAAATGCGCGGACATAAACTCTTAGGATAAGTAAAATAATGAAATTTTAGAGTAGCAGAGTTTTGTCAACGTTGCGCATGCAAGCGTTTACAGTTACAAATCCTGCACAAAATACCAAAGGCGTAGCCAGGGGGAGGGCCGATGGGGCCACGCCCCCTTCCTTTATGACAAGAAAGATTTTTAAATTTGCCCGTCCTTTTTCCGAAAATCCTGGCTACGGCCCTGAATACCCCTTAAGCGACCCCTCTTAAGCTTGTCGACCACTTGTGGTCGCTCTTCAAAGGCTTATAATGCGTTGCATGTCACGTAGCGTAGTTGTGTTTGTTTCCTTTATCTTTATTGTTTTTATTGTTCTGTAGGAGTTCTCAATCAGTCCAATCTATCCAGTTCTGATCATCAGTTACGAGATGTTTATTCGCTCACTAGAGGAAATCCAGAACATCAAGTTTGATCTGTTCATCTGTGATGAAGCGCATCGACTAAAAAACTCCAATATCAAAACAACTACGGTATGGCTGCCGTCGGACATTACTCATTACTTTTTGTTGGGTTTGCGCGCACCCTTCAAAATAAGCTCTTTATCCGCATCTGTGGTGTTGACCCTGAAAAAAATATTCCGATATGTTTTCATATGTTCACTGTCAGAATTCTGCCCATACATATTTATGTTTTCAGATCTTATTTTTTCCTTCTTAGTTGATTTCAGGACTCAAGACAAGGCGCAGGATTTTACTTACTGGAACGCCCATACAGGTTTGTTGTTTGTTTATTTGTTTGTTCGTTCGTTTGTTTGTTTTGTTACAGTGTCAAGTTAAGGGACGGAAAGACAAAAACATGCTAACGCCGGCTTTTAAGCTGTCATTGGTTCTGGCTTAAACCGAAACAACATGATAAAAATTGAATTTTCTCGCTTGATTTATTTGCAGAATGATCTCACAGAATTCCACTCTCTGATCGAGATTTGTAATCCAGGCATATTAGGTCAGTAGTGCAGTCCCCACTGACGTGCACACCTTCTTTACCAACTTCCATTCCCAATCACGATGTATTAGGGGTGCCTGAATCATTAGTACAGTTTAATTCAGTTCAGTTAGACATCGGGGGTGCACCCTTTTCCCCTTAAATCAGTGCTCTATTTTAAGCTAGAGGGATTAGAGAGAAGCTGAAATGTGTGTAAGATCACGGGGGTCGAACTTCTAAACCCTTACTTTGCTGGCAACTGACTATGCAGAGATACAGGCTTGCTACTCCCCTCTCAGTCTTGTCCCAAACGGCCTTTATCCCTCACCTCCCCCACCAAAACCGCACACACTTACTTAGCATTACAGTTAGTTCATTCAAATGATTATTTCCTTGGAAGAGCGCGCAATTGCAATGACCTCTTCATTTTAGGTACGCAAGTACTATTTCGTCGTGTATATGAACAGCCCATCATACATGGACAACAACCTAATGCTACGAATGAAGAAAAGATTCTTGGACAAACAAGAGCTACCGAGGTACGTACGAACACGCCTCTACTAACACAACAATCTTAAAAGAACGTTTATTTTTATCAAGTTGATCTAAGTCAGGGCACTGCTAATGGCATTTCGGCGAGCATGCGCAGTAAGAGTACGAAAATCAGAAAGATATAAAAATGTACTGCTGAGTCTGACTAACTTGCCCATGATAATTTTGTTCTTTACAGCTGAACCGTTTAACAGGTCTGTTTTTCTTAAGAAGAACAGCGGAAATCAATAACCAGTACCTGCCACCCAAAGGTAAAATGCCTTTCCAAAATTCTTTTAATCTCTCAAACTGTTATTGTAAGTAAACCCTTACAATACGTTGTTTGACCAGAGATGCGTGCAGTGTCTACGAATAATAGTTCCAAGTCGACGTTGGAGTTGCGGCGCATGATAGTATAGTATAGATAATTATAGTTTTGCTATTCGCGGCACCTCCAAACTATTATTTGTAGGCACTGAATGGAGTTGTAAAATGAAGTATTGCGTTAATGTTAGCGTCCACTTCCGCTCTTTTTTCTTTGGGGCAAGGGATCACAGCGGAAGTAAGCATTACCCGCAAGCAATCTTGATAATAGATTGTTTTTTTCCTAGTTGAAACAGTGATATTCTGTCGTCCATCCCAGCTACAGTCGTCCATTTATCGTCGGCTTCTCACCTCAAGGCTGGTTCGCTCCTGTCTATTAGACTCTGCCGGAGGTTCTCGACACTTGGTGTGCATAGCCGCTCTCAAAAAGATATGCAACCACCCATGCCTGGTGTTTGAAGCCAGCCGAGAGGCTGAGACAAACCTAGAGATTGATGACTCCGAAGAGGAGTCGCTCTACGATGGTCTGCTGTCAGTTTTCCCCCAGGACTATGACAAAAAGGACCTGAATCCACAAGAATCAGGGAAGCTAGGGACACTAAGTAAAATGCTGGACAACATTTCTTCCATGAAAGAGAGAGTAGTAGTGGTATCTAACTATACCCAGGTAATGATACTTATGCAGCAGCGCTCAGTTTGGGAACTTGGAGTTTCAAGCGCTGATTCCCTCGGTCTGTATATATATAACTCTGCGTGCTGGAACAGCGCTTAAATAAATTTCTTATGTGAAACAAATAAGCAAACTCCCGTATAGAGGCTTTGCAACATCACGTGATGGCAGCCATGATAGGGGGAATAACAACAGAGTCTTTTCCCCCTGGGAAACTGAATCCTTTCTAATGTAAATCATATTAGACCAAAATCAATTATTCCTGACCCCTGTTACGGCTGCCATCACAATGTGCAAACTCCCATATTGAAAAAGAGTGTTTGAACTGATCGGTTTATTACTTGGGATTTTTTACTGTGTGGTGACAGCCTTTAGTTACTTTAGAACCCTTTTTTTACAAGGGAAAATTGGTTTTACAGTCAAAGAGCGTTTGACATTCAGTTGATCCCTATAGATCAGCTTATAGTATTGATGGTTAGAATATATTTGCTAATTTTTGGTTGTTATTGATGAATTAGACTTTAGATGTGATACAAAGGTTATGCGAGGCTCGGGATTACCGGTTCCTCAGACTGGATGGTAACACTGCTACCAATAAGCGACACTCTCTTGTGGATCGATTTAATACCAGAAATTGTAATGACTGTAAGTAAAAGATTACATTTGTTTGTTTTGAGATCCATTTCAAAAAAAAGCTTTGGGATAGTGAAAAAATAGGAAATAAATTACCAGTTCTAGGGAGCGTAGCGGCAGTGCACTCGCCTTTATAGCCTCGAAGTTTGGCCAGAATATGTAGTTTTGACCGCTTTACAAGATTATGAAACTTTTATTTCATTATAATGCGAATTTACGCTTTTGAAATTCATGATGACGTAGGTGAAAATCAAGAATTCACTGTAATACATGTAACAAAAGTAGGCGTGACAGTAGCGAGACAAATTTTTGATGTGTCGCCACAGTTCGGTGAGATCCGTAGTAGGATCTTGGTTGAATCGCATTTGGGCTTGACATGACATCGATTATAGCTACTGTTCCTCCGGCAGCTACACTAACTAACCCAATATCTACTAAGCAACATTGTGTTAAATGATTACACCAGCTTACACCCATGCCATAACTATACTTCGAACTAGAAATTCCTTTCATGGAATGTGTGTCACTATGTGACACACGTAAACTCTTTTGCGCCTCAACCGCTTAAGTCAGTCTATCTGTTTATTGAAAATCTCTTTATCTTTTCACTGAAGTCGTGTTTCTGCTGAGTTCCAAAGCCGGTGGTGTTGGTCTTAATCTTATTGGTGCATCAAGGCTCATATTGTATGATATTGACTGGAACCCCGCCAATGACCTACAGGTTAGCAGTACTGACTTGACGCACCCTTAAAAACGTCTCAGGGACGTTTAGAAGCAGGGCCCGGTTGTCGAATAAATCTTATCTAGTGGATAAGTCGATGCTGTTACCAATAAATTTATCCATTGGATAATATTCATCCATTGGATAGCGATATCCTTCGTAAACCGGGCCCAGATGAAAAGAGCGCGTGCGCTGAATCTATCAAAAGGCCGCTCAATCTGAATGTGAGATCTGAAACGTATACACCAGCTTTTTGTGCGTGCAATCTATACTCGCGCAACTTGTTTTTTTTTTCTGATTTTTTTGCTGAAGGTAAAACTACCTACTGTATACAACTTTATACAGGTCCTAAAAGTGGGACCCACTTTTTATTCTTTCTAATTCTTCCCTTTTTTTCAGTCTTCTTCCCTCCCTTGGCCTATTACAGCGCGCGCGCATGCAAAGGGGTGCATTATATACTAAAAATACATTGATGATGATTAATAGTTACGCGCAATTTAAAACAATAGGCCATGGCACGGGTTTGGAGAGACGGACAGAAGAAAAAAGTCTACATATATCGCTTACTAACCACGGTCAGTACAAACATCAGTATCAAACTCGCTACAGATACCTTGTTACAAGTCAGCAAATTGCTGGTAACAACGTTCTATGACTTCTCACAATTGTCTCTTTAACCCACAGGGAACTATCGAGGAAAAGATTTACCAACGTCAAACTACCAAGCAAAGTCTAAGTGGAGCTGTAGCTGATGCTAAAAAGGAATCCAAAGTAGAATTCTCACTTGAGGAAATAAGGGTAATTTTAGATGATGATACAGCACTAGCTTGCAATACGCTTCCTTCTGTCTTCCTTTTGCTATTTTTTTTTCTCTGCCTTCTTTTTTTTCGTTTGTGTCTCTTCTTTTATTGAAAATTAAACCTTCATATATTTCCCTCTTTATTTTAATAGGACTTGTTCTGCCTCCACGAGAATACGCCTTGTTCTACCCATGACTTGTTGCAATGCCGCTGTACCGAAGAACAGGCAAGTCATACTATGCAACACTCAAAAACACTTAATTTTATCAAACCCCGAAACATTCTCTGGACTGATCTAAATCAGCGCGTTGCTAACCCACAGATTGAACCCAGGAACAGCCTCTAGACTGATCTAATTCAAAGCACGGGTAACTCACAGATTGAACCCTGAAACAACCTCTGCACCGTTCTATATTGGGGCACGGGTAACTCACAGATTGAACCATGAAGCAACCTCTGAACCGATCTAAATCAGGGCACCAATAACCTAGCTTTCAAGTAATCGGCAAAAAGTTTTGTCGTGTTAATTAGTTTAAGATGTTACTTTTTTCCTTAGACTGATAATGAGCAAGCGATATCCAACCAGTTAGCGGCTGTGCCCATAGCAAGGACGTGTCAGCTAGGTGTGCCTAGTAACGTTCAGAAGGTATGTTATAAACGTTGAGGGTATTACTTTGACACATCATACAAAATAGTAGTCTAATACACGTTTATAAAATGTAAGCTTTCATAAATCTCGCTTTCTAATTGGTTGGGGACATGTGTTTTCTGAGGGCACATAGCAGGTGTGTGGATACTTTTTTCATTTAAACATATTCTCTCAAAGCATTAATCTCGAGAGCCAAAACGCATCGAGGGGTTTCAATCCTGTTTATTTCATCATCCGTATCAAAAAAAAGGCTAATAATTTTTTTAATGGAATAAAACCTTGCTGTGTATCCAGTTAAAAAAAGCACGCGGGAATTTACGCACGCACGTTTTAGTCCTTTAGTTACATCTTAGTCTAGTTTCTAGATCCTTTCAAGTAATCAGGATGTAATATGCTTCTCTACGACTCAAAAAAACTCGCCAAAAATAACTACGAAAATCTAAAGTGCTCCGAAAAATTGAAGACTTAACTGAAATTCGCCTTATACTGCGTTCAGTCAATATTATTCTTTGACCAAGCAGGAATCAGAGCCGTCGCCTAAGTTCAGTTAGTTCAAGCTATAAGATGCGTCTAGCCCAGAACGCTCTAGGAAATCTCCGCGATTACTTTTATTATAGTTTAGATATCGTAATCTACCCACTAAAACGAAATTTCGTTCTATCTTTAAAACACAGAAGCACACGTCAATTGCGGAGCTGATGGAATGGCAGCATTTGCCATCACCTGTCAAAGATACAGAACAAGAGGTACTTGTGAACGTTTTCCCTTAAGTCAGAACAATACCGCTTCCATTTTTCCAAAAAAACGTTGTCGGTCAGAGATCTGAAATGTGAGAGCGAGTAACACGCTGCAAAATATAATGTATTCAATGCCGAACAACGTAGTTTCCTTTTAAATTGGAATATGAAGCAAGACCTTGAGTTAGTAATGTACTTTTTCGTATTTTAACCAGGAAACACAAATATCCCGTTTAGTCTCAGATCGTCCATTTCCGACAACGTTTTTTGGAAAAAGCTGTATATCCGAAAACAGGGCTCAAAGAAAATATTAGCCATAGTAGTAAGCTATTTGAATGTTTTTATAGGATGGTTCTCTGTCAAATACAGGGGATCTCATTACCTTCATGTTTCGCAGTGAAACGAATACTAGTAACTCTACCAATCTGTCATCCAGATATGACAATCAAGTCACTTAAGATGGGCCTGACGCGAGGTATAGAAAGAACAATTTATTTTAATTGAATGTTGCCTAACCCTGAGTAATGACACCTGGTCATAAAATTGCCCAGGATCACACTATCGATCCACCCACTTAGGGCTTTCAGCCTATATAGCCGATCGTAAGTGTACCCAGGAGTTTAAAACTAACCGAGTATACAGTTCACCCCAGGTTTATTTTCCTCGTCCAATTATAAAATCACACAAAATCCCAGGATTTTAAAATCTACCCGATGATAAAAGCCAGCGTTTTTAGTCCATCCGGTACCCCCAGACTTTGGTCTACCCAGTCCACCCCATGTTGTCACTTTGAATACCCAGATATCAACCCACCTTGCACTTACCTCAGCTAACCCCGGTTTCATATTCGAAGCCCACTCAATACATCCCCGCTCCTCCGTGAAGGAAGCTAGAAGGCAGTCTTAGAGCACGTTTCAGCACACTTTGCCACAGGTTTTGCCTCAAACGTTTAATCTTAATAGACTGTGTTAAAAAGACATTGATTTGAATCACTCGGAGATAAGAATCAGTGAAAAACTGACAAAGGAAAGCCATTTCGATGGTCGCCACATTCATCTACCGGAAAACCATTACAGTGCTTTACAAAACCATTTGAGTGTTTGCTGCCTAACATGACACATGAGCTAATGTAGTGTCGTGTAAATGAAATGTTTCCTATTCAAATCACATCAGTAATCCTCAACAGTAAGGGAAACTGTCTTATTTTGGCTTTTTCTTGCCCGCAGAATCGATGGTAGCTTGAGGGGTCACTCAGTATTTCAGAGTAGAAAACACCTCTCCCTCCCCTACAACTACGAGTGCCAATCTGGCTGAAATGCAATTCATACAAATTTATTGTAATTCTAAATTAGAACCAGTAAGATTATCGACTTTTATTTCAAACTAGTAAAATTAACATCTATGTGATAAACGTATCAGGCAGATTAATTAAAATAAGAAATAAAATCTAAATGTAATAATTTTGTAATAATTCTAGGGTGTTTATTGAAAATGTAAACAGCTGGTCTTAAAAACATATTTTTAAAAAATAAAAAGCTTAATATTGCTTATTATTTTCATTTTCGTATTTTGAATCACATTTTTCAATATAATTTCTCTTTACTTCAGTTCATTCAATTATTTTTCCCTGTATGAAAATCTTGTTTTTCATACTTTTCATCTTTAAACCATATTTCTCAGAAACATAATGTCAGTGAATAAATACTTCGAGATAAATCAACTTAAAGAATATCCCATCATTATAAAAAGTTCACTTTCACAGCTTCATTCATTTCCGCCATTCATTTGTAGTACAGCTAAGTACACGAAACATTTAGTCAGGTTCTCTGAGTTCTTCAGCGTTGGTGGGGCTTCCTCATGTAAGATTTGACAAATTTGTATGCTTAAATTGTATACTTAATCGTTCGATAGCAAGTCAATTGTGACAAGAATACTTCCAATGCACGATTATCCACGCCCACAAAATCGTAAAAATAAATTCCACACGAAGTTTCCCACGTTATTTCATCAAAACTTGAAGAAAAAAATTTTCAAATATAGGTTGCTATCAATAGACGTCACTTCCGGTAATAGCTCTTTTTTGATGGCTTGTAGAATCCTGGAGGTTGTTTTGATCTCTCATTTTCTGATTTGATGTCGTGAAAATAGTCAAATACAATAGTTTGAGGACTTATTTTGATATGTTTTGACTTTGCATCCGCTAGTTGCCCCCCAGCAAACCGCTTGTTTGCCCCCCAGTCAACTCCAAAAAGTCACGTGATTGATAGTAAGCATCCAAAACTTTGCGACAGAGCTCCCAGGGAGATATATCTATTTTTATTTTCAAAATTCAAAACTCGAGAAAGATGGAAAAGTTTTATTCAAATGTATTTTTCATATTCAAAATTATAATCTTTGTTTATATAAGGTGCTTCCTGGGGATGAATAGAAACAAAATGCAGCATGCTAGCAAAAAAAAAAACGTTTAAATTCCCATTACTTTCTCGCTTTCACTTTAGAATACATTGTAAACTCGCTCATCCGGGGTCAGAATATCGCCCTAAATGTCAAAAACGTACACCATAAATTCAAAAACTCATTGGATTTTTTTCAATTTTCCATTTTAGGTTTGCTTTATTTGATAATTTTCCGCTTTCATCAAAACTGTTTTTCGAGCACCTTTTTAAAAATTATAGGTTTAATTCTCCACATGATACCCTACAGTTTATGCTGTCATTCGTGATATTTAGATTTTTCATTTTTTTCATTTGAATGAGTCGTCTATCCCAAATTACTTTATCTATAACTCCTGCCAATGAAATGAATTTTTAAAATGCAAAGTTCATACTTTTCAAATCAAATTAATCATCCATAGCGTAACTTGGGATATCAATCAACGATGGCAACTACATACGGAGCAGATGTTCTGAAAAATAGGTTTTTACTCACGACAGGCGGCCCGACATCTGAAAACTATTTCTTTCCTATCTCGCAAACACAGTATTTTTACTCACTCCCACATTTGGTTATTAAGTTTATGTTAAGTCTGTGGCTCTTCGCTTTAATAAACACCAGAACACACACAAGTGAATTCATGAGAAAAGACTACCAAAAATAATGGAACAATCACAGCCCCCACAAAACTTGGACGTTAGTGCTTCTCCTACTCAATCAACATAAGAATGGCACGATTCAAGCTAGTAATATCTTCTTGAAGCTTCTGATTAATCAGCTCGGAGGAGTATCTCTTGGTAACTACATAGTGACATTTTCGAGCGATTTTAACACTCGCTTCAAAACTGCTCGGTATACATTTTCGAAAAGTGTCGCGCTTTTGCAAGGATCTGAATTAGGAGTCAGCCATCTCAATCCTAATCCAATGCAATCTGGATTTTTCGCTGCGGTTCGAAAACGTTAATGAATCTTCATTTGCACTAACTTTTCTAGGATCCTGAACCCCATCGCGTCTTATCCAAAGCCTTTTTCATATGATACATGCTTGATATCAGCGAGTCCGTTGCTTGGAGTCGAAGATTTTCATAGGAACGACTTTCAGGAGTCTAAGTTCTCGTTTATCTGCAATAAGTCGACTAGAATATTCTTTATTCAAGTGGATAGCTGTTATCTCGCACATGGATATTGAGTTGCGATCTTTATTTCCGTATTTTTGCGCCGGAGAAAATCATTGCACAACATCGGCGGCACGTCAAATGGTGTTTGCTCGATAGAAGTTAATTTAGAAGTTTATCAACGAACTTGTCCACTTGTATCGATCTTTCTGCTTGCTGCACACAGAGAAACTGATGAATGAGACTCTGAACTTAACGGAAACCAATGCAAAGCTGGTTTCAAGTCGTTTTCTTCCATTTGCAATAATATCCTTTATCCTGGCGACAGGAGCGGCTATAGGCAATCTAATGCTAGTGACAGCAATCTACAAGAACCCTTACCGCAATCTGCGCACCAATTCTTCACTGTTAGTCACCAATCTAGCTCTTTGTGACTTCATTGTTGGAGCGGTCGGCGGGTATGGTATGTTTTCGTACGAGCTCTTTCTTTATTATGGTTCTTTTCTGAGTGAGAATGTTGTTGATGGGATCGCTGCTACAAGTGGTTTAGCGGTTGTGTGTGGGGTAGGCACTGTTGTCGTAATGGCTTTCGACCGCTATCTGGCTGTCAAGTCACCATTTTCGTACTCGTCTAAAGTAACAAAATATCGCATAAAAGGAGTTCTGATCGTCATCTGGACCTACACGTTCGTAATCAATACGTTATTCTTCGTTGCAATACCCAAACACTTGGGCTGCTTTCTTTCGAGTCATTTTCACATCACTATACCAGCCTGTATCCTCAGCTTAACGTACATCAAGATGCTACAACAAGTACAAAAACAAAACAAACAGTGGAAGGCTAACCCAAGAAGAGTTAACGTTGCCAGGCAGTTATCGATTCGAAACATCATCGAACGAGAGCGCAAACTCACATCAGCAATAATGCTTCTTATGGCGTTCTTTCTGCTTAGTTTTCTTCCCGTCTACATTACCATGAATATTCAGTACTTTTGGAAGCATCGTACCAGGGTGATATGGCTTCGAACGTTCTCAGAAGTGTCATTACTCATAGTGATATCCAACTCGTTTATCAATCCTATCATATATGCTTTAAGGGTTCCTAAATACCGTAAGGCATTCAGACACGCAATGGGAATACGAGATAATATTGTGAACATCATGATGTCTGCTGTAGTGCCTACTTGAGAACAATGACTGCTTTCCAAACCTGGTTGGTATCCGAGTTTTTCTTAAAAACCTGCGTTATATCTTCATTCATACACCGAAGTGAATTAGTAACTATTGTTCTGGACTGACTAGCGACTCGACTCGAACTAAGTTCGTGTTCAAATGAATTCACGCCAGTGTAAGAGAGGCTAGTGAAGAAGCTACAAGCCTTGCTTAGAGGGGATCGTATTTTTTTTGCATGACTTTAATGGGGTTGTTAACAATTATTCTGCACATTTTTCACCTGCCCACTCCCCTCCCCCCCACCTTTGCCATACTTTATGAACGCAGTCTAAGGGACTACTTCGACTATACAGCGGCCATCTAAGATCGCAAGGCATTACGGGACGTCCAGAGGGAAATATGACGTCGATTGATAGTAACAGCTCACCACAAGACAATACAACAAAAGAAAACACGAAACTCTAGATATTTTCCGTCATCTTTGTTTTGTTTTGCCCCATGTCAAGTTAGACGTCATATCGTCGAAGTAGTCCATTTCATTACGTGTCACAAAATAATCTTGTCTACGTTGTCCATGCATGATGTCTAATTACATCTTGCTCTTAAGATGAGAGCAACATTAATCCTAAGTGGTGTGTCTCCGCTGTTTATGGGATTGTGTAATGCCGAGCGCACACGTACGGCATCCCACGGGCACATTCCATAGAAGTATAACCCACTTTATGACCATTTTTTTACTAAATTAAATTCCTTTTGACCTAGTGAATAATCTTGAAATGCATGATTTGAGTGTTGAATGAATAAAGCGACGTTTTGGGCCCCGTCCACACGTATCCGGAAATTTTTATATTCGCAATTTTTTTACGGATACGGGTTGCGTCCACACGTGTCAGCAAAATTTTGTGTCCGTGTTCGCAAATTAGACTGAAACGGATACGTGTAGACGGTGAAAACGATTCGAATACGCTGCGTGTAAACGCGAACATTTTCGTATCCGCAAAAAAAAATTTCCGGATACGTGTAGACGGGGCCTAGATATAATGTTGTGCTGTTTCGCCATTATCATAACTTAATTTCGACTCCCCTAATCCTTAAAACTAGAATACCCCATATAAAATAACTCTTGCCCGTATATTTTGCTCAATTGCGTCTGGTGGCGTTGCCCCAAGATATTTTTCGCCTTCACATTACATCATCGCGGCCATGTTGGTGGTATTAAACAAAAATTTATTCTCAAATAAAGATATCCAAATCAGAATTAAATTTAACTCTTCTTATAAAAGAACTGTTATAAGTTTCGCTATATGATTGGTTGGGCAGGGGCGCGAGCGTTATGAGAGCACACAGTACACAGAAAAAACTGGGTCGAGTTACTACTCTTTCCAGTAGACCGAGGTACTGTAGTTGTGATTTTTTAATCGCCTTCGAACGTCTGTTATGTTATCCGTAAGTACGTTTCAAATCGACCATGTGATGCCAATGTTGTACCACGAGGACAAGTTTTTTACACCACGTGATTAAAACTTACCTGAAATTTGGTCTACCTCGGTCTAATGGGAAGAGTAGTAGCATCGCAGTGCGTTGTGGGACTGTTTTAGGTGACATTTCCAAGATGGCGTCCACTAAAACAGTCCCACAATGCACTGCTATGATGTTTTTAACCAAGCTAGGCCACAATGCACAACAACACAAGACATGCATACCTTGATCATGGTTACACTAGGCAAAGTTCCTACAGTGTCTCGCATTTAGGCGTTGGACTCTTTATACAAAGCTATTTATCTCAACCTTCTCATTCATACCAAAATCCTCAATTTTTATTGAGATCCTGAATTGAAACAACTGCCTCTGAGCTTATCTACGTGGGGGCACGGTTTGGGCACGGCTAATCACATATCGACTTGGACTTTAGCTTGCTAGGTTTTGCAGAGGTAGGTGGAAAACCGGAGAAACTGGCAAAAACCGGTCTTCAATTAAGGGAGAGAACTAATAAACTCTACTCCTTTGTAATGGTGAGTTCCTAAAATCGCCGGAACCCGAGACAGCAGGGATCAGGCGAGTGCGGCGCTACGCCTGCCTTTCCTACATTAATTCTGTTACCAATTATCTATACTATGACAGTCAATCTAGAAAGTCTGCGCTTTCCATTGAACTTTTGCCTATTATTTCAAGTCTTTTCTCTTTTCCATATGCCTCGATGTTGATCAAGTTCAGATCTCAGTGGTGGCCTTCATCCCGAAAGCGATAAATGACTTGAAAATTAAATTTTTCATGATGTTGTGAAATATCTATGGCATTATCACTAGTGGTCTCAATAGAATCAAATATTACAAGTTTATTGACTGAATTATTCATAACTATATTAGAAATTGAGGCGATATTTAAATCTTATTTGTTTAGTCTGGGACTACTCGCGGGAAGCCATCCCCGATTCATTATTTTTCTAGTATAGATAAACTTTGTTCTGTAAAAGGAGAGGCCAAAAAAAAAGATTCAAAATATTAATATGATTTCGACATGCGATTGAATAAACTTATTTAAAAGTTGAGGTAAACAAAAGGAAAGATAAAAATTTTGAATCTAATTGTCGCATTTCTGCCACCATGCGTTTGAATAAACTCATCTAAAAGTCTGGGTCAGCCAAACTGAGAAATAAAATTAATAATTTTTTGCTTTTCTGTTAATATGCGATTGAGTAAAACTTTGAGACAGGTTAAGAAATTTAAACGGTTTGTCTAGGATGTTTGTTAATTAAAACGACTAATTATGACATTCATAGCGACGGGTGCTGACCATCGACACTCGCGTGGCGGAACCCCAGAGCATTTCACGGGCGTTTTGACTGGTATCGGACACCGGCATTCAAGACTTTTAACTTACATTATAATTTCTTTTAAGTGTAGCCTTTATTCGTGGAAACACCATAGTTACTAGTAATAGTTACTATGGTAACACTTTTGGATCGTGATATTATCGAAGGAAAAACATAGGAAGCCCAATAAACATATTTCAAAGCATAGGGTTTCAGACTCACCTGCCAATGTATAAATTTAAATTTAACACTTCAAAAGACCGCTTGTATATTATTAGCTGTATCAATATGGGTTTTTTTTTCAACCCATGGGCATAATAACACTGAAACAAAAATACCCAGTGCTTAAATTTAATATCTAATATATTGATTATATATTGAATTTATATTGACGTGATCAGAAAAAACTTCAACATTATAACAACAATTATCAACATTCTAACATTCATTTCACTGAAAAACTTCAGTCATTGTACCGTCCGAATAAACCCTGGGGGAGCGTCGTCTACAATCTATGAACTTTGGAGCTATGTGGCCCCTTGAAAAACCTTGATGTACTCCCCTCCCCTTTCTGATATAGATATATTTGTCAGTATTAAATAGATCATAAATGCTTCCATGCATAACATCTCATTTTCTGTAAACAGATATTTTTCTATTCTTTCCAATTTTTTTCATCTCAAAAAATGGGTGTTTAAAAATGCGATTTACACACATTTTTCCTGTATTAGCATTAACAAAAATAATAGCTCACATACAGCATAATCTTTTCTTTATTGATTTAAATCTTCACTATCTTTCAAACGCCCACTCATTTGTATATTTCAATGTTTGAAAATATTTGTTTGCATTGATAGCGGTGGCACTTGATTGGGTTTCGTGGACAATGGAAACTGGCGTGTCGTGGTTATACACATGTAATGTATAATTTGTGCATTTTGTTTACAGCAAATAGAAGATCACGAACTTAAACTGGGGTTCAAAATCTCTCGAGTCACAAGTACACGTATTTTCTAAAAACCAGAATCCTAAAAATTAACCATGTTACGTTTCCCCTGGGATTTAATCGTGTTCTTTAGTACAGCTGTCGTAGGATTTCTTCTGTATGTCGTATTCACACGTCCTCGCGATGCTTACAAAGGTTATAAAAAAATATCAAAAACATTCAAAGATTCCAGTCTATCGATAGCTCTGGGACTTAAAGAAGACTTCCACGCCATTCAAGATAAGTTTTTCTCGGTCTTAGAAGTTTCTAAAGCCATAAAAACAGCAGGACTTGAATCAAGCAATCTAATTATTGGAGTGGACTTTACAGCGAGTAACGAATGGCAAGGAAGGAAGAGCTTCCATGGCAGATCTCTACATCATATTTTCAAGAACTCATCCAAGAAGTTAAACCCGTATCAAACTGTAATAAAGTCTATAGGGAAAACCTTAGAACCTTTTGATGAAGATAATTTAATCCCAGTATTTGGATTTGGAGATGTAAAGACCAAAGACCAAAGAGTGTTTAACTTCAACTCGAATGACCAGCCATGCAAGGGTTTGTATAGCGTCCTGGAAGCCTATAACGAAGTCGTACGAAAAGTTTCGCTAAGTGGACCGACGAGTTTTGCACCAATTATCGAAAAGGCTATCGACATTGTAAGCAAAGACAGAACCTATTATATACTAGTAATTATTGCAGACGGACAGGTCGTGGAAGACCAGGACCTCAAGTCTAGAGAAGCCATCGTAAACGCATCGAACTACCCGATTTCTATCTTAGTTGTTGGAGTCGGGGATGGCCCTTGGGATCGAATGCATGAATACGACGAACTTTTATCCGAAAGAAAGTTCGATAATTTCCAGTTTATTGAGTTCAATGATATCGTTGCAAGCGCTAAATACCCCGATGCTGCTTTTGCCCTCCACGCTTTAATGGAAATACCAGACCAATACCAAGCTATCAAAAATCTAGGACTTCTGCGAGAAATTTCTGAGAACAAACAAAATGTCACCTAAATTGGAGTCTGTATTGAGTATTCGTCTTGGTTTGGGTGGTGTAGATAACTTATCAAGAAACACATGAATAATTTATCTCTTTATGTGAGTCATCATCTCCCAGGAGATAGAGAAAAAAGTTTACCATTCTTATCACATGGATTAAAATCAAAGAGAAGAGTAAACAGGAATAATGAAAGCGTTTGGTAAACTAGGAGGTTCATTTTCATTTTTTTTTCCTAGAATGTTAATTACGTTGAAAAAACAATGCACTCAAAAATAAATTGAATAATTAGGCCTATTACCAATGCCGATTCCTTGGAAACTAGCTGTACATTTATATAATTTGTGAAACAATTTTCCCAAAAGGGTCAAGATTTAAGGGGTTACTAGTAAATGAGAGTTAAGACAGAGGCAAGGAGTGAGGGAGGCATAACACTTGACATTAGATTTTTGGCCTTATTAACATTAAACTGTACAAAAATGGGCCCATAACACCAGAGTTAATATAGGGGACCCCTCTATTAACTCTGATAACACTTAACAAAACCCCATCTACACCCCCTTCAATAACATGAATGTGAGTGTTTCAATTTGATTACATATTTCTTTCTTTTTTGGGCGTGAAAAATATTAAGTAATTATAATTGGACAAGGTTGAGCAAAAAAAATATCAGCTATTTTTTAATTTAATGGTGTATAGACCTCTTGCATGCAATGTCAAAGCAGCTCAATAGACCCTTTTCAAGTTCCATGAGTAAATGAGTCTGTAAGCAAGAAACACAGCAGCAATTTGGAACCCAAAAAGGGTCTATTTGGATGACAAAACCAGAGAATTTCATTCCCAAGAGAATTGGAAGCCTATTGTTCTCCAAATTGAGCTGCTGCAGAGAGTTGCACAAGCTCAAAATATGTTTCAATATAGTTGTAGTAAGTTCTTGAGTGGAAAATTACAGACAGGCTAGTCTCAATTTATTCTGTATGTATATTGATAAAACTCGATTTTTATGAATCATTATTTATTTGCAATAAATCGTTCAGTAGACTTGTCTGGAACTTCTTGTATCTATTTTAGTTGTAAACAACTCCTCTGTTGGGCTTGCTGTGGTATTTGAACCAGGCTCCTGGCCGTTCAAAGGAAGATGGCGGCAAACAGTTGATAAAGATGGGCAAACGGTATTATTGTGATTTTTGTGATAAATCATTTGCCTACTCGCTGCAGAACCGTAAAAAACACGAGCATGGAATTCAGCACCAACGAAATAGGAAGCTTCATTACGATTCTTTTAAAGGTGGATAAATATCAGTTAATTTGAGGGGATTTGAATCATCCTCTTTCAACTTGGGGAGTTTTGGTGTTGCAATCTATACAAATATTTTGTCTCTTTCTGAACTTTAGACCCTGTAGAACTGCTTGCTGAAGAAGCTAGTAAGCAACCATGTCGTCGCTTTTTCCAGACAGGTAAAGTTTATCAACTGTAAGCATAAAAGTTAAAGGGCTAGTGCCAGCATTAAAGTTTCGAATGATAATTACCTTAGTTCTAACCATGAAGCAACTTATGCATGTAACTGATATCTGACATGTATTTTTCAGGAACATGCAATTTTGGGACCAACTGCAGATACTCGCACACCAACCCACAGTTGCTACTTGCTCAAGGTAAAATGATTTTTATGAATATCCACTGCATCTTGCCCTCACTGCACACCATCAGTTACTGTAGACACCAAGTTCAATATTCATCTTGCCCATTTGGGCAACCAACAATGAGTTAATCGCAGATTACTTGTTAATTTATACTTTTGTATATTCTTAAATTATCTCCTGTGGGAATTAGTGGCAAATTTGAATTGCATTATATGGTTCAAATGGTGGTCAAACACTTGGCCACCATGTACGTGTTGTCAGCCAGAAAGAGTACTATAGAAAACTTATAAATTATTCTGTTGATGAACATGCTGCACAAGACTGGAAATAAATGATGTCAAGTAATCAAGAATCAATTTTCTATCAGCTGAAGCTGCAAAGCAAAGAAAGGAAAAAGATGAACCATCAATAGAAGATTGGCTAACAAAGTGGGGAAAACGTAGAAAAAAGATGGAAGAAAAAGATAAAGCAAGTTTGGAAACTGAAGAAGAGAATACCCTTCCTGCTGGACTTCCCCATGTGAGTGTCTTACCCCCTTCTCTCAGACCCCCACCCCCTGGGGGCTATTCCTACCACTCTAAGGTAGAGTGGGGATAGTAGTTTCTCAACCTACATTGTGCTCTGTGAGAAGGGTTTTTATCTGTCATCAGGCCAGTACAAGTTGGGGGCTATTCTGAACCCTCTAGTGTTGATTGAGGATAGTTACTTGGTCTACTCTGTGAAAAGGATTTGTGTCTATATCTTCAGGCCAGTACTTGTTGGGGGCTATTCTAACCTCTCTAGGGTAGAGTGGGTGATAGTTACTCTACTCTATGAGAAAAGTTTTTCCTATATCTTCAAGCCAGTACTTGTTGGGAGCTATTCTGAACCCCTTCAGGGAAGAGTGGGGACAGTTACAGTACTCTAGTCTATGAGAGCTGTTTTCTATCTTCAGGCCAGTACTTGTTGCAAATGGAGGCTATTCTGACCTCTCTTGGATAGAGTGGGGACAGATATTTTACTCTGAGAAAGGTTTTTATCTAGAAAGGTTTTAATCAACATTCTGGCTAATACTGCTACTTCTTTTGTCTCAACAATTTTAATTGTCAAAACAACTTTATTTTATTTCCATGCATATAGGTTTATGTACAAATAATAATTGACTTATAGTGATTAAAGAAACTAAATGAGATAAGACAATTATTGAGCTCTTGGACTGCAAACCAAAGCCCGATAATATTGCATTTCTAAAATTTGTCTGCTATATATATTTTTTAATGTACAGTGAACATTTAATATGCATTTTTCACTGTGGTATATAAAAATTAAAATATATTTTCCCTGAAATATAATATTCAATTTTAGTTCCAAAATCCTTTGTTTTTAGTGTTGTTAATCATTATATTGTTCCTCTCATGCATCAAGGAGATTTTTTCTTGGTTGTACAGTAAGACAGTGATATGTTTTTTCAGTGTGTTTTTCTAACCTCACTATCTACTCTGATAGGAGCTTTTATTCCCCTCCTAATAAACTCTTATTTCACCAAAAAATGTTGTCAGAAACAAATACATCTCTTCGAAATCTCAGTCATATATATACTCCTACATATTCCACCTCCCAGTAGAGCTTTGTTGGCTTGTCATTTTGCTATGCAGTAGTTTTCCAATGTAACAATCTTCATTAGTTCATGTTACTCACAAGGCTATCATTGTACTCTTCCTTAGGCTATCTGTTTTGAACCTTATCTGCACTCTTTCTTTTATCTTTTCATGAGCCTTCATAACTGGTTTTATTTAATGCATAATTGTTAAAGGAACCTTTCCCTCCTATGGAAGTAATATCCCTTTACATGATATCCTAACCTTAACCAGATGCAAAGGCTTGAATACCAAAAAAAGATTGTGCAAGTAAGGTCATAGGCATGTCAAAACAGACTTTTCAGGCTAATTAAGGGTCATTAGAATCTTAAACACCTGAAACCCTGACACCAGGGCACCTGATGCTTATAGGTGAAGAAAAATAGTTTCATGAGTGTTTTTTGACTCAGCCTCTCCTTAACTTCCTTTCTCTGTATTCTTTCCATGTCATTCTTGCCAGCATAGCTTGTAGACTCTCCTCTTTTCCTGTGGCGAGGTATGTTTTGGGGTTACAATACCCACAACTGACTGGACAGTTCATTTTGATGTAATCTGAATTGGGTGTGTTATTGGCACACATCCAACGAAAGAGTCTGCACACTGAGCGATGTCGGTTTAGACAAGCTTTTGAAAGAAAAAATAGATGTTATATGAATATTAAGTGGAGGATTGCTGCCGAATATGCTTTTTTCTTTCATCCTTCCCTCACCAGCCCCCCCCTCCCCCAGTGACTTTTGACTCGTAACCAATCTTCCTTGGCCAATCAACATGGACAAACAGAGGTACAGAGACCAAGGGAAATTGAGAGACTGCTCACAGTCTAGTGAATACAACTAAGTCTAAATGCAAAGTTTACCCATTTCAGACCACATATCCTTCCCAAGAGTATCATGTGCATGCAAACACATGGATATATGAATGAAACTCAAACAAACAATCTTATTCCCTAGGGAATGAAATGTGGTCTACAATGGGTAAACATTGCACCTAAATGAAGAAGTTCTATCTGAATTGAAAACTAGGGTGTGTAAAAGGCCATTGGGTATCTGAACCACACCCTCTCTCCTGCTCAAAATGGAAAACCACGTCAGTTCACTATTAGCCATTTGGATGTTGAGGAAAAACTTAGACTCTTCCACAGTCTCTCACTCATCTGGAACAGACAAGCTAGAGACTGTGGAAGAGTCTAAGAAAAAACTGGGCCGAGTTGTAATGCATTGTGGGGGCATATTTCCAAAATGGCAGCTATTCCATCCCCTAAGTAATGCCAAGATGTACTACAGTGCCAACTCAACCCGGTTTTTTTTCCAACACTAGAGTGGCTCATATTGCTAACCTCGTCAACCATTTCCTGTTGCAAGGCATTTTTGTTCTGAGGGGGATAAATGAGGGGGTAAAATGACAGTGTTTACTTACGTGGGCATCCTTGGTCACGTGGTCCAGTAGCCCTACTCACTCTATCCCAGCAACATCCATAGAGAGTCCGGCTGCACTTGATAGGTGGAGCATGTGCTCTTCTGGAACCTCCTTCTGATAACATTCAAGTCAGGTGTAAATATACAGACAACAAACCCCAGTAATCCACTACTAGTAGAACAAACAAATATTTATAACAAAGCTTGAGACTGAATCTTGGGTTTTATTCCCATACAGGGCATCACATGTAAGTAGTTTGTTAGGTCTCTCCCTTCATCCAAGGTTTTTCTCTGATACCTCTCCTCCCCTCCTTCGAGAAACCCAACCTGCTTTTTGAATATTGGCTATTTATTGTAGCCTGGGTTGCAGCCCAAAATAGTTGGAGGTGGGACAGATGTGGGAAGGGGACTCTTCCTATTCCCCCTAATCCCCACCCCTCCCCCAGCCTCATCTCTTTAGACCTCAATGAAGGTTAATTTATCATTACCTTGTGGACATAATCCACAGGTTCCTCTGCATTTAGTTCGAGCTACCATTCTAATGCGAGAATTTTTGGATAAACAAATTCGTTCACCGAAATTTTTCTTCATCCTGACACATTCCTTTGCCCACGATGGCTTGTCTTCACAAGGTTCTGAAAACAAAAAATGCCAATAATATATATATTATCAATTATTTGTGATTTCTTAAAATTTTCATTATTATTATTTTGTATTTCCCAATTAATTATTGCTGGTTTCTGTAACCGTCATCTTGGCTGGACAAATCATTTTCGAATTTATATTGACCGTTTCCTGAGGTCGAGTAAAAGCTTGGTCGAGTTGGCATTGCAGTGCATTGTGGGTCAGTTCAGTGGACGAAATACACGCCACTTTTTTTCCTCTCGGAATGGTAAGCCTGTGTTCCACAACTTTAGCATCCTGCATGTCCACCATTCCTCATTATTGTCAATCACAGTCACGAAAAACCAAACCGTTCAATGCTTTTTCGTTCATAGGCTTCTACTCTAACGACAGATTCTTAGTACCCAAAAAACACTATTGGCTTTTATTTTGTAAAGTGCATTAAGAAAATGTGAGGTGCGCTATACAAGAACCCCATTATCATTATTATTATTATTATTAATATTGTTATTATTATTTACCCCTACACCTGGGAAGCCTTTACGAGTCGCATGTGCACGAAACTTTTTTTACGGACGTAAAGGCAATCTAAATTCTTTACAGCCATTCGCAATCATATTGTTTTTGTCACGACAAAGTAGATTTTGATGGACCTCAATCAAAGCGTTTCCATGACATTCCATAGGCACGTGCCCTTAGAGCTTTGTCCGACAATGTTATGGAAACGCCTTGTGATTGACGTCCACCAAAACCTTCGTCGCGACAGAAAAAAATCACAAGAGGGCGCGTGTGATTGAGAATAGCTGTAATTCACCCAGTCCACGCACCAAGGCGTGCGCGCCGCACCTTGAGCGTTTGGACGCAAATGAAACATTTTCAAAGGAATGAAACAGTACACCAACGCAGTTGTCACTGACACCCGCTAACGGCATTCAAATGGTTTCCCACTTCCTGAAGTCTTTCCAACGAAGTATAACATACGGTGAAAGTTTGGCTATAGAAAGATTCCACGTTCCTAGCTTTCTTTCCTCCGCTATTCGGTTGCATGTGACTTATAAATATGTTCAAAATGATTTAACTCTTATAAGCAATCAGCTTCTAAATGTGACAAAAATTTATATGTTGCGCGCAAGACGAGCCACGAGTACAAGGTCACGTGGGAAGCGCAAAGTTCATTTTCATTTCCGCCAAGCGACGCTCTCATGGAAATTGTTTTCCTTTAAACTTTTATAATCTTGTATTTACTTCACTGTTTGTTAATACCGTGTGAGCCCTTAGGCACATATACTGAGCCGCCGATTTTTAACAAGCTAAGATCACTTGAATCTCTAAACTAAGTAGGCTCATTGATACGTTTGAAATAGGTCCTGTCTGGAGAGAGAATTACAAACTCTTGATAATTTGTACGATAACAAAAAATGGGCTGATCTGATCAATGAGGGCATTGTTAAATACGATAAGATACTGCTTGGATATAAAGCAGCCTTCATGTTATCGCAACTCATCAAGTTGCCTGCATGATTGAGATTTTCGCTTTTGTTCATTCTTTCACCTCGTAGTGCCAATTTCTTTTAGCGTTTGATCATTGCCCATTCGGGATCGCGAAGCAATACCTGAATTACCGGGTATAAAAACGTTTCTCTAAAATACACTGTATTCAGTTTCCTTAAACTGAATGATGATGATTTCCCAGTGCTTACATCTGTTTGCATTCGCACAGGGCTACTGTCTTGTAGTCTTATTATGTGGCTCATTCAATAAATCATCGACATGGTATCTCCTCTGCATCTGGTGCCGGGTATTCTAATACAGGGTTCGTGCTACTCCTTGAAATCCTTGAAAAGCTCTTGAAAATAGGGGGAAACGCCATATCTCCTGGAATACTCCTTGAATTCAATACAAACTTAATGCTGTTTCTAACTTTCCTTTTGAAATAAATAACGATTAAAATTGATTGAAGAGTTTTCCGATATTTCATAAATACCTCTGGTAAGAATGCGTAAATTAAAGATCTATTAATCTAAGCTAGTGGCCCCGGCTGAATTAGCTGCACTGTAACATTGTATCAATGTTTAAACCATTTTCTAAAAAGTACAAAAAACTTTGCCCTTGAAAATCGAATTTTTGTGCTTGAGAAGTGCTTAAAACGTCCTTGAATTTCGTAACGAAAATGTAGCACGAACGCTGTTGTTAGATCAGTGGCGCGTAATAAAACGGGCCCTAGAGTTGGAAGATATGACATGATATGAAAATAAATCATCCATATAATGGCCGCGAAGAATGCATTTTGCGCGACTCCTAAAACGTTATGTTGCAACAATTTTTTCCTCCGCGTAGTTGGCAAGAAAACGAAAAAGAGTGCGTGTAAAAGGTTCGACTGAAGACTGCCCGATTCTTTACTTTAAAAAATCTTTTAAAAGACCGTACTCGAACTCGGCATTTCTGAAGATGACACTTGTCGAAAAAGTTCAAACCTTTTAACAGGCTCGCTCTTTTGCCTATATATTTTGAAAAGTTCTTATCAGCGATTTTCGGAATTTGCGCCATAGTCTGATGACTTTATCTAAGGTTTGACGGTCACTAGTTGCAGGTCAGATAATAGTGGTGGATTGGTTATATCTCAATTATTTTAATTAATTCGCTAACCTAGCGAACCTGACCAATGCAATTAGATTTGATGATTGAGCTGGAATACTGGCGCAAATGCTAGCTTCCTTTAGAATCAAAACAAACCACTGCCAAAATCAAACGACCAAAAAAGTAACATTTATAAAGCGCACTATCTCAGTGTATGGATATAAAGGCGCTTTACATTGTGAATGTCAGATTGCTGTTTATACAATTTACAAACATGAGAGATGGTTAGCATAAAGGCACCAAGGGTGGTCCATCATCCATCTAAGTCCTCATGAGGGAGTGAGAAATCTGATGTATCACAGAACGTTGCCTGAGTATTGAACAGTCGAATGTCAGTCTTACAAACCCCTCGAAATCCACCACTCCGTTTAGTCAACGCCTTAGTGGCCATGATATCTATAACGACTTGGAAATACTTTCGCAACGAAATGAATTGATTAAACTCAATTAATCCAAGAGAAGGGCAGTAGTAATAATGACTGATGACTGGACCGTCAATCGAGTTGACAGTAGAAGTGGAATCTAGAAGGTCAATATAGAGTGCCATGTTTGTCCTCTTATTTAATTAAAAAACGCTAAAAACTTAATGAAAGTTTTGAAAATCTTCTTACCACAAAGGTGTCTGAGCTAAAGGCCTTCTTGGGTAATAAAGATTTACCTCTTTGTTTTATCTACGTGTATGTCTCGGGACACCCGTCATGATAAAGTAACTTTCAACAGCTCTATCTACTGTTACCCTGAGTATTATTATCTGGACAATGACCAATAGTGAAAACCATACTTCCGTGAAATAGTACTAACTGATTGTTATACAACTGGCACCAACGAAAGAATTGAAAACAAAAGAAGGTTTGTTTAGTGCTATTTATTTTCTGTGCTATTTCATGGATATATGGCTCTCTTATGTTCATCAATAGTCGAGAAACAACCACTTTGCGCTTGCCCGTCGTGAATAACGTTTAAAAATGCACAGTTCTGAGCGCGTTTGTAATTGTTACATTCTTATAACTTCCGTACAGACTTGTCCCGCAGAAAACTGACCCTTCCATTCATAAGGATATGCAAGTTTACGTTATCCAACCGCGAATTTAAAACCTAGATTGATCTGCAGATGGACCTCAAGCCACAGGTAGCCCATTCAGGAGTCTTGTACAGAATGAAAGAAATTCTGAATCCTACAGGGAGCCACTACCCAACTGTTAGTGGATCGTATTGTATGATAAGTGTTTGACACAGACCTCGCTAGTACTTTCCTATTTGATTTGATGCAGCGTTGTAATATATCACTTCATCTATTCTGTGTGCGTCAGTCCATTCCTCCTGTGTCCGTCATTCTATCCATTTATCAATCTATAGCTAGATCTGTCCATCCATCCATTCTTCCATTCGTCTGTTCACAATCGATACATAGCTGTGCATGCACACAATCTAGCGGAATCTAGATACCAACAAAACATGCAAATAACCCATACGAGACTCACTAACTCTGTTCTGTTTCTGTTTAAAATAAATTTAACCTCCAAACGTACAGACAACGCTAACTGATTACATCAAGTGTTCGTTTCTGGGAATAAAACTGACATTCTAATTACAGTTAATTAACTCACTAAGACAAACAGGCAATGACACTTCTACTCGGTGATAAAGACACAATCAACTACACGATTTGTCTTCGGCGCATCACGGCGCTGTAACTCTAAGGATTCCAAACTTAGTTTACCCAATATTTTGTCCAGCCTAGTATCCTTTAAAGAATGCTATCTGATTTGTTGAACGGGACGGTTTATTATCCGTCTTTATCAACGACGTTGTCTGGTAGCATCGGAAGAACGGATAACTAAACAACAAAACAAAGTTCAAGGAAGTGTGGAAAAGTAAATGTGAAAAAATACATAAGTAATTATTTTCCCTCCTAAAGTCGGTTCTGGGATATAAAAATGTACTTTTTGCCTCGAAAACGGACCTAAACTTAACGGCCTCGGTCCGTCTACTCAAAACCTTGGGCACATTGTTTTCTTATCCAGACCTTCCGGCAGTAATATAACCTCTATGTTTTAAAAAAAAACAGTTTCTTGCGGTTGAATCAAACAGACATTTGATCAATGAAATAACTACCCAAGTTTGTGCAAGACGGAAGCAGTAGGTGTTTGCACGTGCCCAAGCTCGTCTGAAAAAGCAGTTACATTCGATATTTGACAGTGGGCAACCGACCCTGATGACCGAGTTGGCTTGAGTGTCACAGTATGTATTTCAATCAGTACTCTCAACACCGAGAGTAGTCAAACAAAGTTTCTTCAGTAACTGGAAAAACCTAGATATAAGATCTTGGCACGCGCGCAATATTCGGGAATTTTTAAATTTTAATTGCTTTTTCCTTGGAATTTTTCTCCGTATGAAACGCTCGACATACAAAACGCAGTAGCGTGGCAGAGACTCTCTGTACGACTAGAACAAACTATATAGATCATCGTTGCGCGCGCAATCTACACCAATGAATATTATGTTTGTTCTCGTGTTTAAAGAAAATGAATTGTATAATTATTTGGCACCAGACTAGGAACTAGTTACTTGTTATACAGTAAATTCAAAAAACGTCGTCGTCGAACAACTCAAACCTAGCGACTGGACCGAAAGGAACTCTGGGTAGAAATCGTTGAAGCCGAGTTGACTCCATAATTTACATTTTTTTTATGCCTTCATATTTTCGAAATTGTGAACTGAATCATAACTTCTTCGTTTTTCTTTCCCTAAATCCAAAGACATGCATTTGATGGATTGTTTCCCGCCATTATTATCTTATTACTGGCGGGAACAATTAATTCAGAACGAATATTTAACTTCAGTGATATTTACCCATATTTCTTTCAGTCCAGTCGCGTAGGCTTGAGTCGACGACAACGTTTTTTGAATTGACTGTATACTACGTAGATGACTTTAGATTTCAGTTTTATATAATGAAGATATTTCAATTCCGATACTAGTTGTCGGGGCTCACGAACATATATCGATTATGATACGTCAATGTTTCCGAGTCCCCTCATAAGCAGTGACAGTGTATTGTTTTTTGCTCATCGATGTACTACTTAAAGGATTGTGGGGGAAAATGACGTAACAAGCGAGACTATGGGAGGATAATGAGCTAGATCCCGTTAACTAAATACCTTGCAATGTTATCGCGGCTGTTTATTGACTTAAGCGATACTAATCAGAGAGCTAAAATGACTTCTTATTCATTAGAAGCACGTCTAGAAAAATCCCGTCAAAATTTGAAGTAACAAAAAGTTTACTTTTAGAAATATGCATTCAGTGATATTCATATATACTAATTATTGGCTCTAGGCCGAATCCAGAAAAATCTTTGCAATTGATAAAGAATTTGTACTTTTTGAGAGCATTTTGGACATGCGCAGTCATGTGAGACACTTTTACATGACTTAACGACGACTGTTCCAATCGACATACTCTCGTAAGACTTTAAACCATCCTAAGCATGTGAGCAATTAACCTTCCTGTTTCACTCGTAAGCTTGTGTTTTATCCCTGAAGCAAGTTTATTCTGATAGATATTAGCAGGGTTCGTGCTACAATTGCGTTACAAAAGCACAAAAATTTGATTTTCAAGTACAAAGTGTTTTGTATTAGAAAATGGTTTAAACATTGATTCAATGTTACAGTGCAGCTAATTCAGCCGGGGCCACTAGCTTAGATTAATAGATCTTTAATTTACGCATTCTTACCAGAGGTATTTACGAAATATACGAAAACTCTACAATCAATTTTAATCGTTATTTATTTCAAAAGGAAAGTTAGAAATAGCATTAAGCTTAAGTTTGCATTAAATTCAAGGAATATTCCAGGAGTTTTGGCGTTTTTCCCTATTTTCAAGGGCTTTTCAAGCACCCTTAAAAACGTGTTTTCTATTCAAGGACTTTTCAAGGAGTAGCACGAACCCTGTATTAGAATACCCGGCACCAGATGCAGAGGAGATACCATGTCGATGATTTATTGAATAGGTTTTTCCGGAAGGAGGTTGAATGTTAAACTCCAGGTCTCACGCAAAGCGTTCTCTAGATGCCCCAAAACCCTGGACGTACCACGCTATCTGAACGTTCGACGCCCTAGCACAGACCTTGCAAGAAACTTCCATGTATTGCACCGGGCGCGTTTGGCAGAATTGACGCATCTTGTTATCGAAACCACTTTCTTTGCACATTAAAAAATCATTTACTTCTAAATCTAAATTCCTTGTGGATTATCTTGTCGATTAAATCATTTGACACTAAACTCCAATAGATATCACGTAAAGGCATCATGTTATTTAAAATGAACGCATTGAGAGATAAAAGTTATTTACCAAAAATCTCCAGTGCCAAAAATTTTGAAAACCCTTTTCAAAAACCCATATTTTCCTTCTTTCATGGTGATCAATCCTTCGCGGTTCCGTGGCTTTTTGAGACAGCTCAAAGCGTCCACTAAAAAATAATATTTTACACAAACTTACCTCCCGTAACTGTTATCGCTGTTGCGAAAACCAGAAACACTACACAAGCGAATATCTGGTTTGTCGCAGACATCCTTGAACGATTTGTTGGTTGAAACAGTTTCTCTGTTGTGATATCTTTGAAGACTGGCTCAATATGAGGAGGTAGGGTTACGACCAGTCGCTTTATAAAGGCGGGACTACAGTATTTGGTAATGCGCTGTTGGTATGTAAGCCAACTCATAACCCAATCCAAGACCCACGACCATCCTAAGTCAGGGTCATAATTAGACAGTTTGTTATCAAATTCCATGAATAATCGAACGCGGAATCCACCCTATTTAGCTGTTCGCTCTATATACGTACATATATAAATATACAGCTTACCAATTATGGAATATTTTTCTAGATTTCTGTTTCGGGTATCTTTGCTCGTTACGTTAGTACTCTTGTTCAGCGCAATTTGTTGGGATGTTCAATATGGGTGCCGGCGTCTAAAATTAAGCGGCAAACGAGCAGTTTCCTAGTTTTTTATACACGATATCTCCTGATTCGCAGGTTAGCTCTTTTATAATGAAATAGCAGTGTATATTTTGCATGGGACCGCATTTAATTGATAACACTGCTTGGTTTAATTCTGAAGTCATAGCCGACGTCGCTTACGAGTCCTACTACATGATAAATGTCTAATTGAATAACAGATCGATCGTTCAAAACACGTGTTATACGTAAGGACAAAAATCAGCCCACAGTTCGAGAAACGCTTCCACCACTCCTTTACCTCGTAGCTTTGGTTCAAAATAAAATACTCAATAAGCCAGAGATTGTGAGCAAGCTCCTTCAATGAAGAAACAGAAGTTCCAAAAGAAATGACAGCTTTGCTCTTAGCACAATACTTATGACAACATGACAACACCGTGTCCGGCGCACGATGTACACTTTTCTAGTAACTGCTATCTTGATACTGTGCAGGAAAAAAAAGCTACCATTTTTTCCCTTCCCCACGGAAAAAAATATTCAGAACTCAGCTTGGGAGTTAGTTGAAGTAGATCACATGCAAAACTGGAAAACGGAGACCAATCTAGCAACATTTTTCCATCCAAGAGATTTTCGATGCTACTCGATTTTTTTGCTTTTCTAACCTTAGTGAAATGTGAAATATTTCTGGTTTTTTAATTTATAGATTGATTTAGAAATGACTTGCTCAGCAAGGTGCTCAAGTGAGTGTTAAAAATAATCTTCTTCGCTCAAAGCGTTCACAAATCTGTTGTTTTTCACACAAAATGGGTTATCATTCACTGCTTATTATCATTGCTTACTCTCCATTCCTTTGTTCCTGCTTACTCAACATAAAGACCTTGGAATCATTACTATCTAAGACTAACAATCGGAGAAATTTCTTAAAGATAAATTTACGAAAAAGGCTAAAATAGAATAACGCTGTCTGACTTCGACCTCCTATCGTGACGAACTAAAACATTTTATGCGGATTTCGAGGAGAATTTTCTGGAAGAATATTATGACGTCAGTGAAAATAACTGATTTCGTTAGAACCTAAAACTGCAATGATTTTAAAAGTCATGCTTGTTTGTCTTGGAATAAACATTATTACTTGTATTATGGCGGACAGAAACGCAGGCTCTACATTTTTGCCTAGAATTTTATCTATATCAGAAATCTGGATCAATGCAGCATGCACAATGGAGACGACCTGTGTTTAGTTGTATAGTTACAGTATAGGGAAGAGAAGCGGTCAAGTTTTAAGTTGTTCTCTGTTATAAAAGATATTGATTGCATTACCAGAACCAACCACTACGCTTTTCATCTTCCTTATTTCCAACCGCAAGAAATGCTAATGCATAACGCAACCAAACAGATTATATCTTTTACATAACGATAGTCTTGCTTTATTTTTTCAAGCAAATCTACACGTTAATCAATAGCAAACATATTAAGACTGCAACACCCTGGCACCCGAATGATACGGAAAAAACATATCTTGCTTAGTTAATGCCTGGCATCTTCGCGACTGGCAATGAAAACATGGTTCGTAATCTCCTCCAAAAACAAACTTTTATTCAGAGAAGTAAGATCAATATTGACTTAGGTGTAATTCTATCATTCTGGCTATCTAGGGATTTCATGGCTAAGCTCTAATTATTTTGTTATGTAACTTTCTTATGCTATGCTCTAAGTAGTCTCTCAGCGGTTGGTATAGAAAATCGTCTGATTTCAGAGTGATAGCGGAACTTCTACATTGATATTTTGGAACAATACGTCTGTAGGTGCTCTGAGGGGGTTGAATATTGATAATGATTGATGAGACTGCCACAGTCAAAACATATCGGTAAACATGATCAGATAGTTGGTATATGGTTACTGCCTAAGAGAGTAAGCCTGCATAACGTGTGGGGAGTTATAGCTAGCTAGCCGACATGCGTAAGTCAATCCCCCATACATGAATTATACTCTCATGCGACATCAGTATCAACATTCCAACGAAAGAAAACAGGACCTAGGACATAAGATTTCATTCAACTTTTAAATAACGAGCAGTTGATTGAAATATATTGCGCGTTGAATGTCTGCGCATCCCTATTGCGTATACCTTTGGGGTTCTGTTCATTTGAGATTTCCTTTGCAAAAATTGTAAATAAAGTCTAAAGTGAAGTTGTTTACGCCTCCGCTAGACGTCGCCGTCTCAGATTTTGCAAATCTCATAAGTCCCTCATAGGTGCAGTCTTCCCGAGTGTCACCAATTCATAACAACGTTTGTGTTCATAAGGACTGTGCCTCTTACAGCGGTCATGAAAGAGCGGGAGCGTTTACGATTGTGCGCAGCTAAAAATACAAAATAAGATAAACCTGTAAGATCTGAGTCAACAGATCGCAGCCCATTAGTAGAGCATTTATTACTTTTCTTTTAGTTGTCAGTCCAAACCCTGCAAGGACGAGTAGTTTTCTCATTAAACATGTCAAACCCCCTTGATCCAATGATATTCAAATATATCACTATTTTATTGTTTTCGACCCTCAGCGGGCAGCATGTTTTTCTGTTCTTTTTTTTCTTATCCCCTGCACAGGTACAAACTACTTAACAAGATATAAAGATAATCTGGTTTAGATTAGTTGAATCTGGCTTATTTTTCTATGAGAAATTGCACAGAACTGATTTCATAAGTTGATCAGACCAAAACGAAAATTTATCTTAAAAAGATAAAATTGCCATAAATCCTGGTCTGGAAGGTAGAGAAGTGAAATCGTTCCTGTCACAAGCGAAATATTTTCCTCTTGCTTGACTGAGACTGATTTAGTCTCTCTTTTTAAGCCGGGTATCGTTCCAAAAGAAATTAGTATTAAATCAAATAAATTATCTCATTGTCTCAAAATGTAAAATAAAATAATCTCCTAAAATGAAGTTGTTTTCTTCAAAAAATCAAGCACGTGGGTGCAAAACTGAATTTACTTTGTACAGACAAGAATTTTTTGAATATTCAAAGTATCTTTTTAATCACTTTTGTAAGACTAGAGTCCTAATTTACTTTCCTTTGACATATACAGTCATTTGGCTAAACGTTGTCGTTTGAGCGGCTCCATCCCTACGCGCCTAGATCGAAAAGGATCATGGGGATAATTAATTCACAGTTACTAGCTGCCGCATATATTATCTATATGTTATCTTGAGCCTTGCTGTTTTCGATCCCATTTAATTTGCCAAAACCATGCCTCGAGCATACGGCGAAGATTTAACGCTGGCAGTTTGGATGATGCAATTTCTGGGTAATTTAATCGTTATTATTCCTTGCTTCCTTGCTTCCTTGCTTCCTTGCTTCCTTGCTTCCTTGCTTCCTTGCTTCCTTGCTTCCTTGCTTCCTTGCTTCCTTGCTTCCTTGCTTCCTTGCTTCCTTCGTTCTTGCTGGCTACACTTTTTTGATTTTTTGCTTGCTTCCTTTCTTTCTTCCTTTCTTTCTTCCTCTTTCAGCCTTGCTTACTTTCCTTGCTTACGAACAGCTATATTTTGGGTAAAGGAAAGGAACATTTTCCCATAGTATTATTCCTGCAATGCGGTGTTCAGTGTTTACCGAAAAAAGTTTTTTTCCTAAATTCTGTGAGATGCTACCGTATTTTTAGTGTGCAGCGCATGTTTGCTTGTCATAAGACAATGGCATTTTAAAGGCAAAAACTGTTATTTTGTATTGAAACGTTCATTAGCCACAAGGTTAAATAACTTAGATTTATTCATGTCAAAACATGCATGTGTTTTATAATTAAACAAATTCAAGCCAGATGCTATTCGAAGCAAGACGGCTGTCAAGATTCTACAGCAAGTCAGCGGCAATGATCAGTTTTCCCCTTACTTTCAACTCCGAAAGCATTACTACATTATCTTTATCGATCTATACACTCAATTGTACAATCTTTATCCTATAGTCGGAAGCAATGTATACCTATATTCTTATCTCGTTCTTCTGATAACTCCTCAAAAGTAATATGGTTAATTATTTTGAGGTGTGTTATTTAATTGTCGTTTCATTGACGTTGTATTTCTTTTCATAACAAAGGAAGAATTACCCTCCGGGTATTTGTGGTATGATCAAGAGGTTAACACCTTCCAGATCTCAGATCTACTAACATGTATAACGGAACGCTAACAAGAAACATTTTCTCATTTCAGACCGCTTCAGTGTTACTCGTTTAACTGTTCCACATTAGAAGCGGACAGTCACAATATAGATACAACTCAAACGAAGAATCTTATTCTCAAGAGAATGACACGTGGTCTGAAATGGGAAAGCATTAGGTCCAAGCTAAATCGGCCTATTTCTAATGCATACAGCTTCATTTTGTCCTCTAAATTGAGCTAATATTCTATTTTTTGTTATCCAATTTGAGCTGGATGCATTGAAAATATAGTACTGTAAGGGGTCTACAAACCAAAATAATGCTGTTCAAATTTGCAAGGTGATTCCCTTATATAAAAAAAAAGAAAGGCCATAATCACGATATCATGGAACTCAGTCCGTAAATAAACTGTCATCGATATTGAAAACTAAAAACACACAGATGGATTCGCTGTAGGTGCTTGTCGCTTCCATCTGGTCAGTCACCCCTGCCCGGACCTCCATGTTTAATGGGTGAACGATGTCTTCAATCGAAAAGCATCCCATTGTTTACTTTGCAAGTTACACACTGACATCAGACAGAGCGAGTAATTTTGATCGATATATAATGGACGTTCATTGTGGGGAGGGAAAGGAACGAGCCGACATTAAAAACGTCTGCACAGCAGGCTAAGCTGTTCAACACATGGGACAACCCACGTTAGCTAAATAGTTTGCTCACTTACCAAGTCTAGAGATACAGTATTCACTTGTTCGTATTCTATTGTTAACCAATAGGCTATTGTATAGTCCGTTTGGAGACATGTACCTATATAACATAGTTAGTTCCTATAACCATTTTACCACACTAGCTTCACTCAATGCCTACAATCAATTGAACTTAGAATTGCCTAATTTTGTTCCAAATAATAGCCTGGGGTTAAAATATTCATGTAAGACGAGTTCGATACGTTTCATTTTGGCGTTACTCCTGCAGTTTAGAGGTATTCTCGACTGAAATCTTCACAACGAGAATTACCCCAGTTTTCAGCTTGTTTACCTCCTCACTACTGAGTTTGCCAGCGCTGCGCATTGTCTAAGGCAAGGTGCATTATTTTAAAACGGTTCCTTTGGGGAGTGTGCCAAAAGAAGATAGAGTACATGCATAAATCCATGAAAACGTTAACTAACAAATGTATAAATTAATGCAAAATAAGTATATATTCTACCGAGGTCTACAGAACTTTCTAATTCGGCAAATTTCAGTGGAATTGCTTAAAGTACAAAGGTTTTCACAGATATATGCCGGGTATGAATTTTGATAAGTCGCTCTTTTTAATTCCTTTGAAGATAAATTCCTCTCGGTTCTAAGACAATTACCTGTAGATGCTTGGATTGTCTAGTGCAAAGGTGAATGAGATATTACCACTAAAGACTGATAAATTCAGTTTTATCGTTGGCTTATTTATCTGGGATCCAGATATAATCGCACAAACGCCCATCTTTGCAAGAACTTGATGTTAGTGGAAAATGTAAGAAAGATATTTCCTTTACTGCAACAGAGATCAAAACTTCAGTTGATAAGTGTATTCATTTAAGTTTTATAAGTTCTTGCGAACTGTCGCAATATTGCGTAAGTACAGAGTACGAAACAATATTAAATGTAAAGCAGTTTTACGCCGGACTTTGTATTTGTTTTACATTTCTAACTCCTGTAGACAACGTGTTTTAAAATAGTTTTAGAATGGATGGAATCTGCCGTTAGTGGAACGAAGATTGATAGAACAGTAGTAGGTTGTCGGAGATTTGGTATCATTATGGGCGTGAAAATATACGCGCCACATTCATGCGTACACACCGATGTATAATCAAAACACTGTACCTTGCATATGAATATATGAGGCCTATATCACGTGGTATATTGAAAGGATACCTGATTACAGACTTTTATACCGCCGGTTTTGTTTTTGATATTAGATAATTTTACTTATCTGGTAAGGCTAAAAACCTGAAACCAAAAGGATTCACACTAGATGCATTTTAAACTGTTTTCATTAAGTAAACCTTCTGGGTTTAAATTAAATTATAATCTTACGAGTTTAGGAGAAAAAATACCCATAACACCAGACTGATAAAACTTTATCGGAGATCTTAATTGATTAGTAAAATAAGTTGAGCTGTACACAGAACTTCCCACGTTGCTCGAGAACTATCTCTTAATGGTTTTTGATTAAAGGGATTTTCTGTTTACCGCAAAGATAACAGAAAGATGGCTGACATGCTATTAAATGGTGAGGGAGGAGATTGGACAGTCATATGTCCTTTATAGTTGGATTCATGATCTTGCTCGTGCTTACAGGTAAACAACAACGATGTCGAAATAGCTCTTCAAGGAACTAGAAGTTTGATAGGCTTAAATAATGTCTGCAGGCTTCTTTGAATAGTTCATAATAGTAGTGAAACGGCTTTTACAATGAAGATTGTCCATGCAGTTTTGCCAAAATACCCATAATACCAGAGATAACACTTTATCTGACAGTTTTAATTATCTAATGTAGTTAGCAATAGTAGTGAACTGGCTTGTACGATAAAGAGGATTGTCAATGAAGTAGAAGATAAAATGAACACTAGAAATAGATAAGCTCTATGGACATATAATTATCGTAGGGATTAAAGGTTATTGAAGTCGAAGAATTTAATTTACAATTTTTAATTTACATTTTTGAAAAATGTTGATCAGAAAACTTAGCTGACAATGAATTAACGGCTAACAATAAACCACTTAATAGGATATTTTGAATGAATTTTTAATCCACTTTGATATCAACAGGCGAAAGATGGATAGCGTTCATTTCCAGCTTCTTTGAACGGTGGGGTGGCGCAATGATGCTTGAGACAGACGTTACAAATGTTGCAAATGTTCTCGTGGTCAAAAGTATTTAGCAAGAACTTAAAAGGCCAACATCCCCACCAACATTATTTATGTTATTAGCTAATGGTGTTTTTGCTTTTTTTTGGTGTTTTTGCTTGTTACATAGTCAATGTAATGGAACGTTTACAAAGGATTTTTTCAAAGGTCTAAACATAGCCTTAGGGCTAGATCAGTAGATTTCATTTATTTTCTCAATTGATCTGCTTTTAAGCTTAAGAGCTTTATTAGTCCAATATTTATTTAGAACTTGGTCTATAGACTGATTTTTTGTTAATCCGTGGAATAAATGGCTTACTTCATAATTTTGTCGGTACTGCATGTATACATTTGCAACATTACGACAAAGGGCGCTTTACAATCCCGGCCACCCAATATGTTTGACTTTTCTTTTTCAACTTGTTATGGGTAATCACCAGCGGCGGAGCTCAAGAGGGTCGAATGTTGACTCTCGAGCGGTCTTTTATTAATTACTTAAGATATACATAAAATGTAAAGCGAATTTCCCAAATATAATCAATATATGTGGTAGTGAATTATCTGTGATTGCCGTTATCATCTTTAATTATTTTATAGATTTTTCAAACCTTCCTTCAGATAAAATGATAACGATTTTTCTTATCACTTTTTATCACAGATTAAAACTCAAAAAATAACATACCAAAACTGTTTCTCAAATGTCGAATCAATAATAGGCTAGGAAAACCGAAGAATATGAATTTTTACGGGGGTATATACTTGCACGAGTTTTAACAGAGTTTTTCGGAGACCTTTCTAACAAGAGGTCGAGCGTCTACTTCTGTTAATACAATTTTCTTCAAGTGGCTGCAAATGGTATCTTGAACCACATCTATCATAGCCCTAATCGTAACCCGTAAGTGTGTTTAGTTTAAAATCAAGTCAGACAAAAATGCAGGTCGCGAACATACGAATAGGATCATCCCTTAACAAATTGCTGTTGTTACGAGGTTAGGTTATGTTATTAACTAGTCGTACTTTACTGAAAAAGTCCGCCAACCTTTTGCATATGGTTGTGTTTTGCGATTCAAAGAGTCCGTGGCTCAGTTTTGTCAACAGGCATTAGTGAGAAAGACATGTCGAGTAGCGATGTCAGATACGGAGCGTCGATAAATGCTGGATGAGAGAAAGTCACCAACACTGAAAATACTTAGGATGTCTTGATTCAAAGAAGTTCTGGTGCCCGGTGGTATGTTTGGAATTTTATTTCAGCGAAATAACTATATTGATCAAACCCAAAAACAAACCGAAAACTAATTCGATGACTTGCTATTTATAAGTCAAATGCCGGAAGAAATTTGATGGCATTCATCAATACGAGCCGAGGTTGTTCTAGAACTAAAACCCTATTTGAGAGGTTATCAAAGAACGTTATTTATCAAGAGTCGCACGATTGATTCCCCTACTCCGCCCTGTTCCAGGTATGTGATTCATGACATACGTACATTGACTTATATAGTCAAATGCTGGGTGACTATTGAACAAATCACGCACTCAGGAACAAAAGTCTTTTATTGGGTAATCAGGTAATATATAGTTGTGATCTGTTTGCCTATTGATGGTTTTCAACCATTCCCAAGAGAATTAAATAACAAAAGACAAGGCTGCCATGTTGGAGGATAGAACAAAAGAATTCATTGACAATTCTTTTGTTCCTCCAACATGGCCGCCTTAAAAGCCATCAATGCATGTAGTTGAGATGTAGCTGAGGACATTTTACTGGTAACGTCTCGCATGAGTTCAGATGTCACCACTGAGTTACATGCAGCAAGTTAGACAATTTAGGGTCCCAATTTAGTTGCTAGAAAAAGAGGAACGATTTCCTGGAAATAAAAAATGAGTTGCTGTATGTTGGTAAATATTCGCTGAACAGACTCCAGTACGAATGAACAATCGCGAATAATTCGTACGGGAGTGAAAAATGTTGGTTAAACTATACTAATTTACGCTAATGTGTATTTTATGCTAATTATATCGTCTTCTTTTGATTAACTAGCACTATTTTGAACAATTTATTAATTAGTGTTTCACGGATATATTGTTTGCACTCTAGTGGTAGTGGTAGTGGTAGTGGTAGTGGTAAGAGAGTATAACTTTACGCCCTTTTGGTAGTGGACTGACTAACATTTTTAGCAACAGTTTGTCAATTAATGTATTTTTGATTTTCATTTTTATGCAGACATGAAGTACCATTTTACTAATAAATCATTCTAACGCGCAAGAAGAATGCACTAGTGATTATGGGTTTCCTGTGTCAGGCTGAGATCCAGATCTCATCAGTATTTTCACAAGTCGTGGTTACCAAGCAAACAATGGCCGACTGAATGAAGTATGTACATTTCAATCTAGTTTTCTACTATTTCTCCCTAAGACCATTACAAAACCTGAAAAACCTTAAACAGAAACCACAGTAACGATTTTCACAATGGTAAGTGTTCTTTTAAGCACACTTTTCTTTTTAAAAAGCTTTAAACCGAAGCACAAAATAATTGAACGAAATTTGAAATTTTTGATTTGATGAGTCACTTAAAATTAAAAATTTTCTTTTCTCTTCTAGTTCGGGTTCAACATGTTTGAGCCTATGCCAAGGAATTTTAAGACTCAATATCGTTGCTATTCAGTAGTGATGTTTCCTGGTAATGAAAGAGAAGACGTCGAGAGAGGAGGAAAAAGTAAGCCATGTTTCTACAGCCTTTCATTTAAACTCATGTTAATTTTTATGTTTTCATGGTTATTCTTATGCAGTATATATGTTCATATAAATTTTATTTATTTGTTATTTTCCTCTAATGCCAGTTATCATGCCGCCATCAGCGTTGGATCAGCTAAGTAAGTCATATCAAATTTTTCTCAAATAGCCATAAGTCTATAAGATATAATTAAAATTTGAACCTTAAGTAAGAATCCATTTAATGGTATCTTTCTAAGACCTTTCTCACTTGAATGTTGTCCATTGTTTTTTTAAAAGATACCACATTTCTTATATCTTTTATTGCCCTTTTATTCAGCACGACTTAACATTGTATATCCTATGCTGTTCAAACTAACAAACAAGAAAATCAACAGAACAACACATTGTGGAGTCCTGGAGTTTGTCGCTGATGAAGGCAAGATATATCTACCCTACTGGGTCAGTATATCATCTTTGGGATAGGATAGAATGATAAATGGTGGGAAAAAACCCCAGAAAAATTTGATATGTACATATAGAATGATACACATTGTTCGGCATAGTCTTTCTTTTTTGTTATGTTTTTCATTTGGAAATACTATTAGTAGGCAGCCCCACATATGTTTTATGAACATTGATGCACTACTAAAGAAACCAAGGGTGGCATATAGCAGGCGCAGATCCAGGATTTTTTTTCAGGGAGAGGTGCTGTGCACAATGTTAACCCAGGGAAGGGTGCACTCCTTTGAATCAAAGGCAAAAAACAAAATTGGTTATCTTCAAAGTAGGAGCACAAAGTGTAACCAGGGAGGGGTGCACACCCTCTGCACCCCTCCCCTTCATCTGTCCCTGTATTTAGTGTACTCACCTCTCAATTAACTCTGTTGTCTCAGGTTCAATTCCTTGATCCATGAGCTTTTCTCTGGATTCTCCAGTTTTCCTCCCTCCACAAAACCTAAAGCTAAATTAAGTTCGAATTTGTTTCAGGGTATTGATAAAAGTGGATTATACATGTATGAAGTTTATTTGTTTCAGAATCCTTAAATATGAAAAAACGTAACTGGTCCTCAATCTGTACTGATTTGTATTAATTTTATATTTTTCTACAGATGATGAGAAACATGTTGTTAGAAGAGGGATCAATTTTAGAAGTAGAAAGTGCATCTCTACCTGTTGCTTCTTTTGCAAAGTTTCAACCACAGTCCTGTGACTTTCTGGACATTACCAACCCTAAAGCTGTGTATCCTTAAGATATTTAGAATAACTGAGCTATTGTGGTCAACCTACACCATACAGTGTAAGGTGTCAACCACTTACCAAACCTTTACCAACTACACACCAACCACTTGCCAATCAATTACAAACCCTTTACCAAACTCTTCTCAATTCTTTACTAATTGATTACCAACCCTTTACTAACTACTTACGAACCACTTACTGACCACTTACCAATTACCAATTACCTACCTACTACCTATCAACCACCTACCAACTTCTGACCTACTAACCAATTACCAACCCTTAACCAACCACTTACTGACGTCCTACCAACCACTGACTGACACCTCACCAACCACTGACTGACACCTCACCAACCACTGACTGACACCTCACCAACCACTGACTGACACCTCACCAACCACTCACTGACACCTCACCAACCACTCATTGATACATTACTAACCACTCACTGACACCTTACCAACCACTCACTGACACCTTACCAATCACTGACTGACACCTCACCAACCACTCACTGACACCTCACCAACCACTCACTGACAGCTTACCAGTCACTGACTACCACCTCAGCAACTACTCACTGACACCTCACCAACCACTCATTGATACCTTACCAACCACTCACTGACACCTTACCAACCACTAACTGACACCTTACCAATCACTGACTGACACCTCACCAACCACTGACTGACACCTCACCAACCACTCACTGACAACTTACCAGTCACTGACTACCACCTTACCAACCATTTGGTGACACTTTACCATATAGTGTGGCTTAATCCTGATCACAAAAGGCAATCATTGTTATAAGTTTTGCTCTCTTATTCTGTTGTGAGAGACAAGTTTGACTTATTCCTTAACTGCACCTTGTAGTCTAGAGAATGCTCTTCGATCTTTTGCTTGTTTGACAACTGGTGATATCATAGCAATTAAATATAATGATAAGGTAGGAATGAAACTATGTCATGCATCAGATGTATAGTAGTTTCAAAGGATAATTCAAGTTTGAACCTTTGCAGCCTCTCCTAAATGTTTTGTGTTTGACAGTACTGATACATGAAAATTTAGTGGTGAATACTATTGTATTCTTCATTGGTTTAATATACCTCAACCTGGGGCATAAATATTTCCAATTTAAGACCATGTGTCATTCCCTTTGATAATAGGATTCTTTGTTTGAGTTTTATCCATCTTTATTTGTCTTCTCGTCATGTGCTTCCATTAAACAAAGAAATAGTGCTCTAGAGAATGACAGGTGTTTTGAAATGGGAAAATTTACTCTCAAGTAAAATTGGTCATCAATAATATCTATTTCTTGCCTCCGCATTCAATCGAAACAATGCACAAAGGGGCTCTGCTTGTGTTTTAAATGACTGGCTCTCAAATTTATGTAAATTATTTTTTTGATTTCACAATCAGGTTTATGAGTTTTTGGTTATGGAAACCAAACCAGGTAGAGCAGTATCTATTATTGAATGTGACATGCAGGTATTTTTCAAATTACTTATTAATTACAATTAATATTTATTGGGGATTAAAATAATGTCATCAGACAATGTCCAGCAAAAAATGAAACTTTTCTGCTGGAATCTTTGCCTCGTTGGTCATTTTGACCAAGAACGAGGTATGACTGAGCTAAGACTAATTTGGCTAATAATATTATGAACAGCGACTGATTGGCTATTATTTAAATAAAATACCTTATATTTTTATAATCATCGAGTAGGTTTGCTTCACATACGCTACATTATATATTTAAAACATACAACACTCAACTTGTGTGTTGATTTTAAAGAGGGAAAGGGGAGGGGGGGGGGGGTAGAACAGAGAAAAAACACTCATGGCAAGGGAGGAAACAAAACAGCAAACAAACTCAACTCACATGTAGTCTATTGATTTTTACTACCATGATATTGAAGTGCTTAATTTACTAGCCTATTATAAGGATAAAAACAAGTGACCACAGCAGCAGTTACTTGATCTTAATAGGTAGAGTTTGCTGCTCCTGTTGGGTATGTCGAACCAAGTAAACACGGAACTTCACAGGCACTAATGGATGAGGTAAATGGTTTGATATCTTTCTGGTTTGAGATCCTAAATGGATCCAGAGTTATGGTACATTTGGGTAATAGAGTGTTTTCAACTGACGACTCAACAGTGGTTACTAAGACAAAACATTTTCTATCCTCAGGGAAATGAACTCTATTTTTATGCAAAAACTGTGCAGAAATGTTTTATTGTTTCATGGTACACCAACATGGATGCCTTCTTACATGAGTGAAAACGCTCTTTTCTGAATCAGTAAATCAATCTTCCTTGTTTTATGAGGGAAGTTAGTATATCATAGCCAGTGGAGGGAGGAAAACCACTGAGATAAGAATGAGTCCAGAGATCATGAGCATAGCAATGATAGCAAACTATTGTTCTTCCATCTGATATGGCTGGTGGCACTTGATTGTACAAAACTTCATCTATATAATTCTGCCTCATCTCCACATTATTGAAAGTATTACTCGTCTTATTGTTTAAGTAGAATGATAAACTTTGATGTTTTTGTGCAGCAAACAGATCATCCACACCCAGCAACACAGGTCGTCACACCAGTAAGTCTACAGCATAGTTGCCAAATATAATAATATTAGATGTGTTGATCATCACAGCGAATGAGCGATCTAAGCGAACGCTGTAAAGAAAGACTTGAAAAAGTGATTTCAAGCTTCAACGGGAATCGAACCCATGACCTCCGCGATGCCGGTGCGATGCTCTGCCAACTGAGCTATGAAGCCAATCATGTTGGCGAGCGGTCATTTTTGTTGGGTTCTTCAAGCCCCCATAGATAATAAGTGTGAAAATTGAATGGGCTGAACTGTGGTGGAATAATGATAGATGTGTTGATCATCACAGTGAATGAGTGATCTAAGCAAACGCTGTAAAGAAAGACTCGAAAAAGTGATTTCAAGCTTCAACGGGAATCAAACCCATGACCTCCGCGATGCCGGTGCGATGCTCTGCCAACTGAGCTATGAAGCCAATCATGTTGGTGAGCGGTCATTTTTGTTGGGTTCTTCAAGCCCCCAGCGTTCGCTTAGATCGCTCATTCACTGTGATGATTAACACATCTATCATTATTCCACCACAGTTCAGCCCATTCAATTTTCACACTTATAATAATATATTATACATTTCAATATTTTACTAACTTCCATGGTAAAAAAGAGAAGGTCCTATCCGAGGTCATATTCTTGCATTTTACCATGCATGCATGGTTTAATCTCAACGTAGCATCAATTGATGAACTTGTCAATCATTGTTATCCTAAGATTGAGTGACAATCACTGGATTGTCCTTGACAAAGGTCATCTTACATACATTTCTTTTAATGAAGTGGATATTCAAATCCATTTGTTACTGGCAACTGATAAAACTATCCCCCTTTAAGGCTTTCCCTGGAGAAGGCAATCGCTTGGATGGAAAAAGAAAAAAGAATAATTCAGCATCAGACTCTTTACCTCTGAAACCTGTCCTCATCAAAAGGTTGGTCATTAGTAGACATAAATGTGTTTTCATACTTTGAGAAACTAAATTTCATTATTTAATAAATAGTGAACCTTTCTCTCTATGCTTTTTCATGACTAATTATTAATTTCAGAGGGATCTAAAGAAACCATTGCAGTGACCTCCCTCAGTGTCTACTCTCAGTGTCTACATTCACACCACCTCTCATGTTTATAAGCACCATTGAACATACAATGTACACGATTAGCACTATAACCATATTATCATAAACTATCCTATATAACTCATACTTTGTAAATCAACTCATCATGGTTACATTATAGTGCTTATATTGCTGCTGTAATCAGTTATTTTGAGCAGTGAGATCTTTTATGAAATATCAACCACAAATAATAAAACATGTAATACTATGTACATAATTTCTGCTTCTGAGCCCCGTAATAATTTATTACTTACCCAAGGTTCTCCATGCCGGGAGGTGCATACGGCAATGATCTGACAGTAGTTCAGTGGTAAGAGCACCTGACTGTCAATCATTATTATTTATTATTTCTTGCATTTTATGTATTCTAGGGGTATTCCTAATTATGACTACAAACCAGGAAAGATAACTTTTAAAAGGAATTTAATGAAACCTACCAACAATCAGGTACAACATACCTACAACTTAGATATATCATTACATTCGTATTAGTAACATTGCCTTATCGCGATAGGGTGGCAGGGTATACTAGATACATGTAACAAAGAGTTCAAAGTGATATCAACAAAGTACAACAAACAATAGAACAGTTTTGGCCGACATACAGTACTGATTCAGAAGTAGGAAGCAAAACTGCTATATAGAAGTTGACTTTAATGCAGTACTGACTTATTTTTACATGGTACAACGTACTGGCTTCTCATGGCTGACAAACACAACCCTTAGTACAATTACTGAAAAGTAAATTACGGCTGAGCAAATTTGGCATATCATTTCAGACTCATGTGTCCTAGCATTACTGTACTGTATGTTGTAATGTGAGGTGGAATCTTCTTGTTTATGTGTCGTCAGTATCCCATATTGAAATAGTACAGAATACACAAATTAGAATACACAATTTTTTTGATACATATTGTTTCATATTGTTTAATTAGCTCTATTTTGTACTCGTTAGTAATTAGTGTTTCACAGATTAATTGTCTGCACTCTATGGATAATTATTATTACATAGAGGATATTACATGGGCGTGCAGAGATACGAATTTTATGAGATTGAACATGAGAAGATAAAATTCGTATCTCCAAGCGGCCATGTAATGTTCTGTTTATTATATAGATATTGATGAAGCTTAAATAAAACAAAAGCTCAAAAATTCTTTATTAAAAAACGTTACTATGTCAACAGCGATATCTTCACATGTGAAAGATATGGTATCTTCCACTGGTGAAGGACATCAAGTTTTCGACACTAGAGAAAACCTGGTATTTCATCGATATCTATATAATAAAATTAATGTAGATAATAATTATGATCATACGTATATTTCTTTTTTAGCCAGTAGAAAATATTGAAGACTTTGAACCTTTTGGAGGAGAAGGACAGACAATCCGACAGAAAAGAAAAAGTAAAAGGTAGAACTGTGGAAGGTTTATTTCAAGAAAAAAACTAGCCATGATAACCAAAGAAAATACAGATTATAAACTTGAAAAGCAAAGGACTGAGAGACATTATTTGACATACTGTCAATGAGGAGTTGTATATTCATATTGGTCCCTTGTTTGCATGCCTTGTAGTGTCAATAAGGGGAATACCAGTCGTTTCGCTACCACGCACTTTCGCTACCGTCGGTTCGCTACCATACAGGGTCCTTTCGCTACCATCATGAAGTCTTTTCGCTACCATTGGAAATTACCAAAACAAAACTTCGATGAGACTTGTAAAAAAGAATCATAGTCTGTTGAAAGACATTTGTATATGGTTTTGAAGCATATTTGGAGCGATCATTTCACGATGCGATCAGTGAAAGTGAAGATCTAAACGCGACCAAGGACAGAGTTCACGGCTTAGATACCATTTTAGAGTCCGTTTCTACCAACTTATGACTCGGATGACTTTATTTCCCCATACTCTAATCTATGAAATGTGTGTTTTGGGTAGCTTTATTATTCTTTATCATTTTTTAACTTGCCAAAGTTCGAGAAAAATACAAAATACCTTATGCACGAAACATCGATCGACAAGCGACGCCATATTGTTTTCGCGTAATCAACAAGCTTTTACTAGTCGTTTAATTACTGACGCTTTCTTTTCTTGAAATCCATTAGACTTTAATATTTTCAATAAAAAAACTAAGAGGAAATGATCTAGCGACTTAATCTGGAATAAATTTGAGGTCATTAAATATTTGATGTAAACGCCAAAAAGTTAACGATTATTGAGTTAAACGATTGAGGTGACAGTTTACGGTGTTTCATAGGCCGGGGTCTTTTCGCTACCAATAAGATTTTAGTCTCTGTAGAGTAGTTTGTTGCAAACGTTACAATATCTTTCTTCTTAATCAAAAAAATCTAATGTTTAGAACATATTTATTGCTTCTGGCTTGCCAAGGTTCGAGCTAGAAAAACCAAAATACCTTCCGCGAAACATCGATCGTCAAACGACGCCATGTTGTTTTCGTGAGCTTGTCTAAAATCATATTTTTCGTAGATGTCAGATTCAGCAACTCACGACATCTCCCACCTCAAAGCACCATATCTTTTCCCGGCTTTAACTTTATTAGTGAAAAGAATAATGTCTAATGGATTCTAGGTAAAGAAAGCGTCAGTAAACGACTAGGAAGATTGTTGATTACACGAAAACAATATGGCGTCGCTTGTCGAACGTAAAGGTATTTTGGTTTTCTCGCTCGAACCTTGGCAAGCCAGAAGCAATAAATATGTTCTAAACATTAGATTTTTTTGATTAAGAAGAAAGATATTGTAACGTTTGCAACAAACTACTCTACGGAGACTAAAATCTTATTGGTAGCGAAAAGACCCCGGCCTATGAAACACCGTAAACTGTCACCTCAATCGTTTAACTCAATAATCGTTAACTTTTTGGCGTTTACATCAAATATTTAATGACCTCAAATTTATTCCAGATTAAGTCGCTAGATCATTTCCTCTTAGTTTTTTTATTGAAAATATTAAAGTCTAATGGATTTCAAGAAAAGAAAGCGTCAGTAATTAAACGACTAGTAAAAGCTTGTTGATTACGCGAAAACAATATGGCGTCGCTTGTCGATCGATGTTTCATGCATAAGGTATTTTGTATTTTTCTCGAACTTTGGCAAGTTAAAAAATGATAAAGAATAATAAAGCTACCCAAAACACACATTTCATAGATTAGAGTATGGGGAAATAAAGTCATCCGAGTCATAAGTTGGTAGAAACGGACTCTAAAATGGTATCTAAGCCGTGAACTCTGTCCTTGGTCGCGTTTAGATCTTCACTTTCACTGATCGCATCGTGAAATGATCGCTCCAAATATGCTTCAAAACCATATACAAATGTCTTTCAACAGACTATGATTCTTTTTTACAAGTCTCATCGAAGTTTTGTTTTGGTAATTTCCAATGGTAGCGAAAGGATTTCATGATGGTAGCGAAAGGACTCTGGGTGGTAGCGAAAGCACTGGTAGCGAAAGTGCGTGGTAGCGAAACGACTGGTTACCAATAAGGGTATTATGTATTGATAAATGTATGTAATTTCTCTCTTGGGATAAGTTGGCAAATTTACTTCAATTTGAAAAAAAAAAATGAAGATGTAAATTTACAGACAAAATTTTGTTGCTTAAAATATCAAATTTCACTGAAATTGAAAGTCCCAATACCAAGATAGATAAATAATAATATTCAAGGGAACAACAGGTGTTTATACTTTCAAAAAAGACAGTCTTTGGACGAAAACCCATTTGGCATCGATTACAAGCCTTGCCATGTGATTATCAAGTACTCTTATTTTGAATTCACTAATCGTTTCATAATGTATCATATGTGAGAAAACTAGAGAGTTATGTCAGAACTAGTGCAGCATTTTATTCCATTAATAAAAGAATTGAATTCACAAGCATATGAATTTCAATCAATTTATTACTGCTATAAAATACATTAGTAGTAAAATCACTAAAGCTGTAAGACTAAGGGATATTTTTGGGGGGATTCACATAACCCCCCTCTATTATCTAACGGTTGGTCTTTAATACATATAGACTAAAGGATACTTTTTTGGAATTTACGTAACCCTCCTCTATTATCTAATGTAACTCCTAATTCCATTTGTTTTCTCTTGTCTATTTCACTTTTACGCCTTGGCTAGTTAATATATTTCACTGGTTAAATGCCTTCACTCTAATGATATTATGCAAGAACTCTGATAAGGTAAACAGAAATAAACAAGTACAAAAACTGATGCTATATTTTGTTCATTTTATATGCTATTTTATTTTTTATACGAAGAATCAACTAACAAATCGACTTCTGCATTAAATTTTTGTGTAATATTTTTTGTCTACCATTAATATTGAACTGGTTTTTGACAATAATTATTGCATCACAACCCCTGGTCGCTTTACCAATCACAGCACACGTAACTCTATCAACTCTAAATGATACTAATTTGGTTTAGAGTGAGTTTCCTTCATCCGTGAAAGAACAGTCAATATAATTCATAGAAGTAAATGCAAATTTCATTGTTTCCTTTTGATTTACTTTTACTTTTAGTTGCTAATCACACAACCTTTTTTTTTCACGGGCCAAGTAAATTATGACTACCCTGTGGTAGATATTTTCATACTGACGAAAACTGAATGAAAAAATTTACAACGGAATGAAACTTTGTCTTTTCACTTTTTCTATTAAACAATATTTACAGATGAAACTCATCTATTTTTGACTTCAAATTATGCTGATTGTTTCCATGCACAAATCTTTGACCACATGGGTTGCCTGTGGCAGTGGCGATACTTGTTCTAGATACTTGTTCTAGATAGTTGGTGATACTTGTTCAAAGATAAATAGTTTTGTTTCAATAGAATGTTTTTTAACTATTTTTAGAATATTTTGTAAAGGAAATACCACTGTTCGAGAATAAATTAATGAAAAATACCATGCGCATTTGATAAAATGCAATTGGTATTTTATTATATTTAATTATTTTGGAACAAAGGTCGTATTTCCTTTTGATATTAAACATCTAGACATAAAAAACTAGTTTCTGAAGTAAACAAAATGCTACCTCTTGATTATAACGCAGGACTAAGAAAAACCATTTCATTATAGGCAATCAGAAACAAGTATTAAATAAAGATGTGTTATTATTTTTATATTCTTACACAATACTATTCAATTTAATCTGTTAAATATTACAAATTAAATAACATAATCAACTAATTGTACCATGAAGTGAAATTCAGGTGGTTTATGTTGTCAATATGATACTTTTGTCTCATTCTTATGTGTAACAGTAACTTCAGCAGTGAACTTTGGTGTAATGTTTTCCCATTTCAGACCATGTGTGATTCCCTAGAGTATTACTTCTTTGTTTAAAGGTTAATATGTATACAACTCAAACAAAGAATCTTATTCTCAAGAGAATGATACATTCTGAAAAGGAAAACAGTGTGGGTAGTTTTCAAGCTATCCAGCAGTCAATAGACGTCCTCGGCTCTGAAGTAATGTTTTCCCATTTCAGACCTCATGTCATTCCCTAGAGTATCATTTCTTTGTTTAAGGTTTGTGCTCGGTTGCACATGAGAAGACACATGAATATGGATACATCTCAAACAAAGAATAATATTCTCAGGGGAATCACACAAGTTTTAAATGGGACAACATTAAGCTCAAGTGCTCAAGAGCCGAGGAAGTCTAAATTCCATACCTTGGACACACCCTTTTAGACTTAATCTGTAAATTGTGCACTGATACATGAAGATGATTGCCATTTGAAACCACATGCAATCAATGAACGTTTTTTTACTGAAAGTTGACTTGAAGTACTTCACTGAACTTGATCAATGAACATAACTGCTTAACTGCAGTGTAATATATATGTATATTCTTTTGAATTGTCAAGCTTTTTTTAGGAAGCTAATCTTTTTTGTAACGGTACAATACATGTAAATTGGATTCATGAAGTTTGTTGCTCCATGTACTACAAAGCAATGACATCTAGTGTTCTAGATACAAATCTGGTCACCATGGAGATGTTGCTGTGTATATCTTGCGTTGCAATGTTTTACTGGACACATGAAGATGATTGTCCCTGTACGAAGCAATAACATCTAGTCTTCTTGGTATAATGCAAGTCTGGTCACCATGGAGATGGTTGCTGTGTATATCTTGCGTTGCAATATTTTGCTGGACACATGAAGATGACTGTCCCTGTACGAAGCGATAACATCTAGTCTTCTAGGTATAATGCAAGTCTGGTGTCTGGTCACCATGATGATGGTTACTGTACAACATTTTACTACGTACATAAAGATGTTTGCACCTCTACAAAGCAATAATTCCATGATTTGTATGGAACGAGAGCTTGCACAATAGGCAAAAGCAACATGATTTCACAAGCAAAATTTTTGAGTCTTTTCATAGCCTTTCCATTGACAATATCTTTAAACAGTGATATATAAATTGATTATTTTTCTCATCCTTGTCTACTATACATTCTATACAGTTGTTGCTCTGAGATTCCTCTGGATCTCATAAGGCGGAGGCGGTTCATTGGGGATGACCGGTGGATTTGGAAGGTGGTGTCGAGTTTTACATTTGTTGACATTGCGAACAGGTGTATAAGGTGGAGGAGGTTCAAATGTTCTTTCTTGTTGTTCCTCTCGTATTGCTGGCAATCGATTATTTAAAGGTGCTGTGATTGGAGACACAAACACAACAGCAATCAGTACATTCATATTATCAATTAGTATCCGAATTCATAATCAAATTAATAGGAAATTTTGATCATATAATTCTTCTAAATGAGTAACAAAAGTTACTATTGGTAGTTTTTAAGATCTTCTACTACACTGCACTTATAGCCACCTGTCGAAAGTTGTCAGGGAATCAAGTTCTGTAAGTGCAAACTATATATCCATGAAGTGGTAGAGTGCAAACAATATAACCGTCAAATCTTAGTAATACTGAATAGCACAATTTCATGCAAATTCCATTGTTTTCTATTGTTTAATTAACACTATTTTGTACTATTTAGTAATTAGTGTTTCATGGATAATTTTTTTGCACTCTACTAACGAAATAGTACAAAATGGCACCAATGAAACAATTGAAAACAAAAGAAATGGATGTTGCTATTTCACATATATATGGTTTGCAATCTACCCTAGAAAGTAACTAGTTACTGATTTAAAAAAAACCCTGAATTGAGTGGATTTAAGCCAGGGCATGGCTAACATTCACACGAAACTCACTGGATTTTAGCACTTTCATGTAGAATTGTGCAAAACAGAAGTGATAGAAGAAAGGGAAAGTAGTTCTTACACAGTGCTGATGATAGATTGTTGGGTAAACCATCCAACTACTGGTACCAAATGTTTTCCCTTCACTCAATCCTATTCTATTTTAATCCTATTTTAAGGTAATGAGCCGTCATGTTCTGTAGTAGAGTTACAAACACAATAAGGTTCCATGCGACATAATTAGCATTAAATACTACTAAAATAATAGTGTGCATACTGTATAATATTATAAAAAGTTAACTAACAATTGTGTAAATTAGTGCAAAGTATTGTAGGTCTCAGTCTACTTAGGTTTAATAAACTTACTAATTTACTACTTGTGCAAATTTGTGCAATTTCTTGCAACTTTTTTCACAGATATGTATATGTATGCAGTCTAGTGCAAAATGTTGCACACTTTTAGTGTTTGTACTCAAGCGAAACTCAACTCACTGGCTATTATGTTATTGTTCCTGTGCTGCTCACCCTGTTCTTCTAGATTCTGATTGGTTGCTCTATATCCACGATTCTTTTTTACATTTCTGACAATGACCACGATCAACAAGATGACCAGAATCAGTAGACCAAGAGAAAGACCAATTATTACTGCCAACTGCGTTCCATCAGTTCTCTCTGGTAAGCAAAAACGTATGTTAGTCCTATCATAATTTATCAGATTTTACTAGGTAGTACATGCACTTTGATTGGTTGAGAACTGTGCTTTATTAGTGAACAAAGCATAGTGCTGACACCAACCAAACAAACATGCAGCCTCCTTTGCAATGTGCAAAAGAACTGAAAAATACAACAATTTTTTTCTTCCATATCCCTTTCTCTTTGCCTTTTTGTGTGCTTTTTTCACTTCCAGTGTGCTGTATTCTTGAACAGAGTACAGAAAAAGCTATACTTCTTGCTTAGAATTCAACAATATTATAGTGTTAATAGAGTGCCGATGCTTTACCTTCAGGACAGGTATATTCACAGCACTGTCCATCTACAGCCTTGTAATCTGGGCATGTTGGCACTGCACATTTTGTTGTAACGCACTTTTGAGGCTGTCCAGATACACACTTACAGTGCAGACAAGGATCCTTGCCTGATGGCACATAGTATTTTCCATTGGATATAAGTTTGCTGTTAATATCTCTGCATGACCCTACAGCTGTGGGGAAAAAATAAAAATAAATGAATGGTATAAAAATATGTGGGTTTTCAAAATGAATGTTTTTGTTGAATTATGGTTGATTTGCTTAAAGTTTTTCATGGCAGAAAATTGCTTTAAGACTGAAATAATACACAAGTATTGTATCACAGATATGTGGCAAGCACTCTAAATGATACTTTTACAACAATTGATTATCTATCCATATCATTTTATTCTGTATTATTAACTAGGTAAGACTAGGTAGAGTGAAGGCATTAACCCATGAACTAGATATTTTCAAACTAATACACTTTAGTAGACCCTAATTCTATTGTTTTTTGTCCTGTCTATTTTATTTCAAGGGTTAAGTTTCATCACTCTATTAAATAATATATTAACATACAAATTCCTCATTAGGAGCATAGCAAAGTCCAAAACATGGAGGAGGAAAAACCACTAGAAAAAAATCACTTTAAACCTAAAAATTAGACTGACAAAATAAGAAGAGGCTGATGGCCAAATCCAATTTGGCTGTCAGAGGAATTTTTGAATTCAATTATTTCCAAATTGGACAGACATGTAGTCCTATTGCAGATTAATTATATCATCCCAAACTAGTACTATTTCATACAGAATCCTTTGTTTTCTATTGTTTAATTGTCACTATTTAGTGCTAAAAATTAGTATTTGTTTCAGGAATTTAGTGTGAGCACTCTACGATTAGAGTGCAAACAATTAATCCCTGAAAAAATAATTACTAAATAGTGCTAAAATAAACAATAGAAAACAATGGAATTTGCATGAGATTGTGCTCTTTAGTATTAATGAAGTTTCACGGTTATATTGTTTGCACTCTAAGCAATTTGTTACCCTAATAAATTTACTATAGTATAGTATGTTATGGTGTTGAAACATGTAATGCCTACTGATAAGGGCGTGTGATGCATTCATGCTTCTAGCATTGAGACTACATATATAATTTTATTCTTATTTATATTACAATCAACACACAGAAGGTACTGTATTATTTTTTTAGTAAATACTGGAACAAGAAAAACCTTGGATTTGAAACCGATAAACCAAAGTTTTTGCTTTGACCTTTTAATCATAAATAAGTATATGGGTGTATATCTGGAATTGTAATTAGAACAGCTGATTGGAGTATGTTACAACTTAAATCACAAATGTACAATGAACAATAATTATCGTTGACTGGATGGAACAACATACAAAGTGAGAAATTAAACTACTAGATTTAAAATAGGTTTCAAGTAAAGTACATAGCAGTTTAACAGTGTTTACAGTAGAATCAAGATTTGTCTCTACTACTATGAACATTTAATAAACAAGTTTGATGTATGAAAATATAGGGTACTGGATCTTTTACCTGACATGGTAGCAATTTCTTTAAACTCTAAGTTCATAAATGAAACTATGATCTTGACTTGAGATTACGACATGTTAATAGACCAAACATGATGATACAGCTGAATTCCACAAGATGGATAGCTCCCATACACGCACCCTGTTTGTTGTCACAGTTTGTGATCTATAATGTGCCTAGTTTGATCAGCTAATATCGTATTTGACATGTGGATTAGCTAGAGTATTTGTTTATGTAGAAGGGAGCATCTAGATTATACCCAGACTGAAAGGTTAATTGAAAGTAAAAGAACTAACTATACTTGGATCATAAACAAAAGTATTTGACATTAGTATCACAACCAGCTTATAAACATGTGCTGTGCTTTCATGAGAACATTCTTCATTCACATGCATAAAGTCATTCAAGTGGAACAAAGTTCAGTAAGTCTGGTCTTGCATGCTTTTAACCCTATTAGACCATGAAAAACCTATTCTTACTGCTACAATGGGTTGGTCAACATCTGAGTAATTTGTGTTTACTGATTAATGCCTCTGGAATTTAAAGAATGTAGTTATCTATTTAGATTACAGTACGATCATTACATGTGGTCTCGTAAATTAAGTGTTGGAGTAATTTGATAACAATGTGTTATAAATTACAGAATAACTCTTGTAACTATTTATCTATAGAAATTGGAATAAGCCCTAGTGACGGCCTAAGGGTGATTTTTAAGATCTTTATTAAAATACAACCATTTTCCTACTACAGATTAAGCATATGTTAAATATTTAATCAGTGCAGACAAATACAGTACTGTTTTTAATTATCTGATGTAAATAGAATTCATATTAATAGTGGGATTGTCTAGACTGAATCTATTTAACTGCAATTATGATAGTAACAAGATCTTTCAAGTTAAGGGGACATAACTTTAGAGTTCAATCATAATACTTGGCATGTTGGGGGGGGGGGGGGTACTCTGATTGGAGAGGGTCAACGGTGCCAACGGTGCAGTGGGCAAACATCCAAACACTAATAATTGGGGCATTTTAAGTGATTTCATTGACTACAAACAACACTAAATATCTCAACGACAACATCTGTGTTAACATGTACAAGGATAACAAGAAACAAGTAATTCCAGCTATTTTTGCTTCTTGGAATGACCTATCACCTATTACTTATTATCTATGGTAGTTCACCCATTCAATCTTTTTTGAAATTGCTGTATTGATGGTTTTCAACCATTCCCAAGAGAATTAAATAACAAAAGACACGATGGCCATGTTGGAGATATAACAAAAGAATTCATTGACAATATTCTTCCAAAGTTCCTCCAACATGGCTGCCGTAAAAATTATCAATATAAGAAACCAAAGTGTATATTTATGTGTATGAGAATATATATGTAAAGTATCAAGTATAGAGTATCAGTATATGAAGCAACTTATGCAGCTGTAAATTGAGAGTCCCATTCAAGATTCAGAATTTTTTCTGAGTATTTCAATTTGCAGCTGCATAAGTTGCTTAATATGCTGCGAAAGGATCAGCTCAGTTTGATATATGTATATATTTACCTCTAACTGCTCTGTGGACTCTTCTCATCAGCAAAGAAGGCTCCTAGAAATTGAAAATAATTAAACAAAACCAAACTAGCAATACTGTGTATGGTAGTGTAGGCTATCATGGACTATGGAGCATTATTTTGATTAGGGGGGGGGGGGGGGGGGCTAATGATGCTGAAGGCATTCTATTGCATTAAAGTTATAATAATTTTTCATATTCTGGCTATTAGTATTTTAAATAGCAACTTTTATAAGTAGTTCAAAATGGTAGCCAAATTATTGTGTGAATAATACGCCAATACATTCTCATAATAGCTGATAAACGCACAGGAACGAGGTCACCCAGTCATCTTGCAAGGTTGAGCCAAGCTGCTCATTCAAAACAAAGGCTGTTAACACTAATTCAGATCAAAACAAAGGTCATCTTTTTATACTTTTCTTCTTTAAAGTCATTTTATGTAATTTTATATCTTTTATTGTGAAATAATGATATGGTGACCTCGTTTTCGTGCACTTGTCAGCCATACATTATGAGAAGGGTGTATACTCCCCAGCACCCTTAGCTCTGCGATCCCTGGCTCTAGTAATATATGAGAGCCATGCAACTATAAATCTTGAATCTTAAGAGAAATTTTGGAAACTGGGCAATAGACTAACATCAATCAAATAATTTGTACCATATCTTTACATCTTGGTACTCTGATTGACTGCAGTGTAGTGCCTGATTTTCCTGTCACGACTGATGTTATCTTGATCAGGGCATAGCAAGGAAACCAGTGGTAATGCTCAAGATGTATTATATAAAATAATTAAATAAAAGCACGAAGAGATAACTAGCTAAAAACTAGCGTGAGCTGCGTCAGTGTTTCTAATAAAACAGTAATGATAAAAAGGTAAATTATACACTCTGAAAAGATGAAAAAACAATCAATCAAGCACAAAAGAAAGGGTTAGTTTGCTTTCAACTAACCCATTCCTTTGTCTTTTCATTGCTTGTTTTTTGTTTCCTTGCCTATCTTGTTCTCATTGGTTTCTTTTGTCTTATTCAATCTTATATACACTCCTTTCTACCACCTCTTTTTCTTTTACTCCGACGAAGGACTAGTATCTGAAATGTCAGTAACGTCAGTTCATATTTTCACAGTGTATAATTTGTCTTTTTATTATTACTGTTAAATATAAACACTGTATCTTGCAAGGCTTCTGATAGGTATCACTATTTTTATACTATTCATTACATTTATTTTTCTAAAGGAACTTAAAATTAAGAGTACACACCTTCATCGCTGGGAAACGTGCATCTTGTATTTTTCCTGAAAATTTAAAGAATTTAAATTTAACACATTTTAAAGTGGAAAATATGGTCCCAGACAAGTGTTTTTTTCCCTTTGGAATAATAAGTATTTTCTTACTGAACGAAAACTATAACAGAAAAGAATTCATTTATACATTTTCAAGAACATTTTATCCTAGAAAAATGCATTTTAAACCGTACATTTAAATCCAAATGGATAACAGAAGAAGTGTATAGAATGTTGCAGTTATAATATACTGTAGGCAAACAGTGAAAGCTGGCTCTATATAGAATACAAAAAAACCTTTGCCCCATTGAGATAAGCTGTATTTTAAAAATCTTTTTAAATGCAAATGAGTTAGCCTTCCCAAGGTCAAGCTTGATTGAATAAATTACCTCTAGATATTTGTCTAAAATGAAATCTATACATATTGAATTTGCAATTTTAAAATTATAATTGTTTGAATGTTGAAATTTATAAATATAATTTCAGTGAGATAAAATATTGAAAATTATGATATATATATATATTTTTTCTTCTATAAACAATAACAATTATTAATTACATTATTCATAATTAATATCTTTTTGGCAACAGTCCTGACACAAGTAAACATCAATAGATCTATTTAGCTTCATTGTTTGTTGTGCACATTACAGGCCATGTGATGCAGGCTCTTGGGAGTTGATTCTTTCATGTGTAAATATTTCATTATAAAAGAACAACTCTCGAGGGAATGTCATGTGATCTGAAATGGGCAATTTGTAAACAAATAGGTATATATATTATACAAAAAATTATAAGTATGAAAAATACAAAAACACCACAGGAAGCCCACACACCAGAAGGTTTTGTAGAAAGATATATAATATCATCAAGAACCACAGAGCACACTAAAATGTATACATGTGTGTGTTGAGTGTTCTTTTCCCTCCGTGGTCATGGATTTTTAAGACCACATCAATACTAGATTCTTCCTCTGTCAGTAAATAACTTTATCTGGCATTAAATTAAAATCTAATGCATTGCCAGAGATTTAGGGGCTGGGAAAGTAAAGTAACTCGGCCATGTGTTAATCAGATTATGCAAACTGATTTCAGTCATATCCGATAACAGGCTCATCCTAGACTGTATTCAATTTCATGATTACATGGTGGTATAGTGAAGCCTATATGATTATTTACTGAGCGAACATGTGTATCATAGATATAGCAAAACACTTATGTGGTTCATATTACAAGAGATATATGTTATCTAAGTAGAATGGTTCAAAATTAGTATACATTATAATTACCCGAGTTTTTTAGTTTTTTTTCATTTTCTAATTGGCAGTCTGAAATATTTCTAGCCTGCTATTTATAGAGATTGAATATTAGCAACTGGCTAGCAACTATATAGAGCCATTATTTACCCTTCATAGTAAAATCCATAAAAAAATTCAATCTATGGTCAATATATATATATTATATAATATACATTAAGACAAAAAATGTCTGGATTTTTAAACCAATACTTACTCATGATAAGAAGCTGCACATGGTACGATGACAAGAGGGATTACAGTTACAGATTTTGCTGATTAATGAGAGTAAAAACCCAATATTTGAAATGCAAATAGCTTTTTTATACTCTGATTTCAATAGCAATACCCTGATGTCTTCCTGGTACCATGAAGTCTCAGCTGGTAGTATTTCCACATTTTCATTACTTGAAACATGTGGAAGACATAATTAATCCTTTTAAATCCTTTTAAACTAATATTTTTACAGAAATACTTGATGTAAAAGAAGGAACGGTTCAGAAATATCATTGAAAATGCCTGATTAACATTTTTTCAATTCATGTAACTTAGATATGTCAAAGTTGTACATACAAAAGGTAAAATATGGTTGTTTTGATAATGAGAAATGAACGGATCATTTTCTATAGCTCTGTTTAACTCTCTGAGCTCTAATTATTGGCATCCATCAATCAAAAAATCAAGAAGTCTGATGGAATATTAGAAAACATGTCTGGATGGGTTTCATAAATATGACAAAAAAAATCCCAATAAAAAAATCTAAATTTAAAAAAGGTCATTTTGTATTGATGCAACATAAGTGAATGTCTTTAAAGGAATAAAGAATTGGATGGTTAGTTAAAAGCGTGACTTTTAACACAAATTTTCACGCTTTTCTTGACACGTTAAAAAAAAAGACACTTCACGACTATATGAACAATAATTTAAGGGTCCTCAATGACAAAATTTAAGTAAACTGCATTTTTATAATGGGATTTTAAGATAAGAATTTTTTCCCTTCAGCGCGATTGTCTTTACGCTCAGACGTTCGCGACCTCGAATGAATTAAAATTTTAGTATTTTGACTAAAGTCGTGGTTCATATTTTAGCAAAAGATTAATTTTTAAACTTCTAGATTAAGAAAATATTGTTAAGCACAATTAACCATAAAAGTGAAGGATCTGAGTTATTAAAGGGCTTCATTTTTCCATTTTCATCAAAAGTCAACCTCTTACGAACCTTCGCAATATGCTCCGAGGTCAAGCGTAAATCACACTACACATTGAGATGTTAAGATCCATTAAATCAGTTTACTCCAACTCAAAGTAAACTAATTAGGAAAACAATGTTTTATTTGGAGTACGTATGAAAGATAAGACAAATTTATGAGAAAGCTTGTCGTATTTTAAGGCTTATATTATGAGGTTTTTTGAAAGCCATGATATCGCTCGTGTCATAATTCGAACGACATCGGGCCGCAACAGCTTTAACACTGTTTTGCATTATTCGAGTATTCTTTAGCCTTCCGTTCTCGTACTAAAGCTAGTTTTTTTACATATTTTTTAAGCAAACACAGGTATTAAGCCTGGAATATAGAGCATTTTCATCTAATAGTTTGCAAATAGCTAGTAAATAGTATGTTAATGAAGGAACGTTGTGTGTCGAAAGACACACAAGCTTCTTCTCTCACTTCAAAATAGATTCACAGCACTGCACGCAACGCAAAAAATAGCTTATTCTTACCTTGCCCGCAACATAGGGTCATCAAACATGTGAGAAGCCAAAACAATACGAGCATTCCGTGCTAAGCTCCGCTAAAATCTTCTTTTTGTCCCGCCATTTCAACACTTGCGGTCTAAATATTTAATTTACCAGTTTACTAAACAGATGCTAATTATGCTAATTTATACCATTGTTATGGTAACGGTTTTCTTACTCCAGTTCAGGAGGTGGTTTAGTTTGTTCAGGTGAAAATACCTGTAAAAATCTATCGTTAAATCTCTCCCTAACATTTCCCTGGTTAAACGTCCCTTTCTATCTTCCTTTAAAAAACCGTTTTCAGAATTTTAGAATAATCAACCTTGGACGAGTTTTACTCTTCTTTTGTCCCTTGCAACAATGAACACTTGAAATTATAATAGACGTCATCAAGAAGTATACCAAACTCTTCATTAAGATAATATTGTATAACTGATTCGTTACAAAAGAAAAAAAGAAAAGTTTAACTTCAAATTATCGCTTTTTTATTTTGTGCAATTAGTTATAAACAATAGTATTGGCACTCCTTCACAAATTCTGGGGACCCATTAATATGAATTAAGTATAGTAGTTATCTAATAAAACAACTTATTATTTTCTTAACATGAAGGATAGCTTAAATTAAATCGGCAACTTTTCAATACAGGTGATTTTCTTGTTCCGCCATCTTCTTGCTGTCCATGAGATTATGACTTCAAACACCCTTCCGTGCATAATTGATAAACGTTTTCATCCAATCAGTTTGATTTCGAGATATTGTGGTTGATTAGTTGAAATGAGATTTCCTGGGCCAAAATTTCTCATTACATTTTAGCAGTACACGTGGTAGGATTTTATTATCATCCTAGCCATTTGTTTTTCATGAAACACATTAACTATTGATCGATTGGTTTTCTGATAACACGAGGTCCCTCTAAGCTATGACTGGTGCTTAGATTGATGAAGCGACGGAGTATTCTGACAATGGATTTCACAATGTGGTGCACTAACAGGGGGTCGATTTTATGACAAAGGCTTTAACTTTGATAAAAATGTTATGGAGCTAATTAACAACCATCACCGGGGAGTACGCAAATTAAATGCAATTACTCATTTAAACTTTAAATTTCACACGGAAAGAAAGTATCAATCTTAACTATCCCGGAAACAACCTCTGGGCTGATGAAATTAGGACACGGCCTACCCACAGATCTAACCCTGAAACAACCTCTGGGCTGATCAAAGTCACGGCACGGCTAACGGAAAGAATTTAGCGTTAGTTTTTGCAGGGGTGAGGGGTGGTGTAGCCCTCCTACGCAGACGTTCTTAGGTCGGACCTCAAATCAGGAGAGACCCAACAAACTCTTCTTACATGATTTCAAGAACGACAGAACTACGACTGATGAATTGAAAAGTTCAGATTTCCTTTTTTAACACCTTTACATCCTTTAAATGAAAATTAGCGGAGCTTTAAGGCAGTACATTGGTTGATTATCCGCTAGTTGAAGCCTGTGCATGCCAAAATAGTTATTTGGTGCTATCTAAGGGCTCTAAAAATGGCCCAAAATCCGTTGGCTCAAACGATGGGACCTTTTTTCATGGTCTGCCAACAATTTTGGCATGTGATTTTTGATGTTAGATGAATAATGGGCTCGGTTTCTCCTATGAAACTACGTGGCAAAATTTTGCCGACAAATGTTGGACCTAACAATGACTTTAGACCGCTGGCTATTGCTTATAATCAATAAAATAGATGCAGTAAGTCTAAGACCAACTCTTGCAGTCGCATTATGACGTAATCGGCAATCAAGTGAATTAAATGCCACAAAAAAGAGGACTAGTCAAGGTCAGAAGTTCATAATAGTTATGAACTTTCGTCAAGGTGCAATATCTATGGTGTTCACTGGCTGATTTATTACCTCATAAAGACAAAGCTCTTCAACATTGTAAGGCCGGGGGCCGCTTGGAAAAGAGCGAAGATGCTCGTCGTGCCTCGTACAGATATATAGTTTTCGTTCATCTAATGACCTCTGCTAATAGCACTCATAGACAAATGAGTAAATTGTTTTATAGTTAGCACCGGCTTTTTTGGGTAAGAATCATTAGTTGCCACGCACACCTGGACAGGACTCGGGTACCTTTTGGGTACCCTGACGAGCATCCCTGTACTGATCCTTGCCCTGTTTTATATGGGAGTACCCCCGGGGTAAAATGCTGCTTTTGACGAACCAAGTCAACAAAATATGACATTGAGCCGTCAAAAAAAGTGCTCTTTATACAGTTTTTAAATGCTTGTTTTAGTCCGAGTCTGATCCCACGTCACTCATTTCCTCTTCTTCAGATTTCTCTTCATCCATTGACTCTTCTTCAGATTCGTCTTTCTTTGTTTTCTTTTTTGGTTTAGCTTTCGATTTCTTCTGCAAAAAAAGACGAAATAGATTTTTAATCAGAGAGCTACACAATACACCTTGTAGGTGGAATGATTATTGTATGAGTGGGAAAGATACGGTACTAACTTACAGCACGTACACGATACGACATACCGTAACATTGAAATGGCTTTCCATTTCCATGCAATTGCTATTCAGTAATTCACCCAATCACAACGCGTAGTGACGGTTACGGTTCGAAACGTTCAGACCTCTGGATTTTTGGTTCTCATCAATCAAAAAAATCACTAATAATTTTGAAATGTTAAGATATATGGTCAAAACGGGAAGCCAATCGAGGATAATGTTCCACACCTTTTTTCGAGCGTCGTCCGAATCTGACGAATCGCCACTGGACTCTACGAATTCAGCGCTCTTAAACTTCTGTCCCTCGATGCTTTTTCTTGGTGAACCTTTTTTGGCTTTCGTTGGCGTGTCCTTCTTTTTACTCGAACTGAAAGAATAAAAAGCAAAGTTGAGACGGCTTGGACCTGCGAATGGCGCATGCGTGCAGATATGATTGGTGCGGAGGGCGGTGACAGAGCAATCTCGTACCCAGAGCCTTTATTTCAAACAACAGAAAACGACCTTATTTGGTAATAGAGCGGCTCTCGTATGAATGGGAAACGTACAGTACTGTCTTACTGCACTTACACAGTACGACAAGCCGTAAGATTATAATGGCTTCCCATAAGAATTGTTATCGTACGAGTGGGAAACACACAGTACTGTCTTACTGCAAATACACCATAGGAAAATGCCGTACCCGGTAACTTGGCTTCCCACTGCTATCCAGTAATTATTCCAACAACCAAAACAGACTAGCTATGGGAAAAAATTTGCCGAATTGTTCCCACTTATATGAAAATCGCAATGTGAGATGTCTAACGTTGTTTAGCACTTTCCAAATTGATTTGAATTGACGGTAACAAATGGTTGAAATCATCATCGGTGTGATGTTTAAAGAGAAGAAAACTTTAATAAGAGTGTAACTGACCTAGCGCCTCCACCCTCCGACAATTCTTTCTTGTAGTTCTTCATCTTTTCTTGGTACTTCTCCTTTTCTACTGCAGCTAGTTTTTCCCATTTCTGAGAAACAAAATCATATCATGAGCCAAAGAGCAGTGTCTGTCATCTTCGTTGGAAAAAGTGCTACTGTAGTAATTGGGTTGAAAGCATTCCCAAATGAGTCAATAACACAAAGATGAAAATGCGGCCATTTTGGTACTGTTAACAATGGATGCTAATGAGGAATCTTTAATTTTTGTTAAATGGCACCAACGCGCCCCCGAGAGGCCGCGATGACATAACGTGCAATCAAAGAATTGTTCAGTTGTGGTTGAATGATAGCTGATAACTAGCAATGCCGTTGCTACGACATGTCGCCTCAAGTCTCTGCTAAGATTCCAACAGGCACCCTAAACTTCGTTTCTGTTGAGTTTGTGATGGAAATATTGGATGGAATGGTCCTAAAATTGGGAGTATGGGAACTGAATAACTTTTAGTAATTGAACCACGTCTTTGAATCCCTCAGCTTTTGTTCGAGGTGTGTACTTACACTTTTGTCGGTGAGGACTTTCCACTTTTCTCCAGCAATTTTTGATACTTCAGTAACTGAGATTCCAGGGTTTTCGTCTTTGATTTGCTGTCGTGTATCGTTAAGCCACAACATGTATGCACTCATGGCTCTCTTTGGTGCATTGGGGTCTTTCTTCTTCTTGCCCTTATTAGAAGAGGAGGCCTTAGAAACCTGGGACAAAATAAAAATTTGAATGAATATTAAGAGAAGGGAGAAGATAAGATGAGATAAAGATGAGATGAGATAGATAAGGTAAGCGAATACAAAGAGAAGGGAAGAGATAAGATGAGATAAAGATGAGATGAGTTAAGATAGATAAGATAAGCGAATATGAAGAGAAGGGAAGAGATAAGATAAGATAAGATACATAAGGTAAGTGAATATGAAGAGAAGTGAGGAGATAAGATGAGATAAAGATGAGATGAGGTAAGATAGATAAGATAAGCGAAGGGGGTTAAGAGAGGATAGTAATTTAAAGGATCGTAATTTCACTGGTAAATTTCGGTATAATTGTTTCAGCAGATCTAGATAAGGAAAAAAGGGGCAACGTAATTTTGAATACTCACGTCTGCTTTAGCCTTTTTCTTAGGAGATTTTTGCTTCTCAGCTTTTCTTTTCTTTTCAGGTTTACTTTTGGATCTCTTGGATTTTTTCTCTGATTCAGAGTCAGATCCTGCTTCTGAAGATGATGATGATGCTTCACTATCAAATCTGAAGAAAAACACAGCAGAAACGTATTAGTAACCACCTCAAAATATTCAACAATGGTGAAATGAAGGACTTAATAATAATAATAATAATAATAATAATAATAATAATAAGAGGACAAAAGCCACAACGAAAAGCAGTATAAAAATTAAAAAAAAAAAAAAAAAAACAAATATGCAAGCCAAAAGCACAGAAGCCAAAATAAGACAGATAGCATGAATAAAACAACAACAACAACCCTAAGAGAAATGACCAATTTAATAAAAACACGAGAACGAAAAGTCTACTTACTCTTCCCTAATATCTCTATCACTCTCATCACCAGGAGCAAATGATTCATCATCTGAATCTGTATAACATCAGAAATTGTGCACAAGCTATTACAACATAACTGAATAAAGCAACTGTTGGAAGTTTAGTGTTTTACTCTTATTACTGAGTTCTAGGTTTAATTCCTAACTGGTTAACTGAGCTTGATTAATATGTTTCTCTTAGAGAACTCTGTTTTCCCTCCTTTACCAAATATCAATGGGAGTTGTGTGTTGCATGTTTTACCACTGTTTTCATAGATACACACTGATCGAGACAAAAGTTATTACAGTTAAATTGCCTTTAAACTACCTTAAGACAAATAAGTCAGTCCCATGTACCTTTTATGGGTACTATTTACTTCTACAAACTTTGCCAAAAAAAATTGACATCAATCAATAAAATTGTTAGAGTACATACTTGTAACAGTATATGCGAACTAAAAAAAGGTACATGGGAATGTTTTATTTGATTGACAGCAGCGTATTACATGACTGCCATGTCACAGCTGTCATCTCAATCATCACAGGGTGACAACTTTCTGAAGTTGATTAACATTGCCAATCTATGAAAAGCATGTAGCATGTCCCTACCATCTTCTTCAGACTCTGAATCTTTTTCAGCGGCCTCAGCTTTGACTTGTTCCAGATAAGCATCATGTTCATCATCATCAGAGTTGAACAAGTCTTCATCATATTTTTGACCCTTTTTAGAATTTTTGACCTGCAGAAGTTAAAAAATGAACACTCAAGTCGAATTGTTTTTATTTGTTTTTCAGTTTGGGGGCAGCTACCTAAGTTTTCAATACAAAACAATATGCTTCATTAGAAGCTCCCAAGCACCAGATCCGATTTACGAATTTACCTTTCCTGTATTCTTGATACGCAGGTTCTTTGCAGTCACAAAGTCAAATAGTCTGCTATATTCTTCCCTGAATTGAATGTGTAATAACATTATAAATATAAGTTACGATATTCAATGCAAATCATAATAATAATATAATAATATTTATTTATAAAGCGCAAATACAAATCTGTTCTAAGCACTATTAAAAAGGATAATTACAAACAACAAAAACGACAAAATAAAAATTATTTACAAAGAATAAGCTAATTTGAAGAGATAAGTTTTAAGTTCAGTTTTGAATATGAGGCCAGACTTGTTATATACAGTATACATGTACTCTTTACGGCCTGTGAATATGTGTGTTTTTTGTTTACCTTAGTTAAGAAATAAAACTAACTTAGAGAAAAATAAAGTTCTTTTACCTTTCAATATTGCTGAAAACAATTGTAGTACCATTTTTGGTTTCCACTTCGAAGTCAAATGACCTGCTTGAACTGCCACCACCAGAAACACGAGCAAAATTAACACAAGAGATCTCGTCGAAGCGAACATGGACTGGAGGCTTGTGCACAAAAATAAATCCTCTTTCCAAGGGATACAGAAGACCACTGCCAGCTCGATAAGAACAGGTCATGCCACTTCCACCAGCATTGCTGAAAACATATTGTTTTTTATAGATACATTATGTATTCCAGTACCACTGATTTTTTTAGTAGTAACTTTGCCAAAACCTAGAGAATCTTGAAAGCAAGAGTCATTTAATGGTATTACGCTAACTTCTCACCTCTGGGAACATCTCAGGTTTGATTCCTGGATTTGGCATCACATTTGAGTAGAGTTTATCGGCTAATATATAGTAATATCCCTCTCCTTCAATTCTAGGGCTTTTTCTCTGGGTTTTTTGGTTTCCCTCCCTCTGCAAAACCAGGGGGGTACTCTTGTGAGTTGTGAGCCCACTGAACCCTGACCCTGTTCCAGAGTAAAACCACTGAAATTCATACCCTGTTCGAGAGCAAGATCACTGAAAATCACAACCTGTTCCGGTATTGCAAAAATGGATACCATGTTCCAGAGAGGAGAGAGAGTGATTTCATATACCCTCTTCCAGAGTGAGCTCGATTTCAAATACCATGTTCCAGAGTAGAATCGCTGAAAACCATACCCTGTTTGGAGGCACGTACCTGTATAGCAAATGTAGGAGAGTCTCCCCCACACCCCCCCCCCCAGGCTGCAAAACCTTAAATGCTAAATTTCAATTTTATTTTAGCCATGCCCTGACTTTGATTAAGATTAGCATGGATGTTGTTTCACAGTTTTATTTTAAAATAGAGAAATAAAAGCATTGTTAATAGTAATATGATAATCATCTGCACAAAAGGAAAGGCACAATCCGCATACAGTGTACATCTTAAGAGACCTTTTTAACTTTAACATGATTTTTTCCCATAGACCACATGTCATAATTTTCCCAGAGTATTAATTAGTCGTTAAATGGAGGGATTAAACTAAATGAAGACACAGATAAATATGGATGTGAATCAAACAAAGAAACTTATTCCCAAGGATATACCAAGTGGTCTGAAATGGGATGCCATTATTTACAGTACCTAAGGCAAAGGGGTCTATTTGGTCTTACCTTTTAAAGGAGCCAGGTACTGTAATCTTCTTTCCTACAACCGCCTTCATAAGTCTACTAATGATTTCATAGACTGGTCCACTCATTTCTTGAGTTATCTTATCTTCATATTTTTCTTTGATTTCCTCTCTATAAAACAAGCAGTAGATTAGTATAATGAAATGAAAATGACTATGATTCATTGCTCATCGACAAAAAAATGTTCTTTGTATTAAATATACTTAGATAGCAATATAATTGAGGTTAATTAAATTTTTCATGTTAAGCACAAACAACTTACTCTGACATGTTCAACTTTACATCAAACTCGTCGTGCTTTTCGAACTGTGTTATCAGGAAAGGATAACGTGTCTGTCCCTGCTTGATGGGTGGATCCATGCTTATCTACAACAAAAGACACAGACTCCTTAATCAACTGAGTGTTCTAGATTGCTTTTTGGTAGGGGTGGGAAATTTTTATGGCGTTGCCCTGAAACAACCTCTGGGCTGATCAAAATCAGGGCACAGGTTATTCACACTTCAAATTGGAATTTAGCTGGTTTTGCGGAGGGAGGGAAACAGGAGAACATAGAGAAAAACCATAGAATCAAGTGAGAGATCCAATAAAGTGCAATTTCGTCAAGAGGTTTATAATCTATCCACTATATAACTTTATGTAACACTCAATGCCCTCCATTTCATAATACTGTGCTTTGAATACTTGTAAAAGATCCAAAATTGTTTTTTGTTTTCTGAGGTAAGATCAAACTGAATCCCAAAAAGTCACCATGTAGTCACCAGTCTTGCTACTTACCACAAAGAACATGAACCTCTGGTCTTTATGAGGGAGAAGGAAGAGTCTGAGAATGGTTGTGTATGGAATTTTATAGTCATAGGTTTTACCATGAAGCTGCAAGAAAGTAGGGAATACTTTCATGGTGTAACGACCCCTAAAGAGAAAAAGTAATGAGATTAATTTTCAGCTGATAGTTGTCCACTAATGGTACTAATAACATGTAATGAACCTTGGTGTTAAGCAGGCCACGTCAGGAATAGTCACAATAGCATCTCCCGTTATCTGGATGATATCAGCTTTGGATATGACATGATCATGGAAAGTCTGAAAAAAATAGGTTGGCATAAAAATATCATAGTAGACACACACTGCTGTAAGAGCTCAATGTACAACTTAACTGGCCTCAATGTAAAAAATTACTTTGAAATATCATAATTGAGTTGTTTACCAATTAATTTTTATTCTTATTAATATTATCATTACACTAAGTATCAACAGTAATCTATATAATTTTTTTATTCAATAGCTTTAACTGCGCAGCGAAAGGAATATAAATCAAGGTCCATGTTAATCTAAGTTCAATTTAATTTCTATATACTTTAGAAATGAATCCTTCACTATGTAATCTAAAATTCTACATGCTTGAAAAAGATTCCTTCACAAAATTAATATTGGTGCTAGGGCTTTAGGCCTTCCCTAAATCCCCATCCCACTTGATAACTACTCCTGAGAGTACAGTGCATGTTGAGTGGGCATGTTCTAACTTGGTATATATTGTACCTTGACTGGGTCAGCATCTGTGCTGTCCGCTCCTTGTGGGATATAAAACCTCATTTCCATTAAAGAAATCTCAGCATCATCATGTTGATGGAACTCAAGGGTAACTTCATTGTTGCCTGTTCATAACAGTACAAAAAATAATAATTAAGGAAGAACAACACAACTGAGCCCTAGGAAAAGTGGAATTTATGGCACAGCTCACAGGAATATGCATACATAATGTGTGTCCTTTGCATCCTCTAGTGATAGCAACTATGCCAAGTACATGATACTAAGCGTTACAAACTACACCCAGCTATATACATGTATGTTACTGTAGACGTCCAGAGTTAACAAGCTTGTTTGTCCATAAAATGCTTTAAAGCCAGAACAAGAAAATTTGAACTTCAAACTTGTAGTCCTGACCAGTACCTCCTGACCAAACTTCAGAATTTTGACCCCTTTTGAGATCCAATTAGATTGCTTCATTTCACCTGGACTTGCCTTGCTTGCAAATGGCAATGAAATAATGAAGAGCTCTATTTATACCTGCAGTTGTTGCTTGTGAAACATCCTTCAGCGGTATCTCAAATGCTGGTTTTCCATCCACATCAAATGATAATGCTGTCCCTGAAGTATAATGATAAAGCATTTTAATTAAATCTGTTGAAAACCAGTGAGTATGTGTATGTTTGAGACACTGAGATATGGTATTGAATCAACCAGAGATTGATATACAATTGCTATACAGTAGGTAAATGAAGATATAGAGATATAGACAAGTTATAGTGCTTGGGAACGAGGTTATTCCGGGCGAAAGACCCATGCAATTAAACTCGGAAAAACTAATTTCCGACCTTGCTGGGAAATGAACCAGTAGGTGGTTTGTTTTTCTATATCTTCATGTATTTCACAAGTGCTATACAGTCCAAATATTCTATACTGTAGGTATTGGGATCAACCTAACTGCTCAAATTTGGGTCATATACATTGTATTGTGGTGTGGGTAAGTGTTAATCATTATTTAGAAAGCTTTGTCATCACAAGTAGATAGACCTTTTTATCTTGATTATATTGTTTTCCCACTTCAGACTGTGTCACTATCTCGATAATGACATCCTTGCTTGAGTTGTATTCATTTATGGGTCTTCTCATGTGTAACCGTTAAACAAAGAATTATTAGAAATGATACTCTATACCTTAGGTAAAGATGTCTACTGAATACTGGGATTCATCCCTGATGGTACCTTCAAATTTAGCTGTTCCCCAGTTCCATCCTTTCACAGAGAGTTCAGTATCTTTGATTTTGGTGTCGTAGAATTGGGAGAGAAATGCAGAGAGATTTTGATAGTCCTATAAGGAAAAAATTAAATTCAAAAAGCAAACAGGTTATTACGATCAACAAGCTTGCAGTGCAGACATTTCAACTGGAACAACTTTGAAAAGTTATCTGAGGGCTAAAAGTACTGGTTGATCAATAATTGATCATGCAGGTCTTGATGACTGGCCAAATTAGTTTTAGCTCAGTTATACAATAAAATTTACTTACACTTTCTTTAAATCCATTAAATCTGTACTGTGCCCCTGATTTTAACAAAACTTTCAACTCATGTCCTCTCGCAACACGCCTCCAATTAGCTGCCTCAATATCATCTTTGTTAATTTGATCAACTTTTCCAGTTTTACTTGCTTTAAAAACAACCCCATTTTTGTGAAGCTTTAATCTTCCTGCATTCTAAAAAGAATAAAGATGTATAATCAATACATACACTGTAATTAAACCCTAAGAAAAGGTAAAGGCTATTTCAAAACAATTCAAACAGCTGATAACTAGTTGCAAAACCTTCAATTTTTACAATGCTACTCAATCATAGGATCAAGATGGTACATTTTGCAATTGCAACAAAGTAGGTTTTGGTAGGCATCAATCAAAGCATTTCCATGACATTCCATAGGCATGTGCTTTTGAAGACTTTGTGTTTTATGACAATGTTATGGAAACACTTTGATTGACAGAACAAGAGAAAATTATTTCTAATGAATAATTAATGAGGAGAAAACAAAGCAAATCACTACTGTGACGGTGGTTTGGAAATGTGTTCTTAATTTGCATTAAATTTCGTAAACTTTTTCTTTGATTTTCGCCAAGAAATATTCATGAAGTTTGAGAAGTAATTTCAAACACTTGAGAGAGTTCTTCCTCCAATTTCCAATCACCTCAAAGTCAGTTAAAAAAACTCGGCTGCTGTCAAACATGTTGGCCAATCAGCCAATTATGTAATAATTGTCGCGAAGTGGTGGGGGGGGGGGGGGGGGGGGGGGGAGGGAGGGGGGTTCAGACCCCCTAATTTGTCTTTTTCCAAACTAGCCTCCCACTTTTTAGGGTGCTCCACGGCTCCTGCATATATTCATCATCACAAATTGATATTAAAGATTTGTTCCCTTCAGAAATCAGGACTAAAACTGAATAAAACATATATATTATTTGGCATATTATGGAAGTGAATGAACAGTGACAAAAGAAATAGACAAGCCTAAGCTTAGAGCTCATTTCGCGGTAAAACTTAGATGCAAACTAACTAGAGATTCAGCTATATTTATCGATATGACACACGATTGGCAAGTTTATTTATCTCTGTTAGTTAAACGTTTAGTAAATGCTATTATTATTACGAAAAAGAGCCTTTTGTAACGTAGTTTACGAGTAAGAAATCGAAAGCCTAATTGACAAAGTTTCACGATCGCCATTGCTTACCAAAGATCCTCGAACAAGAAGAGCAACTTCGTTGTACTCCAACCCTTCAGAAGCCATGGGTCTTCTCTCTTCAAGTTCTTTCGTCTATTAGTCTTAAAATGTAAAGGATTTAAGCCAAGTTGGTTTGTTTTATCTACAACATGTGAACTTATTCCAACATGGACGATTATTGTTCCCTCGTGTGGAATTCAGGGGGACTGGCTCTAGTTTTTAATTGGTCCATGAAAAATTCGCGGGAAGATCGTTCCGATGGAATATTTGCGCGGAAATAAAAAAAATTAATATTTTTTTCTTTGCTACCTTTCTCATAAAGTTGATTTACTCACTCCCCTAATATCGGCTGCGTAGGAGACTAGTGTTTGAGCTGACTGTTGTGCTACCGGCGAGTGCCAAGAGACTCACACGAGAGGATCTAGGAGGAGGGAGCCGAGAACAGGGGAGCGCACAGCTCGCCCAAATCCTGCACATTTTTTCACACTTTCGCTCACAACCTTGGCGAAGTAATTGATAAGTTGTCATATAAAGAAGGCATAGTCAAAACCGACGGTTGAGCGCAATAATATTTAACGAAAGGTGTTGTCTTTTATTGTTTGCAGCCGTTTTCTACTTTTTTTGCGGAACGCTGTTATATATTACATAAATGATATAAAGCCTCTGATTTTTGTTGTTAAAAAGACAATTAAAATATCATCTCCGCTGTCAATCAAACAATCGGTCATACCCAATCAATCAATCATTCATCAAACTAATCAATCACCTTGTGGCATTCAGATTTTGTGAAATCCAATACCATTTCCGGTCTGACTTGATAGATACACAACCCCACCTTCCAAGTAAATCAATCCTACAGTGACCTTCGCGCTTGTCTAGAGCAAAGTTAGCTCAGAGCATTATTCAAAACTCTGTCTCCGAGCTTTCTGCAACCATGGATAGGTTTGGCTTACTAGCAATTCCTATTTTGTTGCTTTTGAGCGCAAGTCTCTACGAATCCCAACTACTTCGTCCCCCACCTATCAACATAGCGGCTGGGAAACCTATAACGGCTACAGCAACCTGTGGTGTGGGAGTCAGTGAGCCTGAACTGTACTGCAAGTTGGCGAGTGTTCCAGGCAAGTTTGGAATCAAAGGACTGGAGTGTGATCGCTGTATTCCTGATTCCTACTCCAAGGATCATGCTATAAAGTATGCAGTTGATGGATCAGAAAGATGGTGGCAGTCTCCACCACTTTCAAGAGGACTCAACTATCAGAGTGTGAATATAACGATTGATCTCAAACGGGTATGAGTTTAATACATAACCTATTTAAAATCATTCTTAATTTTGCGTCTATCTTAAATGAGAATCTTTTAGACCAACCAGTATATTTTGAAAGAAAAAAGAAACAAATCATGTACTCATTGATATGATATAGGACAGTGATCGGGGTTTTTTGATTGACATTACAGCTTCGCATGTGGCGCGCGCTTCATAAAATTTGTCACGAAACTTTAATAATCTTCCAAATACAGACCCCTTTTGAATTGACTTAGAGAATAAGTTAATCCACAGGTTTATTAAATTAGTATTTAATAAAAAGCGCACATTATTATTAGTATATTTCGTTTTATTACGGTACATAATAATGCTTTGAAGCCATTCTGTAACACGAGAAGTGCCGAGAAATCCTCATAACCCAAGGTGTGAACCGTGCAAGCAACAAAAAGTGTTTTAAGAACATTCTATTTTTTTTTTACGTGTTTTAAAGCTTATGGATTATCACTACATTGTATATTTACCTCGGCAGTTATCTAAATTTTATTTAAGTTCAACTTCGTTTTGCGCATTTCGATGGTAAACAAAAGAATTCGATCTAGAACCGAATGATCCAAAAGGCGAAAGAATGCAAAGCATGTTATACAGTGGTTTCCGGTTTCATGACTAGAAAAAAAATCTTCCCTCTTTATAGCTTTCTAATTATTCTATGATTAGCATATTAAATATGAATCCTTTATCATTATTGTTTCTTGAAGGACGCATAGAAAAGCTTAAATTTGAGGGGGAAAATCGGACAGACAGACAGCGCTTATACTGACTAATGCCCAGGCTTTCTTCATCTTGTTCAACCACTTGTGCAAAGGCGACGAAGCGCGGGTATTTTGAGCGACAAGAATCAGAATTTTAAATAACTTTTCTATTACTTTTGACGAGCTTGATTTTCCTAAAAGTTAGAAATGTTCTCTTACTACCTTATTTTAAAAGTTGTTTGACATTATTCAAGTCATTTTGGTTCATTTAAGATGAAAACACAATAATATTTCAAGTGTTTTAAGCTTTATGAGAGTTGTAATTTGAAATATTTATTCAAGATTGGTTTAAAGTTATTATATAACGAGGCGTAGTCCAAATAAATTACCACAAACAATTAGTTATTTAGTTAGTTAAGATTGTTTTATGGTTCTAGGATTGTTTGCATTATATTCTAGTTTGGAATTTTTTTGTTGCTCAGGGTTTATTGCTTTTATTTCATTTAATATTCAGTTTAATAGTTAGTTCTAGTCAAAAATGTTGGAATTTTAAAGTAATTGTATTGTTGATGTCGTGCATTCTTTACTTTACCATTGGTATTTGTGAATATACTGGTCCTGAAATGAGGCTAAGCCTGAGTAAATAGAAAATTTTGAAAATGTCTGTTATATATTTTTTAGATATTATTTTGATTTTGTTACCAACAGGAATATCAAGTTGCGTATGTCATCATAAAGACTGGTAATGCTCCTCGGCCAGGTGTTTGGTCGCTTGAACGTTCTCTTGACAATGGCCGCACCTTCACACCATGGCAACACTTTGCCACATCGCCAAGTGAATGCCGAAGATACTTTGGTATAGAGACCTTGCTTGCTCTAACAAGGGATGATTCTGTGAAATGCTCTACGGAATATTCTAGTATTCCACCTTTTGAGAATGGGGAGGTATGTCAACTCTTTCTCTTTGTATATTGAATATTTGTATGTTTTTTTTTTAATGATGGCACTAGGGTTCTTCTTACTTGACAAACACCCTAAGAGGTATCAGCTTACTCTCTGGTGGCCTCTTAATTTTGTGACACCCTAAGAGGAGGTACCAAATTACAGATTTGGAACCCTAAAAGGTACAACAAGAATCTCTACCCATTTCCAATCGGAGAACCCCCCCCTTCCCCCTCGGCCCTCGGGCTTGGAATATCACAATATACATCCCTGGATTGGATACTAGCTTTTGCATGTTATCTTCTACAATGGACATAATTTGTGCAATGTTTTCCCATTACAGACTACATATTATCCTTTGAGAATAAGATTCTTTGTTTGATTGTATCAATATTCATGTGTCTTCTGATGCGCAAACATTAAAAAAAGAAATGATGTTCTTGAGAATGAAGTGTAGTCTGAAATGGGAAAACAGGGTGTCACCGTGATAAAGGTCTTTCACCTGGACATTTTTATACACTTGTGTTGGGACAATTACATTTGTGTATAATCATTTTCCCCATTTTCCATTGAAGTTGATTTCCCAATCATTTTCTTCTAGATTCATATTTCGTTGGTTACAGGAAGACCTGGTGCATCTAACTTTTCCTACAGTTCTGCATTACAGGTAGATATTATGTATGTTATCATTATTAGTTTGATACTGACAGCTATTCGTTAGATTATTTTAATATCAATCTGGATGTTTATAACAATTGCTTTTTCTATTATTAGGAATGGACCAGAGCTACTCACCTTCGTCTGCGACTGATGAAAGTCAAGACTCTTTTAACAGATCTTCTTCCTCTGGCCAGGGAGGATCCTACTGTTACACGTCGGGTAGGAAATTGCTGTGTGGGAAGCACGGGTAGTGGCCATTGCTAATGAGCAGCCTCTCACCAATGTGACCCGGGTTTGACTCCTGCTGATCTTGGTGTCATATGAGAGTAGAGTTTTTGTTGGTTCTCTCCTGTGCTTCCAAGGTTTTTCCACAGGGTTTCCAAGTTTTTCTTCCCTCCACAAAAGTCAACTTTTATATTTTACTTAATCATGTCTCTATAATGACATCACTCGCTGCTCACAGCCTTTTCATTACATTTTGCTGCTTACTCATGCTGATATTGAAAACCCTGATATTCCATGATGAAGTTGCCTTTTAAATGTGTTGGTCATTTTTGGTTACTTTTAATGTCCATTCTTCTTATCCATTTTCAGTACTTTTATTCCATCAAGGACATTTCTGTTGGTGCTATTTGCATGTGTAATGGCCATGCTGATCAATGCGTGGAGTCTCAGAGAGGCTCAGCAGTTGAGTTTGTTTGCCGCTGCAAGCACAACACATGCGGTGCAAGATGTGAGAAATGTTGTCCTTCATTTGTGCAGAAAAGGTGGAGGCCAGGAACACCAACGAGTAGCAATGAATGTGAAGGTTTGCATTTTCATTCTTATTTTTATATTCAAAGTTTCGTTTTTTAAACCTATAGATATGGCGGGGAAATCTAAATATGAAATGCGTATGCAAGTGTATTCACAGTAAGATGGTTCATTGCCCCCCTACTATGTCCAAGACCTCACTACGCCGCTGTTTAGGATGTATTTTTTCACATATATATTTCTGAATAAATATATACACATAATATATATATATATAAATAATAGTATTGCTATTAAAATTTTGTGTCTTCAATATACTTATTTATTCTCATTTGTTCCACAATCCACAGCTTGTAACTGCCATCAACATTCATCAGAATGTTATTATGACCCAGTTGTTGCCGAGACGAAAAGAAGTCTTGATTTGAACAATCGGTATGAAGGAGGTGGAGTCTGTGTCAATTGCCAACACAACACAGTTGGGATTAACTGTGAAAGATGTAAACAAGGATACTATAATCCTACTGGAATACCCAAGACCTCTCGGGATGCTTGCAGACGTAAGTTACAAGAATCCATTAACTTTGTATTAAAATTAAAAAAGGGATGACAAACCCACTGCTAGATACCCTGGAGTAAGTGTTTTGTAGTTGCCTCTCATAAATCCGACCTGGGTTTGAATCTCGTCGGGCTTGGTGTTATGTTTGAGTATAGAGTTGTTTGTTGGTTCTCTTCAAGGGGTGCTTCGAGGGTTTTTCTCCTTGTTCACTGGTTTCCTCCCTCCTAAAATTCCTCCTAAAATTCCTCCTAAAATTCCTCCTAAAATTCCTCCTAAAATTCCTCCTAAAATTCCTCCTAAAATTCCTCCTAAAATTCCTCCTAAGATTCCTCCTAAGATTCCTCCTAAAATTCCTCCCAATTCGATCATTGAACAAAGGCTATTTTTGCTACCCTCATTAAAAAAACTAGGACGGTATTTAGTTGTGGCTGTGATTTTGGCTAATCTAGTATCTTAAAGATATACTGCAATAATATTGCTCAAACTTAAACTTTCTTGACCAATGAGCTTGTTCTATTATTTTCTTATATTAATTTTTTAAATTAATTTCAGCTTGTAACTGTGATCCAAAATACTCGACTGGTCGCTGTTACGATGGCAGTGGTGACTGTGAATGCAAACCAAAATATGGTGGAGCTCGTTGTGACAGATGCAGGGAAGGTTTCTATGGATTCCCAGACTGTAGACGTATGTACTGCTATCAAAAACCCTTTAACATGTTTATTTTCTCCATTGCAGATTACCAATGCTGATTCATAGTCTTGACTCCCCTTAGTTACCGTTGCTATGTCCCACAAACTCAACAAATTACCTAGAATGATCCAGAATTTAAAACTCTGATCATGGAAAATGGAATATATAAATTGTTTCAATCGTTTACTTTGCTGCCAAAATAAGATAAAATTGCCTTGTAAAGATGCCTTTTTAAATGGGTTCTACCATGTAGTCGTTTGTGGATCAAGATTTTAATTCCACTGTAAAAACTACTCTAATGGTGATTGGTTTGCTAGCTATTATATAATTCAAGGCCATGATTGTGTTCTTTTTTTCAGCCTGTGATTGTAATCCTGTCGGCACCACTGGACGAGTCTGTGGACCAACAGGAAACCAGTGCCCTTGTAAGCCAAACTTTGCTGGTAACAAGTGCGATCGCTGTGCACCTGGTTACTTTGGATACCCACAATGCCAACGTAAGATTTTCATCACTCTTTTAATTTTCATTAATTGGCACTATTGGTAAGATAAAATCTTTCAAATGATATTCATTGTTTCTGAGGAGGGGGGATGTAAAAGTGTTTCTGTTCAAGAAAAGGTCGATCTGCAAAAGCATTTTCTCCATTGAAGAGGCTTCAAAGTGAAGGTTCAAACCTTGCCTCTTTCATGTTCATTCCTAGTGAGTATTGCATGCAAATCTCGACATTAACCAATGTCAACACTGTCATGGGTCCTATGCCAACCATGGACATCAAGGCCACACCCTTTTGAGTAATCTGATTGTTTGTTTATTTTATTTCTTCAGGTTGTAACTGCGATAATTATGGTTCGTATGACAGCTATTGTGACTCTACAACTGGTCAGTGCCGTTGTCGACAAACCTACCAAGGCAGACAATGCAATCAGTGTAACAGGGGTTTCTACAGCTTTCCTGAATGCAAACGTAAGTATTTCAAAGTATCTAGATACTACCTCTCTGTTAAACACCAGGTGGTCATGACACCTTGAGTGTCAGTCTGGCCGGGTAGCACAACAGACTAATGCTGTACCACATTAAGTCTACATGTGGTAGTTTCTAACCGCAATGGTTGCAAACCATTGTTCATTGAGAGAACCCTGCTATTTTTACCATTTTTTCAGGGACTTAGGCAGGGGGACTAATGGGCCAGCCCTCCCCCTTCACACAAGAAAATCGCGGCTTTTTAGAATTTAAAAATTCAATCCACGATAAATTAAAGTTTTAATGATAGATTAAAATGTAAAACGTAATGCATGTTTTTTTGGTTAAGAGTTTCGGGTGCTCAAACATAATGAAGAATTTTTAAATTTAGTCCTCCCCATTAGGAAGATCCTGGCTGCGCTCCTGCTCTTTCCACTCATTCATTTATATAATGGATTGATATTATCTCTTTTGGACTACAGGAATAGTATCTTTAGGCCTTGTTTGTTACCACTCTCGCTGCTGGAGGGCGATCCCTGTCTTGTCTCCAGATGAATGACCAGTTGTCTCGCCTGGTGCGAAGTAGGGATCTCTTGAAGGCACCGCAGTGTCATGTCTTCACATTATACTATATACACTATAGTTCAATTTTTAGGATTTTTATAATACTATTACTACTTAAATTATTTGTCCACATAATTATATTATTATTTTACATATTTTTATCATTAACTATTAGCTAACATAATTTTTAACTTATTTACTTATTTTATTCAGTAAGTGTCCCCAATTAGTGTGCTACTTGTGGCATGCTAGAAGTTTGACATGTTAATAAAGTTTATTTATGTATGTATGTATGGCCTCACCAACGTGTCACCACAATTCAACTTTAGATATCTTGAACCCCATTATTTTGAATGTTTTTTATGGTCCCTAAGATGTGCACGCTTGATCCCACTGTAGATCTTTTTAGTTCAATGTATTATGTATTTCTCATGGTTGTGTTTGATACCTTTTCTATTTGTTTCTACAGCTTGTAACTGCGACTCAGAAGGCACTGCCCCTAGTATTTGTGATCCAGTATTTGGCCGCTGTGTCTGCTTGAAGAACTTCGCTGGTGCTCGTTGTGATCAGTGTAACGATGGCTACTACAGATTTCCTGAGTGCACAGGTAAAGCTACTCTTAACTGAGGCCTTAATCAGAACATGCGTAATAGGTAAATTACGAGCCTTAGATGAGGCCCTAATCATGAGTTTTAATGGAATTGATATCAGGGATTACATTGCCGTAACACTTTTTAACTCAGGTCCTAAGACCCAAAAAATTGCTCAAATTTGGGTCCCATGTATTGTGTTATGGGTACCAATCAACTTTTTGGAAGTTATTATCAATACCAGTGAAGTGAGTAATGAAATAGTAACAATGGAACACACAATTATTGTGAAAATGCCTTTTTCTATCTTATTTTGTGTAAGAATGCATGATTTCTGTGATAATATGGTCCCTGGATACCTCAAGCTTTGTTCTAAGGTGATTTTTTTTGGTCAATTACACTGCAATAAATTTTTGTTATTTTTGATGAAATTAAACCACTTTTTGAAGTCTCGAAAACTTAGATACAAATGGTTTAAGATTACGTTTTTCAAATTGTGCAAAATGGAACTTCCTTGATGGATGCCATATTCAGGGCTCCTGTTGATAGCAGCATTTTTTTGTAACTGAAAGAGCTGCCCTGTTAAAATAAAGATATCATACATTCATTGATTCAATAAATTTTGGCTAAAACACTCCATGCTGTTATTAAATATTCATGATTTTATGTTATTCTTCAATATTATCAGCTTGTGGCTGCTCTGAAGAAGGCTCTGTTACCCCACGCTGTGACGCCAGAGGTATCTGCACTTGTAAGGACAACTACATTGGCACCAAATGCTTAAACTGCAAGCTTGGTTACTATGACTACCCGAGGTGTATCAAGTGCGCGTGCGACCCACGAGGTGCGGTCCATGAATTTTGTGACCTGAATACTGGTCAGTGTACATGTAAAAGAGATAACAGAGGGCTGAACTGCAACCAGTGCAGTGCGGGAAACTATGGGTTTCCTAACTGTAGACGATGTCAGTGTAACCCAGCTGGTATTAAACCAATCAGTGGACGACCATTTGGAGATTGTTCTTATTCTAATGATGTGAGTATTTTTATGTACATGCTTGCCTTGGATAATTAACAACATCTGGAGCCACGTGCACAGGGGGGATTGCTTGATCTTGGCTTGAAATCTTTTGAAAAACATATTCTTATTTAAGATTTAGAAAGATATCTCCACAAAGCTCTTTGTGACCCAAGATTTTACGTAATTTCTTGCTGATAACGTCACATGTTATACATAATGTTTTTATATATATTTAGACTCCCCTAAATGATGTCATAAATTTATTCTAGGCGCAGTGTGATTTCAAAGACAAGTGACTGACAGATTGATAACGTCACATTTTAGTGCTGTATATTTCTGCGCCCCTTAATGATGTCATACATTTATTCCAGGGTCAATGTGATTGCAAAGACAACGTCCAAGGTCTGGTCTGTGGCGAGTGTAAGCCTGGGTTCCATAATCTTCGTGGTGACAACCCAAGGGGCTGTGATGCATGCTATTGTGACTTGGCAGGGGTAGTGGCAGGACTTGCCAACTGTGATGACAAAAATGGACAGTGTACATGCAAACAGCACGTGACAGGCACGAGGTGTAACACGTGCAAAATTGGGTACTATGGACTTGAAGAGAAAAGGGAATTTGGCTGCACAGGTACGGTTACTGCTGGGTTTCAACCAGCTGATAAAATTCTTATTATCTGCTCCATATGGTGGCCAAACGCTGACCACCATGTGCTGTAAGGCAGAAAGAAATCGATTGAAAAAAGCCAGTACTCTGGTTTCGAGTTCTCTTTAGTCGGCCTTAGTCTCAGTTGTGCGTTAAATAATCCACTATTCAACTAAAACCTGTAGCATTTATTTAGCTTGTATTGTCCCGTAGTACGTACATGCCTTACTATACAATGGGCCTTAGTAAAAGAACAGAACACCTTTTTACACAATAGAGGTTAAGATTGAGCAAAGAGGAACTCAAAATGGCGTAAGAAAATGAAGAGCATGCGTCATGCTTTTGAATTTTTCTTCCCACGACTCACAAACTGACCTCAATTTACCCAAATAATCCCAAACAATGTTGTTTGGATTTATAGGTTTGATATACCTTAGCAACGTAACCTGAAGATTCATCGACTTTGTTTAGAGGGTTTCTCCATTTGAAGTTGTCATCTGAGCAACAGCGAAGGTCTACCCATTCACAAAAATATTTTTTAACTGAGTGTATATTGTTCCGGCTGGGAATTTAGCATATTACCTCCACACAATAATACGATCCCAACCCACTAAGCAAACAGGAAGGCAGAAGGCCTAAGATGATGATTTTCAGTTACTGATAAATGTCTTTTAAAATTTCCTCAGGGTGTAACTGCGATGTGGGTGGATCGTACGACCAAGTGTGTGACGCTAAGACTGGTCAGTGTAAATGCAGACCTCATGTCGAAGGTCTTGACTGTAGCAGGTTAGTGGCACATCATACATGATCTCTATATTCTATCTGCTTTAGCCTTGAATACCCATTACGAGGAGCATTGATATTTTTGAGGGGTTAAAGGGTGCACCTTCAAACTCTTTAACATGATCCCTTGGCTCGGGAGAATAGGCCCGTTCACATTTTTTTCCAACTTTTGATATGAGCGGCTGAGTTAGCAAAAATCGATCGACATTATTGGACAGTGCACCTCAAATTAGCAAATTTGCCAAGTTAGAGGTTAAAAGGTTGGAAAATGGCAACGATCTAGCTCCGTAAAGTTGCGAAATTTCACAGACGTTTTGTATGGTGGAGGGCAAGTTAGTGCACCCCCACCATAAAAACGTCTGTAAAATTTCGTTACTTTGCCTAACTATCTCTTCGACTAAAAAGATATAACTAGCTAAAAACTAGTGTGAGCTGCGTCGGTGTTTCTAATGAAACAGTAATGATGAAAAGGTAAATTATACACCGTGAAAAAGATGAAAAAACTTACTGACGTTTCGGACGCTAGTCCTTCGTCGGAGTAAAAGAGCGTCCGAAACGTCAGTAAGTTTTTTCATCTTTTCACGGTGTATAATTTACCTTTTCATCATTACTATCTCTTCGACTGTTTCCAACATATCACCCTCTCCATTGGTAAATTTACAAATTTTGAAGTGCATTAACTCCCTGCGGGTTTGAAGTAAGATAAATTACCTTAACCTTTGGTGGTGATGTTGATGATGGATGAATAATGCATGCATTATAATGATAAGGAAACAAATGATGAGATGATGATGGGTGATGCATATTGAGATGATGAAGTATGTTGTAGGAGAGTACATGATGCAGGCATGATAACGACATGGTTAATGATAATGTTGAACGCAAATAATGGTGATGAAGATTCGATGATAATGATAAGAAATGCTAGCGATGATGTTTCATCGTGATAATGGTATTGTTGACTATGATGACGATGATGACGCAAAATGCGACAAATTGATGATGACTTCTGTTTATGATGATACTGATTGATGAACGTTAACACTGATGTTATGTGATGGTGATGATGCTACAGGGTTCCATGGTGATACATATAAACAATGCAGAGCGTCTGTTTTGTCTGCTCTATGTTATCTTATCAAGAGTTAAACAACACCTCTCACTTGACAAAATGATTTATCAATCTAGGCCAATCAAAGAATACTACTATCCAGATCTACTTCATGTCAAGGCAGAGGTAGAAGATGGCTGTGTCCCTGCTCCACCTAATGGCGTGCAAGGTCGTGACGTACCTGGTCTATTCCAGTCAGATCCCGCCAGACAAGGAGATGATATTGCTAACTGTAATCCTGTACGATATGGCTTTGACGAGGCGGTTTATCCCGGTTTCTCGTGGAAAGGATATGTTGGCTTCAACGCTTTACAGGTAAGAAATCTTCAAATGTTTTTGACCTCTAAAATAAACAATGAGCTTAACAAAGTCAGGGCAACGGCTAACGCATAGATTGGATTGTCAATTAGAGTGTTGAACTTTAAGGAGGAAGGGAAACCGTAACTTCCTGAGAAAAACTTTTCTGAGCTCAACAAACGAGGTGCATTACGGTCTAGCTTGAGTGCAAAAAACACCATATAAGGTATGATGAACAACAGATGTTCGTACCCAAGCTAGACCACAATGCACCATGTTCGCAATCTCAGAAATGGTGGAGATCTAACAAACTCCACTCACATATGAGTCCAGGAATTGAACCCGAGAGTCCATAATTTCATTTTAAAAATGTAACGACTTAATTTTTTTTCAATACTAACAGAAAGAAGTCAAGATCACCTTGGAAGTCCCAAAGACAGGCCGCTACCACATTGTATTTAACTATGCCCTAAACCACAGCAACCCCGTCAAGGGAGAAATTTCACTCAGTCCACGTGGTCAGGGATCAAAGCAAAGCAGTGCTGTTACATTTGGTTCTACACAAGTTGGATCGACTTATGTCAGTGCGTTTGCTACTGCAGGAGAACCCGGACAACCATCTCAGTTTATGTTGACACAAGGGACTTGGGATTTGACATTTAAAGTACCCCCCTCTAAGCTTCTTGTTGTAAGTCAAAATAAGTATAAATATCCATTTTGCTTTTAGTTATTAGTTAAGTAATATTTCAAAGCCGACAATGAGGACTGGACGGGATTTCAGTTTCAAGCAATTAGTTCCAGTCCAAGGCGGAGAATATGGATATTTTCTGCTAATGAACAACAAAAGGTGTATTTATCTCTGTATAACATTTGAAACGTTAGTAAAGTTAAATGCTGTCTTTTTCCATAAATTTCTTTGTTATTCACTCGTTTTTCAGGATTACATCTCAGCAATCCCTCAAGAATACTACGAGGCGTACATCCTCCAACGTAAAGTAAACAACCCGTGTATAGTGAATAGCCAAGACCCCTTGTGTGTTCAGTACTCGTATATCAACACCATTAGACCTGACTTCCCTACTGTCGAACTGGAGACAGGGTACATCATTACACGACAAGGAAGACAACAGACTCATGTGTTTGACGACAAGAAAGTATTGAAACAACTGGACTTCAATGCTATGGCTTATCTGGACAGAACCCAAGTTAGTAGTATTCTTTGATTGCACGTTACGTCATCGCGGCCATGTTGGTGCCATTTAACAAACGATTTCTCATTAGCATCCATTGTTAACGGCACCACAATGGCCGCCCTGTTTTTGTCTTTCGACTCTCTTGGGAATGCTTGCAATCTATCAATATATTTTGTAGTATATACAGCTTTTTCAAGGAAGGTCAAAGGGACGAACGGCGTTAGGTAATAAGCAATAAGTGATAGTAGATGGGTCGTTCCAAATGCAAGAATAGCTGGAATGACTTGTATTTCTTACCATTATTCTGGTCAATAATACAGATGTTGTTTAGATATTTAGTGTTGTTTGCAGATGAAACCGTTAAATCTATACTCCTTGATTATTCGAGTTTCAATGCACGCCCACTGTGCCTTTTGGTCGTGCAATTACCAATCGCCATTTTTCGTTTACCTCTTCAACGTTTTTTGAAATGGAGGCTTTGCACCATCACGTGATGGCAGCCATAACTTGGAGGCAGGAACAATTGAATCTGGTCTGGTCTAATGTGATTTACATGAGAATAAATTCAGTTTCCCAAGGAAGAACGACTCTATTGTTGTGCCTCTTGTCATAGCTGCCATCACGTGATGGTGCAAAGTCTCTATAGCTGCATGTCTGAGTTTAATATTAGTGTAGCAATACGAACATCCAAGTCGTTCAACATGCCACGCATAACCAACTTAAGGAAAGTATATATTCAACACTTGTGTAAAACAACGTATGACTTAAAGGAGTGGCAATGCGGTCAACAATGTCGTGCAACATGACGAGCAACATTGCTGGGTTGCAAATGACTTTGAATAGTGAATGTTGGCTAATTCTATGGCTTATTTGGATAAGACGCAGGTCTGTGGTATATATTTAACGCGCGAGTAGGATGTCTGGCTTATAGGTGGGGTAACACCGGCGATAATGTCGTGCAACTTGGCGCGCAACTGCGTTGCCATTGATTCTCTTGTATGTGTAACATTGGTTTGTTCTTTATCAACGAAAGAAAGATATTTATTTGTTTTTATTCATCAATTCATGTTTGTAGACTCGTGTAACAGAAGACGTGAACCTTCCCAAGGTAGGAGACTATGTGCTCGTCATGCAATACTACCATCCTTCGGACCAAACCAAGACGCTAGACGTGTATCTCCGATCAAGACGCAGCCAGCAGAAAGGAACCTTTTATCTTCACAGCTGTCGCTTTAAGTTTGGCTGTCGGCAGGTTGCTTTGGATAAAGACCGGAGATTGAAGATATTCAAGGCCAATGAAATCGAGCGACGTGTCATAACTCTTCTGATAGATTCTGATACATCTGTAGCTGTGGTAAGTAAATGTTTCTATCCGCGTTTCTACCGGAAATACGTCATAACTAATGCTTCATTGTTTCTTTTCCCCAGGACTCCATCACCGCTATTCCACTTGAACAATGGAATCTAGACTATGTAGTTCCCAGGCCTCTCTGCACCACTAAGAATAATAAATGTATTTCCACATCGTACCCGGTCCCTAAAGGTGCTGTTCAGTATGACGTCGCTGCAGACGGAAGTAAACCGCCTCCAAATATATTGAACCCTAGAACCACTCTTAAGTACTTAGAAGGCCAGGTGAGTCTACACAGGGAACCCTATTATCATAAATTTATTTACCCTTTGCTGAAAAAATAGTAAACTCGCACGTGCTGTGTGCAGTTATAGAGCACGCGGAGATTGGCAGAACACAAGAGAAGTGATAGGAGAAGCACAACACTTAGCAGAGTGTTTGTTAACGCTTTTCAAGTGTTCTGCCAATCCCAAAGTCGTTTATAACTGTACACAGCAAAATACAAATTACAAATTAGAGGAGCTGTTATTTCAAATAGGAATGACGAAATAGAAAGTGCGCTGTGTGCTGTGTTCTCTAAAGCACGCACTACCAACCTATCAGAAAGCGAGATTAATGCCAGTAATGATCATGTGCAAGTCCCTCCTAATCTTTAGAGGTCCAGCTGAGACCGCACAGGGAACCCATCCATCACATATCCATTTTTTCTTCGCATATAACGACACAACAATACCTTTACACATAATTGAGTTTCTTCTGTCTTTTCTAGACCTCGTACAGTGTCATTTTCAATAACCTGCAGACGGGCAACTACACCATCGTAGTCCATTACTATCAGCCAAAACATGTGACCTTCAAGTCTGACGCCACCGTAACCAGCGATATAGCGATATCTGGGCAAGTCCAGTTTGATTATTGCCCTAATGTTGAAGGCTGCCGAGCCGTTGTACAGAAGAAAAATGACAGGACGAATGCGTTCAATATCGGCAGGCCATCGGGAGAGTTCCAGATGGAAATTCCACAGGGATCCTCAGCCTGGATAGTAAGTATTTAATTAACCTCTTTTAACAAGATATAGGGGATGGTACTCAGTGGCCTTGGGTTCAGTGGAAGTGGTGGGTTGGGGTGTTTGTTATAATTTCATTATATTTCACTTTCGAAGCGAAAATGAAAGAAATTATATTTTGTTTAGGATTAGTGAAAAGTGCTGTTAGCGGGCTTTCTGTGGATTTGGCGGGAAAATTCTTGCTAAGCGCGGCGCGTGCCTTTCCGACTCTCGCTACACCGCTGCTAGGACTGAGTTAAATTATATGATTGAAAAAAGAATTATACAAAGACTCAAAGATTTAATGTATATTAGAGGGCAGGTTAAATAGAGGATATTACATAGCAGCCGCGCAGAGATACAGATTTTATCTGCGAGTGTTGAGTGAACGCAGCGAACGAGTAAGATATTCTCAAAACGAGAAGATAAGATTGGTATCTCCAAGCGGTCATGTAATATGCTGTTCGAAATATGTTTAGCAATGAAATACAAATTTTGTGGATTTTACTATTTAATGAGATTTATAAAAATTCTTACTAATGGCGTTGTTTTCACATGCGAAAATATTATGTAACATCTTCACAAGTGAATATAACATTTTGAAGTAACAGAGAAAGATAAATATTTCATCGATAATTATGTATTAAATAGAGGATATTACATGGGCGAGCGGAGATACGAAATTTATCTTCGAGTGTTGAAAAGATCTCTCACGAGTGAGCGTAGCGAGATTTTCAACACGAGAAGATAAATTTCGTATCTCCACGCGCCCATGTAATATTCTGTTTATTATATAATTATCCATAAAATCAACTTAACAAGCTCTTTATTATTATAAAAAGTTTTTATTCATAAACTAATAGCTTAAATACACATGGTAACGATATTTTCACATGTGATAATAACATGTTATTTTCACAGGTGAAAATATCAGTCTTTTGAAAAGGAGAAATATAGGTATTTTATGGATAATTATATGATAAAGCCCCTTCTCCACGGTACCTCCTAAAATTCAGTGATGACCCTTGTGGTCAAAGAACACCGACTCAAAAGAACAGCGACTGGTCAATTTAATTTATCTTTTTTATTTTCTGCAGGACTACGTTCTCTTCATTCCACAAGACAAGTTTTCTCAAGAGGTAGCTGATCCAAACCCCGTTTCCTTCTCCAAGGATTTTTTCGTGGACTGTGCTAAGGACAGTTTCTTTATCAAGCCCTCTGCTTCATCTGTTTGCACTAAACCTGTGTTCTCACTCGTTACGGCATTTAACAATGGGTAAGTGGTTTTGAGAGTGTATAAGCTACCTTTAGTAAAACAAAGATTTGATTTTATTTGAAAGATCGATGAGTTGAGATCATGAAACCATTGCCTCTTCCAACCCTCGATTTAGATCTAACAAAGAAGCAAAAAAAAAAAAGAGAGAAAACAAGAACGGAAAAGAAAAAAAAGAAGGACGGATGGATTAGCGGTGAGAACGCTCGCCACTCGCCAATGCGACCCGGGTTCAAGTTTCTCCATGTTGGTTCTCTCCTGTGCTTCAAGGGTTTTCCGGGTTCGCCGTTTTTCCTCCCTCCCCAAAAATCAACTTCTAAATTCCAATTGGAATATTACAGTGGATGAATAGCTACTCTGTAGAAATGCCACTGCTAAATCCTATCTATGACATGACAACTAAATGATACCCCTGCCGGTCAGTCTGCAACTTAATAAAACTTAATCTTAAAACCGGAACTAAATTTAAATAGAATGACTAGTAATAATTGAATTATTCTTTCTTTTTTCTCCGCAGGACATTCCCTTGTGAATGTGACGCCCAAGGAGCTGTAGACAGTGAATGTAGCAAATTTGGTGGTCAGTGTCGCTGTAAACAAAACGTTATTGGTCGCAAGTGCAACAGATGTAAGACTGGTTACTATGGTTTCCCTAACTGTTACAGTAAGTGCTTGTCTTTCTTGTGCAAATAAGTGTGTGCTTGCTCTTCAAAAACAGCTTTATGCATTAAATGCATCAAACTTGTTTATTACTCCATTTTCCAAATTCCATTCATTTCGTTCACTTTTAGAATGCCAATGTGTCTTCTGTAACGAGGTGACGGGAGCATGTGATTGCCCTACCAACACCGTTGGACGTAACTGTGAGGTCTGCCTCAAGGGGACCTACGGTTATGACCCTATCTTGGGCTGTCAGGACTGCAAGTGTGACGTGTCTGGTGTTATTGGTGGTGATGTTGCTTGTGATCCAGTCACGGGAAAATGTCCCTGTAAGCCCTCACACACAGGTCGCCGATGTAATCAATGTGTACCTGGTCGCTATGGTTACCCGTACTGTGATAAATGCGACTGCGATAACCGGGGCGTGGTCAGCGATATATGTGATGCTAAAGGAACTTGTCTTTGTAAGGTAATTCTTAATGATCTCGTTTATCTTAAATACTGAGCCTTTTCCCTAGAAATATCTTATTCTATCTTTTTTCACCGGCATTATTGATATCATTGACATTATCATCATCATCATCATCATCTGTATCAGTCACATTATTGGTATCATTATCTGTAACAAACTGGTGTAATAGGAAGACGTTGTGATAAATGTGCACACATCACCATCATCATCATCTGTATAAGTTACATTATTGGTATCATTATCTCTAACAAACTGGTGTATTGGGAAGACGATGTGATACCTGTGCACACATCATCATCATCATCATCTTTATCAGTCACATTATTGATATCATTATCTGTAACAGGCTGGTGCAATAGGAAGACGTTGTGATACATGTGCACACATCATCATCATTATCATCATCATCATCTGTATCAGTCACATTGGTATCATTATCTCTAACAAACTGGTGTATTGGGAAGACGATGTGATACCTGTGCACACATCATCATCATCATCATCTTTATCAGTCACATTATTGATATCATTATCTGTAACAGGCTGGTGCAATAGGAAGACGTTGTGATACATGTGCACACATCATCATCATCACCATCATCATCATCATCATCATCTGTATCAGTCACATTGATATCATTATCTGTAACAGGCTGGTGTAATAGGAAGACGTTGTGATACATGTGCACACATCATCATCATCATCATCATCATCATCTGTATAAGTCACATTATTGGTATCATTATCTCTAACAAACTGGTGTATTGGGAAGACGATGTGATACCTGTGCACACATCATCATCATCATCATCTTTATCAGTCACATTATTGATATCATTATCTGTAACAGGCTGGTGCAATAGGAAGACGTTGTGATACATGTGCACACATCATCATCATTATCATCATCATCATCTGTATCAGTCACATTATTGGTATCATTATCTCTAACAAACTGGTGTATTGGGAAGACGATGTGATACCTGTGCACACATCATCATCATCATCATCTTTATCAGTCACATTATTGATATCATTATCTGTAACAGGCTGGTGTAATAGGAAGACGTTGTGATACTTGTGCAGCGGGCTACTACAACCTCGATGCCAAGAACCCTAATGGTTGTACATCGTGCTGGTGCTCAGGATTGTCTAATATATGTTCAAGCTCTAATCTTAAAAGGTAACAGAAAATCAACCCTGAAATAGGCCGTTTGGTACAAACATCTTGTTCATCAGGCCTTATGTAGTGTTTTTTGTACCCAAGCTAGACCAGAATGCACCTTAATTGCTGGAATTCCATGTCTCAATAACTCCAAAATGCTAATCATTCCTATTACTCCTATCGTGTTATAGATTCGCTATCAGACAAATGGATGTCTGGCGCATAGAAAATACTCCTGCTCAGGTAATCAAGAGCGCCCTGACCACAGTAATGGTGTCTGTAGGTGGCAAGAGAACAAACCCTGACAAACCCATCTACTGGATGGCACCAGACAAGTACACAGGAAAACAGGTATGGAGGACTCATAACCATTGTATCTTACTGCGGGGATTCTTAGTTATAGGTGGTTCGCGTTCTTTCCTATGAGACTAAAAGGACAAAAGATGGCCGCCATGCTGGTTGGCATAACGTAAGCAAACGACCAGGTCTTTCTATCCAACATGGCGACTCTGGCGTCACATGCACACGGACAAAAGACATGGCTGCCATGTTGGTGGGCATAACGTAAGCAAACGACCAAGTCTTTTGGTCATCCAACATGGTGGCTAGTACGTCACATGCACACGGACAAAAGACATGGCTGCCATGTTGGTTGGCATAACGTAAGCAAACGAGCAAGTCTTTTGGTTATCCAACAGCGACTAGGACGTCACAAATAAACCAAGAATCACGTCTCGAAGATATTCACGTAGACAAAAAATTAGAAGCCACTTATGTGAAGTGCACACACTTACTGCGCATTTACTTTGAGAAACTCCCGCTGGACCTCAAATGCCAGATGAATAGAATAATGTTTGAAAGTGCTAATTGTTTTTTGGATGCATTTTTTAAGCTTTACTTATGCCGTCATATTTCAGATTTATTCATATGGAGGTAGTTTAACTTACTTACTAAGGTATACAGTACCAGTAGAGGTGACTACCCCAGTCCTGACTAGCTATCCTGATATTATCATCAGAGGGAAAAATGGAGTAGAAATGACCTACAAAAAACAAATGACGCTCCAACCGAACAGAGTCCACAAGATACAAGCATACTTCAATGAGGTACTTTTATTCAACCATGCGCTTGGAATTCTCTACTTTCACATCCCCATAATACCTTACGTCTTTGGGGAGTAACCGGAGGGTAAAAATCCACTTATTTTGCTGAAGGCTGATCAGACAATGTTGACAATATCTTGTATGTTATCCAAAAATAAAATGAAGAGGTAAAAAACAAAAAAAGATAGAAGCTTGAATACGTTTGAGGTAAATTTTAAACATTTTTTGTAAGTGAATGCATTTTCCGTAAGACCAAAACTCTTGATGATCTGTACACGCAAAAATAACTTGGAATAAACTGATAATCAGTATTGTACAGATAAAAGCAGGTATAGTATAAATTCAATTAAGAAACCTTTCAATTTGGGACAGTTTTTTTGATTGGTTATCCCCAAAGACGCAAGGCATTATGGGGATGTGAAAGTAGAGAATAAAGTTTTTCGCAAGTTTTGAGTGGTGCACAAGATGATAAGGTTAATAGTGAAGGACGAGTGGGTTGGTACTCCGCTGTGTTTACACGGTACAGGTCAACTTCTTAACCGGTCAAAAATTTGACTTGTACATATCGTTTACACCTTACCGTCTCTCTAAGATATGTTCTGCTTGTGCTCAAACTTGGTGGCTGTCAATCTGATCTCCTAAGAAATACCTGCATTCTACTTTCTGTTTGACACATATTATATTTAGCTGTTACGCCACCAATAGATATGTTTTTTTAATCTTTATTAGCGAATTTATTTTCGATATCTTGCTTACTTTTCTCCAGTCCTTGTGGTCTGTGGCTAACAACAGTCGATCAAGCCGTGCAGACTTCATGTCTATCTTAGCAGACATCGAGTCAGTCAGGCTGCGTGCTTCTTACAGCACTGCTGTAGCTGATACAACCATTTCTGACGTGCTCATGGAATCTGCTTTAGAATCGAGTGTCGGTGAAATCGCAAACGAAGTCGAAAAGTGCGTCTGTCCAGCCAAGGCTTCTGGTACCTCTTGCGAGGTAAGTACCACACCCTTCACGCTCCTTTTTTCAATAAACAGTTTCGATGTATTTCCGCGCGATTAAGGGATGGCGTTAACAGTGTGCGTTTTTACGCAATAGAACCCTTTCCAGCAAGCCGGAATGCAACTCAATTTGGAAGACATAACCATAGGTTTCCAATTCTCATGAGATTGAATTTCTTATGTTTTGTCCTCCAAATGGAGCTGTTTTGACGGTCTTATATAGGACCTGGAAGTTCATTTTATTTATTTAATACGTTCGGGGACTAACTTCACTTGTGTTGTCAATGACCTCTTAAATATTCATTTGCACCCACAATATGATGCTAAGAAACCCAAATTAGATCAATGAGAATTTTTTCGATTTTTAATGTCAGTTTTGTGGTAAAGGATATACTCGTGGTGCTGACAACAGGACCTGTGTCACATGTCAGTGTCATGGTCACTCTAATGACTGTCATCCCGAAACTGGTGAATGTTATGACTGTCTCCACAAAACAACAGGTATGAGAACCACTGCAACCAACTTCTTAACTGTGTATGAGAATATATATGAAATACATATTCGTACTGCAGTTGTAATATATCAAATTGAGCTGATCCTTGCAGTATATGAAGCAACTTATGCAGCTGCAAATTGAAAGACTTCTTAACTTTAAACCTTTTCAACAAAAAAAAAAGTCTTATCGATACCCTTAAAGAACCCGTCTGAGCTGGGCAAAGTCAGGGCACGGCTTATTCAGAGCTAAGGTTTTATGGAGGGAGGAAAAGGAGGGAGAGAAAGGAAGAGAAGGGAGAGAACTAAAAAACTCTACTCATATGTGATGCTGAGTCATCTGGGAATCGAGTCAAGACCCCAGAGGTGAGAGGGTAGTTTACTATCGATACGTCACCCTAGACACTCTTGATCAGGTTCACTTTAGTATCCATGCATAAAAGAATAAATTGCTTTCCTTAGCCTCTTGGTTCTCAAGGAGCTCTCGCTGTACCCTTTATGGGATTCCTGTGTTGTGCTGTTCACTAGGCTATATCATTAATCCCAAGCTCGAAACCTAACTGATTACGGGTCACAAAATACGAGGACAGCCACCAGAGGAGGCTACTCTAGTGTATGCCGAAACAATTTTTAGCTTAAATATTTCATTGAATACTAAGTGTGAATGGTACTCAGTATTGTTGTATTTGTTTAACTGTTTCAGGCGATCGCTGTCAGACCTGCGTCAAAGGATACTATGGCAACGGTACCAAAGGAACCCCAAACGACTGCCAACTTTGTAAATGTCCTTTGGGGATCTCTTCCAACAGCTTTGCATCTGAATGCGCCGTCGATATCAATGGCCAGCTGACATGCGTGTGCAACACGGGCTACACAGGACTTCAGTGCGACCAGTGCGCAGACGGTTACTATGGAGACCCAACGGTGCCTGGTGACTACTGCAAGCCATGCAAGTGTAATGACAACATAGATCCTCAAGCTCCAGGCAGCTGCGATCCTTTTACCGGAGTCTGCACCAAATGCATCAACAAAGCTGCCGGAGATAACTGTGAGCGTTGTCGGGATGGTTACTATGGAGATGCTGTGGTTGCTAAGAACTGTCAAAAGTGCAAGTGCAGTGCGTGCGGAGCTAAGACGTCATTGTGTAATTATGCGTCCGGGGCGTGTATGTGCAAGAACAATGTGATGGGTGAACGATGTGACACGTGTAAGGTGAGTTGAAGGGGATATTTTGGTTCATGTACTTATTCATTCACTATGTAATTGTAAGAAAATTGTGAAGGGTGAACGATGTGACACGTGTAAGGTGAGTTGAAGGGGATATTTTGGTTCATGTACTTATTCATTCACTATGTAATTGTAAGAAAATTGTGAAGGGTGAACGATGTGACACGTGTAAGGTGAGTTGAAGGGGATATTTTGGTTCATGTACTTATTCATTCACTATGTAATTGTAAGAAAATTGTGAAGGGTGAACGATGTGACACGTGTAAGGTGAGTTGAATGGCATATTTTGGTTCATGTACTTATTCATTCACTATGTAATTGTAAGAAAATTGTGAAGGGTGAACGATGTGACACGTGTAAGGTGAGTTGAATGGCATATTTTGGTTCATGTACTTATTCATTCACTATGTAATTGTAAGAAAATTGTGATGGGTGAACGATGTGACACGTGTAAGGTGAGTTGAATGGCATATTTTGGTTCATGTGCTTATTCGTTCACTATGTAATTGTAAGAAAATTGTGATGGGTGAACGATGTGACACGTGTAAGGTGAGTTGAAAGGGATATTTTGGTTCATGTACTTATTCATAAACTTTATAGGGGCACGTGTCTATTGAATATTATTGAAGCGTTTCGCGACGACATTTCTGCACGCGCCATTGAGAAGCACTGTAAAATTCAGAGTTATTTTTGATATGACTCCATCGATGTGAAGAAAGCGATCAACTTGACTAAGAATCCGGCTAGAGATTCTTCAAACCTTTTTTGTCGCAAATGTTTTTGAACGTAAACGTTTTTTTGATGCAAACCTTTCTTTTGACATAAGCTCTTTAAAATGTCAAAAGACGATTCCATACTTCCAGGAGCATAACAACGGTCAAAACAACTCTAGTCACTAAAGCAAATTTGCAATTTCTTAAATTCTCAGGCCAACACATGGAACTTCGATAGTTGTCTGGGATGTGAAGACTGTAACTGCGGCAACGCGTCTCTAGGAGCGTCGTGTGATGTCAAGACTGGTCAGTGTATCTGTAAACCAGGAGCAATCGGTAGGAGATGTGAACGATGTCAGGCAGGATTCTGGAACTACCAAGTTGATGGATGTCAAGGTATTCTAGACTTCAACTCTTTGATTGCCTAAGATTGAGAGAGCATGGAACTAGTTAATAAATGCACAACATAGCAAATGGAATACATCCGAACAAAAGGAGGCCCTAGTGTGGCTTGAGGGACACCCCGCGTATTGCTGTTACGAGAGAGACTGCTGGCCAGCAATTCCTCGATGTTAACTTTGCCTAACGCATATAAAATTGCGTACTAACGGATTCATAGATGTTAAAAATAATTAGATACTTTGAAATTAATTAGGTTTTTTGTTATTTGTCGTTAGCTTGCAACTGTCCTAAAGATGCAGCCAATTTGTGGGGATTCTGTGATGTCAACACAGGACAGTGTTGTAAACGCGGCGGAAACTGCACCATTTGTCCACCTAACCATATCCTGACACCCAGCGGTTGTGAATTCTGCGGGGAGTGTGTTGGACGACTACTGGATGTTGCGCAAGGGTTAGACGAGAATATCACCACCGTGTTGAATCGTCTAAAGAAGGGCGCAGCGGGACAGATTGCACAAGCCAAGTATAAAGATCTCAACGATACTCTCAATAAGTAAGAAATATTACACTAAAGAAAATTTGTTTAGTCCTTACTGTCTGTCATTTTCTCACTGGGCTCTGAAGGTGACTTCCGCTTAGGTTGTCAAAATGTCTGTCACCACCAGCAACAATCTTTCACAAGACTACACTCTCCCGGTCGATCACACTTCAAAACGAAACAAATTTCATATGACTGTGAAAAATCTTGTGGCACGAACGCTCACGCCAAAAACACGGCACTGCCTTAGTACGCCAGACCTATAGACCAAATTCAAAACTCGCACCGATGTGAGGCTTAAGTTGTGAACAAAGGGATCTGGCTTGATTCGTGACTTTTGAACTCACGCCAGATTGGTTTGAATTTGTTTTGAATTTGGTCTGTTGCGCGATAAAAAACAAATCGTCATTGGTGTTCCACTAGCTATTCCTCTGCAAATTGCATTCATAGTTGTTTCTAATGTTTTGATTGCTCTTTGCTATCCAGGCTTATTCCACCAACTAACAAGTATAGTAACACTATGGAATCGATGTCTGTTATAGTTGGAGTATCAATCGTCAATGGCACAGGTAAGGGACCGATCGTTAATTACGTCCCACGGGGGGGGGGGGGGGGTACGTTTTTAAGACAAGTAAAATATGGGGGTTACATATTTGTAAGGGCCGAATTTGGGGAGGGGGGGGGGGGGGGCTGTATTTAGTAGTGTTGAAGGGGGAGGGGTACGTTTTCCATTTAATGATTTAAGAGTGGGGTACGAATTTCATTTCATTTTTTTGCGAAGAAACCGCCACATGTTGTTGACCCTAATTCTTTTCTTTTGTGTCTATTTGACTTTTACACAATGACTAAAATATTTTTATTTCACGGCCTGGGTTAAATGCTTTCACTCTATAATATACTATAAACTATATTATTCATCAGCCAATCCCCGACCGTTGGCACGTTATCCGCTGGCCAAAAGGACAGGAGGTAAAGATATAAGTAACCGGGGACTTGTTGATGCACAACTGTCTAATACTGATTGGGTGGATGGTCCTGATGGACCTGAGTCTGCGGTACAGCTGCAGGGAAATCAAAACAGCTTCATCCAACTGGAGAACGATGGAAAACTACACTCAAAGAGGTTGGTATACCGAACGTAGTGCACTGTGGTCTAGCTTGGGTTCAAACATCGTTTGTTCATTGTTGCCTCATATGGTGTTGTTTGAACTCGAGCTAGACCACATTGCACCTTGTATTTTTAAACTTAGAAAAGATCTTTGTTTCGCTCTTATAAACATATATGGGGTTAATCATTGATGTTTCGCTAACATGCTTTATATGGTGTTGTTTGTACCCAAGCTAGACCAGAATGCACCTTGTTTGTCGAACTCAAAGAGGCGTCTATTCAAACATGTCGCTCACAGAAATAAAATGCATATTCATGTGTATAATAGTTTATAATTCTGGATATATTTCGATAATGCCTCATATGGTGTTGTTTGTACCCAAGCTAGACCAGAGTGCATAGCCCAACATGTTGCTCTGAGAAATATAACGCGGACCCATGTATGTGATAGTTAATCATTCTGGGATGTATTTCCAGGTCCTCGTCGATTCTCCTGTGGGTGAAACATGAAGGCATGGTAGGCCCCATAATGCACTTTGGTCTCAACAAAGCAAGGATTTGGGTGATTGAAAACGACGTCATTGAAGCGTGCTTTACAGTTGGTCGATTTCCAAACTGTCGAAAAAGCCAGAGTATGAGTAGGAACACATGGATTCACCTGGCAATGGTTTATGATTATGAAGCAGGTTCGTACGTTGTTTCTTACATTGTTATTACCTTCAGTGTTATCACGTGCTATATCACATCGGGGGGTTTGTTTTGTGGGTGGGAAGTCTAGGGATGGGTGGGTTCTTAAGAGTGGTAACATTATTTGCTTTTCTTGTAAAACTTCGAACTTTCTTTAAGGAGTGATTACACGGAGCTATTTTCTCCGCAACGTTTCTTGCAAACACTGTGACACAAGCTGCATAGGTGGTTACACGGTGTAACGGAGACGCAATCGTTGCCAAAGGTAGAAACGAATTCTACCTTTGGGAACTATTGCGGCAATTTGTATCGCAACGTTTTTTGAAATTGCGTCGTAGGTTACAAGCAGCAATGCTCTATGCAGCTTGTGTCGTAACGCCGTTGCGAAACAAGTTGCATCCCACCTTTAGGTTCAAACCTGTGTACTAAAGAGTTTTTCTTCGGGGAGAGAGGGGAGCGCTAGTGTTTCAAGGTGTTTAAACTTTCTTTAGAATCAAACTTGTGTTCCAAAAAGGTCTTGGGGGTGGGTGGGAGGGGGTTCTTGCTTCACAGAGGAGAAACATTAGATAAAGCATTTACTAACAGTTGCCATGTTTTTCAGGAATGATTGAATTTCGGGTTGATGATCAACTGGTACAACGAACCTCTGTGAACTTAAAGTTACCCCTTGCTACCGATTCTAAGGAAGTGCGGATGGGTGCTGTGCCTAATGTCGATGATTTCTTCAGTGGTGCTGTGGCTTGTCTTCAGATATTCGATCAACCACTAAACCCGCAACAGATATCTGTGTTAAAGAAAGCCTGTCATCCAGGTAGTAATTAACCTAAAAAAACTTATTTTATCAATACCCTGAAGCAACCTGACCAAAATTAGGGCATAGCAAGACAGCATAGAGGGAAACTTCTTATAAAGTGTTGTTGTGATTCCTTCAAAAACAGTTATATAGAAAGAGCTTATGCGCACTAGTTGACGACGCACATGAGTAGGGTAAGGCGAAATTTAAACTGCATTCGGTTATATTGTACTAAAAATAGCTCAAACGGGAATTAACATTTGCGATATTAAGAAGTTTCCCTTTCTTGTTTATGCTCTCTTGGGCATTGCTAACTCACAGATGCAATAAGAATTTAGCGTGTGAATTAGGAAAACCAGAAAACCCGGCGGAGGAAAATCCTGAAATCGAGGAAGTGATGTAACAAACTCTACTTAAATGACATGCATAGTTCAGAAATCGAATGTCAGTCCCTAGAGGCGAGTGTGCTACCGTCAAACGGATACAAAATTTCTTAATAAATTAGTAAACAACTTTGTCTTGAAACTCGCGTAAAACGTTTAACTAGGGGAAATGGTATCGTCCAATTAAAACTCATATGACTGTTTCATACTGATGTTAAATTGTACCTTACAGCGCACTAAAAACGCGCGAAGGGACAACTCTTGTCCCTGGTCTTCACTTGTCATTGTGTAATGAGTATTAACGTCTCTTTGATTCCTCAGATTTCGTCCAGCCAGTACCAGGTCCAGATAAATCCTTGTTGGAAAGAACCAGTGAAAGCGAGACCAAGACCAACACAATGCAAGACCAAGCGTCTATGGTCCATAAGGGTGCCAAGGAATCTTCTAAAAATGCGACTAAAACCAAGACAGATGCTTTGATTCTGGAGCAGGACATTCGTGACGCTCTCAACAGATCGCGCAGTAAGTTTTTATAAACATAGTGTAATAAATCTTTGGATTTGATCGACAGCCTAAAAAAACCTCTGGGCTGATCAAAGTAAGGGCTGGCTCACTTACAGATCAAATTAGAAACTAGTTTGTTAGGCGCAGGTCAAACGTTGAACTTTGCATGAGCCGAACCTAATTGAAACAATGGATAAAATGGGGGGCTTCTACGATAGAGTTAGTTTGGGCTCATGTGAAGTTCTGCGTTTGATATTTTCCTTAGTTTTTGAGGAGAAGAGAAAAATCTGGAGAACCCGGAGAAAACTGCCTCAAATTGAGGGAGAGAGAGAGTCTTCTGACATGTTACGCTTACCCATGAAGTGTCAAACCCAAGATCCAGAGTTGAATACACTACCGCTTTCCCACCCTTGAGAAAACCTTGTCATTAGACTACATTGATGGACAAAACCTGTCCATCGAGCTCCATCACCATCCAAAAGGTGAAACTCAAGTGGCATGCGCCTATTACACAGAACCAGTGTTCTGCGCTTAAAGAGCTATGAGTCATGTTATGTGTGAAACTAGTGCAGAAGTATTCTACCTTACCTTCCATGATGTGCGTTAAACCAAACACTCTCTCACTCCCAAGGAGTGTGTTCAACTCCGCCTCAAATAGATCCTTGAACGTAATGTTTTCCAATTTCAAACCAAGTGTAATTCTCTAGGGAATAACATATTTTATGTACTTTTTTAATGCGCAACCATCAAACAAAGAAATGGTAACCACGAAAATGACAATGGTATGACAATGTGGTAAATGGGAAAACAGTTGTTTGGCTTACTGATATTCCTGTCTCTATTTTAGGTATTATCAACTTGTCTGGCAACATCGTAGAGAAACTGCAAACAGGTACTGCAAACCAAACCATGTTACTAGAAGAAGCCGAGCGAATCCTCAAAGAACTTCAGAACAGAGACTTCACATCCTTAAACAACACTGTCAATCAAGAGCTGAGCTTTATCGAGTCAGTATCTGACAATGCCAAGATGCTGCTAAATGAGACTCTTGGTCTCCACAACGAGGCCCAGAGGGCTAGGGAACTGATCGCCAAGCTCAAAGGAGAGTTTAATGGGCTGTTGGATAACATTTTAGGGATCTTAAAGAACGTCAGCATGGCAGAACAGTGGAACGAGAAAAGCAAAAAATTCGATTCAATGGTTTGTATATAGAATCTAGTAAACTTCATGTTTGCGCCAAGCTTGTCCTTGTGCCGATACACCAAGCTTTTCGTATTAGTGGCAGATCAAATTACTCCAATTCCGACGCAAGTATAAACCAGTCTTAACAGAACAGGAAAGTGTACTTAAAAGTGCGCTAACTTTTGATAACTGAAAAATACGTATCTTAAAGGTAATTTGACAATGGGTTTTGCTCGGTTTTGGTGGGAAATGATACGAGAAATTCGTAGTCGTACCATGACTGCACCACAACCGTATTGTGATTGGATGAGATATTCGGAGACAATAAGAAGCCCCTTCAATGTTATGGCATGCCGAACCGTGTACTTGCTGTAAGTCAGAACTATACGTTTCTTAGCGAAATTCTCAATTGTTTGATGTTTTTATTTATACTTCAATCTCCAGACTCCAATCATGAAAGCACAGGCTAAAAAGAAACAAATGGAAAACTCTCTGAAGATGGTTCAAGAAATGTTAGGCCAGGCCTCGTCTAGTCTAATGAACGCTACCAGAAATTTTGAGGTAAGTTTAATCTTTTGTAAACATCTCTACAAGATTGTGGACAAGTATTTTCTGAAATTACTTTTTTGGGAAGCACAGTTGATGCATGCATCGCCTTTGGTTTATTTTGTTTTATCTATTTATTCTTTTTTACTTCAGGGGGCGGTTGAGACTCTGTCACCTGCTCGTCTTTTCTTTTCTTCTTTTTGGTGTTGTGTTGTTGTTTGTAATTTCTCTTAGGCGTAATGTGTGTATCTACTTTGGTGACGAAATCAGCAAACTAAACTAAACTGTAAAAGGTCAAACACACTGCTGAATAACTCTGTATGATAACTGCGCGACTTCTCCAGAAGAGATGATGCGCACAAACAAAACAAAGCAAAACAAAAAAACAATCATCAACATAACTGCCCTCCGCCCCCTCTCCACTCCCTTGACAGAAACCAGTGGAAGGTTCGGTATATTGTTTTGGTTTGAACTGGGCAAACCATTTGGGTGGAGAGTACCCAAAGGAGCATAGGAACGTGTCCAGCGGGATCAAGATACTGATGTTTACATTTGTTTCCTATATATGTATACAGCACTTTAATGGTAATTTCGGAAGACTAGATGATCTGATTCGTCAAGTCTATGACAGGTTCAAGAACTTAACCATGGCAATCGATATGCTCCGCCCTTTAGCAGCTAAAGCGTCCAATCATTCCGAAGTTCTTAGAAAACAGGCCAAGATTCTGGAAGATCTCCTGACAGACACCCAACAGTTTGCTGAGAAAGCAATCAACGCTTCAAAGGCGTATGCAAACATCGCGTTGAAACTCAACGAAGCACTTGAAATTGCTAGGCAAGCCGAGGGGAACGCAACCGAAGCCCAGGAGCAGGTATGCTGTGTGAGCACTTGCCTTAACATAATGTATCGTATATGTATTTAAATGATATCGATTATTCTGAAAAGGATCCCACAAATACACAAAACAAGTGGCACAAATTGTACTGAGAAAAAGTGTGATGTATTTTTCTAGTTTCTCTTGCATCCAAGATAATTTTGAAAAGGGTTAACTGGAAAAGGAATAACTGGACAAATTTGGAAATAAAAAGCAAGGAGAGGCGAGGCGAGGGGAGGTGAGCTACGAGAAGAGGTGAAGGAGAAAGAGCAATGTTTTGAACATATTCCAAAGTAATCTTTTTTCTACTAGTCGAAAGCCGTCAACTCCCGAGCAGAAGCCACAAACGCCGAAAGTCAAAAACTGGCTAACTCTTCCTCCTCGGTCAAAGACAGAGTTGACAATCATTTGCAGAATCTACTGGATGATTTGAAGGATCGCATTGCACAGTTAAAAAAGAAAATCATGTCAGTGGAAGACGATCTAGGGATGATAAACAACACCTTTGATGACATAGATAAATACGGAGACATGAGTAAGTAAAGACCATGGAGCTATAATATCACTCGAAATATCAATCCTATTATCAATTACATATAAGCATAGGGACCCAACCCAATATTTAAGTACATCAACTTACAAAAATGATCCATGATTTGTCTTTTTTGATTCTCAAAAAGGTCTTTATGTTGGCATGATAGTTGCAGCAATGCGCTTGCTCTGATCATGATCTTACGTTAAAAAGGTGTCACTGAAAACAGGAATGCCAACGCAAGTTAGGTACATCCTCATCCCTTCAAAAACCTGTCCCCCTTCCCAAAAAAAAGGATGGAGCCTTCTAGAGGATGTGCTTATTTTGAGTATTGACCAATATATATTATAATATTCAGGTGCGAAGGCAAAAAGTGCCCAACAAAATGCCACTGATTCTGAAATGATGGCAGATGATGCGTACAGAATCGCTAAGGACATTGAGGTTTGATTCCCATGTTGTATATATTGTTCAGTTTGAAACTTCTCCTAAAAACAGTCCTCTTGCATGTGTTTCTCTGCGGTCTGCAGTGCTGTGAAGAGGAGCACTGCAACACCGCAGACCCCCAAGAAGGCAGGCTAATAGTCTTCTTACTTCAAGCAGTAACGTTAATATATCACTATGGTAACAAATCAATTCGGCCAAAGGTCCCTTTGGAAAGGCTCTTGACTCCTTAGTCAATTGTCTTAATTTTGCTGATATGACGCAATGTCATGAGAGCTGTTACTTGATCTTGTTTAGGGTCAGCTACCTGGACTGAAAGAACTCAAGAACTCAATCATTGCAGCAAACAGTAACATCTCTGAGGCTGAAGATCAAGTAATGGATGCTTTAAATAAGTCAATGCACATTAAGGAAAGCATCCGGATTGTGCGCATTAATCAAACCAGGATTCTTAAGGAGCTCAAAGATGATGTCTTGGATGTAATACAAGAGATTCAGGTAAGACGAACCTGAGGCTGGTGTAAGAATTTCTTGCCTTCTTCCTGGAAAAATAAAGGAGCCCAAGTTTAAAGGCCAGTACTTCTACAACAAAGTAGAGGTGTACGTTCTAGGTCTTCCTGAACAATGGAAGGCAATGTAAAATTCTTCCTGGAAAAATTTTCGTTGTTTTTTTTTCTGGACAAGGGAGGGTCGTGTAAGTTTTAAGCCTCCCTCCTAGACAAACGGGAAGTGTAAGATTCAGGCCCTCTCTTTGGAAGAACGCAACGACCTTTGTCATGCAACAGCCATGTTCTTTCCCATGAGAACTAACGCTTTTGGTTCTTCCCATTTGAACTTATCCTGAAGTAATTGAATGTGAGGTTAGCCGGACAAACTGCAGTTCGATGTCGGGTGTTTTCCGTCAAACTTTCATTATTTCGCAAGGCATCATAACAAAGTTATTGCTAGAAGAGCCCCCATATTTCATTGATGCTGAGTGTTTCTCCTTGTTTGCTGGCATTTTTCGGGGTCTTAACCCCAGCAGTTATCGGTAAACTTTATGCTAAAGGTCTCTTTTCTCAAGTTTGGCTACTGACATATTAACTTTTGTTATCAGGATATGCTGGGTGATTCCCGGGAGCTGCTTAACAAGATGTCTGTGGTGATGGACTTCACAAGTGAAACCATTTCTAATCATCTCGCACCTCCTGTCTCTCGAGACTTCTCCACAATAAAAGACATCGAGCTGTTTATCAAGCCACGACTCACTGATGCCCTGCTTTTGTACCTCGGCCCAACTTTGTTTACAAAGAGAAGGATAATACGACAAGCTGATCAAATGTGTGAAAATGACTTCGTTTCTCTAGAGTTGAAAGCTTCTAAGGTAAGCTCATTTTTCCCCTTGGTCTAGAGCCATGAGTAGACGCATAAATTTGTTCCAGATACATGCTAGCCTGCGCTGCTAGGCAGTCTGCAATGTTACAAAGGAAAGGAGGTCTTCTATGCCCCTCTCCTTCTCTTCTTCGCCCCTCTCCTTTTCTTTGTCCCTCTCCTTCTCTTCATAGCAGCTCTCCTTCTCTTCTTTGCCCCTCTCCTGTTTTTCTTTGCCCCTCTCCTTTTCTTCTTCACCTCTTCAGTCACCACAGACCACCAAGCAACGCAAGCAACATACATGCCCATCAGTCAATATTTTTACTATAAGTTCTCAATGTTGTTAATAACCTTTTCCCTCAATAAGTTTTGCCTGTCTACTATCGATCCATTTCACGTAGTACTTGAGATAAACTCATCAAATGAATGATTGATTTGAAGGTTCGAGCTGTGACGTGTGTGTCTGGAAAACTTGTGACCCTGGACAGCACGGAGGAGATTAAAATCGTTGCACCTGGTACCACAACTACTATCAAACCACCTCCAGATCAGCTGGCTAAGCCTGTCCTGGACCCTTGGTACAAGATTCACTTCAATATGTGAGTACATTCGTTCTGTTATGTTGATGACCTCAGTGATAGTGATGTGAATGATAGTGCAGTTTTCGTATGACTGTGAAAAATTCACGGCAGGAACACGGCCATGACACGGCAAGAATACGCCAGACCAATCACATTGCACGAGAATTTACTCTCCATCAAATCAAATACCCGGAACACGGCATTAACACGGCAAGGACACGGTCACACCAAGGTCACGGCAATGCCAGACCAATCACATTGCCCGTAAAGAAATTAAAATTAAAATTCTAGAAAGCTTCAGTCACGGCACCTCACGCTTACAGCATTGAGCTTTTCACTGTCATACGAAAACTGCACTAATATTGAGGGTGTTGGTACTTCAGGATGATACCATATTGATGGTGGAGGTGGTGGTGATAGTCGCTGTAATGTTCGTTGATAGTGATGGTAATCAGTATATATATATATATATATATATATATATATATATCTCACAGTATAACAGGATGACTATACTGTCTCATGGTCGATTTCTGTATTTCTTGACTAGGTCTGGCAATACATTTATACTAAACTTGGAATACTATGAAAGTAACAAGAAGCCAATCAAAAAGATTGCACCTTCAATAAAACAGGTAAATGAGCTAGGGAATCTTTAGAATGTCTTTAGATATGAGATAGGTAAACGCTCACTGGATCATAGAGTGAAGGCATTAATACACTTTAGTAGACCCCAATTCCATCGTTTTCTTTTGTGTCTTTTTGACTATTACACGTTGACTAGTATTTTTTATTTCATGGGTTAAATGCCCTCACTCTACTTTTTAGATTGACTTGCCCGACCCTGAGTTATTGATAGTTGGTGGAATAGATCACCATATTCTATAGTCACTAACCACCTAATAACTCCTATCTCTCACTGTATCGTACTATTTAGACTGACTTGCCCGACCCTGTGTTGCGCATTGACAAGGACAACAACTTCCTGTTGGTTGGTGGGATACCCAGTGGCGTCAAAGTCCCACCCAACATCAACATGAATAAATATGAAGGACCTATGGATGGACTGAGGATAGACTTTCTTCCCGTTGGACTGTGGAATGCAGAGGTATAACAATTGTACTTGTCAATAGTGTCAATAGTGTGAATGTGTCTCCTGCACAGTGGTTGTGTGACGAATGTGTCTCCTGCGCAGTGGTTGTGTGACGAATGTGTCTCCTGGGCAGTGGTTGTGTGACGAATGTGTCTCCTGGGCAGTGGTTGTGTGACGAATGTGTCTCCTGCGCAGTGGTTGTGTGACGAATGTGTCTCCTGCGCAGTGGTTGTGTGACGAATGTGTCTCCTGCGCAGTGGTTGTGTGACGAATGTGTCTCCTGCGCAGTGGTTGTGTGACGAATGTGTCTCCTGTGCAGTGGTTGTGTGACGAATGTGTCTCCTGCGCAGTGGTTGTGTGACGAATGTGTCTCCTGTGCAGTGGTTGTGTGACGAATGTGTCTCTTGCGCAGTGGTTGTGTGACGAATGTGTCTCCTGTACTAAATCTATATGGACTATTCATGGTTCCGAGTCAGACAATAGCAGCAGTTTTCCCAATGGAATAAAGATCTTGTACCACAAACGACTACACGGTATCTGTTTTAAAGAGTACTACAAGGATTACGAGGCATTTTTTTAAATTTTCGCTGGACATGAAACAATTGAAGCAATTTATGATTTATTTTACTCGATTAGTTTTCAATTCTAAGATATTCTATCTAATTTGTTGAGCTTGTGGGACACAGCAACGGTAACTAAAGTAACTAACTAAGCCAGAACTATGTCAGAGCAGAACCCATATTTTCTTGTGTATTTTTCTATCTTTTGACCTTCCAAACCAAGCAAGAGCGCGCAATGATTTCTAAATTATTTTTTTTTTAACTAAAACTATGACTTTATATATCCACAGAAACTCGTCTCCCCGACTGTATTTTACGATCGCTTGGCCTTCAAACCCAAAGAAGAACTCAACACATACAGATTCAATGGCCACGGTTACCTCAAAGCTGGTTCATACAGAGCAAGTCAGTTGAGTAGAGTCTCTTTCACGTTCAAGACCACCGAATCACGTGGTCTCCTCCTGCTCGCCGTCAGAGACCAAAGGCCTGAAGTATTCATGATGATGGATATCGTTGACTCCACCTTCAGGATGATGTATAACCAAGGTAGAGGGATACGCACGTACATGGCCTCCACACCATGTAACGATGGTCAGGATCACAAGGTGTCACTGCTAGAAGACCCAGACACTCGTCAACACTTTACACTGAAGTTTGACAGCGAATTATTAGCCGACAGGAAGCGATATTATGATACTGGATTTGCTGATTCAGTGTCTGCTAAATATATTTACTTCGGTGGTAGAGAGAGGGGCAACAAGAAGGAGAAACCAACGCCTGTCGGGGTGTAAGTATCACTTTTTATTTATTCTTTATTGAATATGACACTGCGCTGAAATATGGCTGGCTGGATGGCTGGCAAGTGAAAGGTTCAACCGAAACGGCTTCGACCACTCACCATTTCATATTAACACTCTTGTAAATGCGGTTTGACATTTCGACAAATAATGGACGCTTTTTCCCAGTTCAAATCTTTTTTGGAGTAGGAATTTTTGTTTGTCTATCCATATTCATGTGTTTTATCCAATGTACATTGGCTGTATAGCGCAGGGTTCGAGCTACTCCTTAAACTCCTTGAAAACTTCTTGAATTAAGTTTACGTTTTTAAGGGCACTTGAAAAGCTCTTGAATTTTACGATGTTAGCGAAACTCCTTGAATTTTTGCTTTGATCATTACTTGCATGGTTCTGAAATAGATCTAGTCAGAAAGATCAGAAAATCTGACAGTCGGCCATGTGCAATTACCGTGCAAAACCTTGGAATATTTAGCTGAACATACTCCGTGAAAATTCATTTTTGGGTCCTTGTATACTTCTTGAATAGTCCTTGAATTTTAGTTGGTTACCTCGGCACGAACCCTGATAGCGGCTGCCAGACGCGCCTTCACATGCTTTCAGTTCGACCTCGTTGAGCTGCGGCACTGCTGTACTTGCTGTGGTGGTTACTGTCAAACAAAGAAATCAAACTCAAGGGAATCAGACATTCGCAGTCTGAAATGAAAAATGATTGTAGCGTCTCACACGGCCATGATTGCAGAAACTGGACTGACCTTGACCCCGTCTTCCTTCCCTTCTTCATTCTGTGATTTAATTTACCACAGGGAACCCATTCCATATTTTGTTATAATTACACTAATGACACCTTGGCATATCCTTACAGGGACTTTGATAAAATAGTGGACTTCAGCGGCTGTATTGCTAATCCTACAATAGCAACAGTTCTGAGAGAAGATATCGCTTCAGTTGGTTTTGAAAAAACATGTTTACCTCGGGTAAGCAATATTTATTAATTATTCGCCGAAGGCAAAGTGAATATCAGGGAATAATAACCGAAAGGAAGTTGAGGTTATTATTCCCAATATTCAATGAGCCTTTAGTATAAATACACAGGTGATTCTTTCAAAAAAAGAAAAGAAAAAAAAGAAGATAAAAGATACATCTAAAGCAATCAAGCAGCTGGCCGCCATTTTGGATTATCGCTGGAGGTGATTATCGTGTGATAATCTGAGTTTCTCGACCAATCAGCACGCAAGATTTTCTATATTCACCTGTGTATTCATACTAAACATAAAGAACAATGACATACATCTTTCCTGAGATAGCGATCCGCGAACATGGTGCATTGTGGTCTAGCTTGGGTACAAACATCCTTTTCCACCATGCCTTAAATGGTGTTGTTCGTGCCCACGATATACCACAATACATCATGTTTATCAAACTCAGAAGAAGCCTATGAAGAAATCAGAATATTGTTATCAGTAATACTTTCACATCGCACAGCAGCCACTTTTTTTTTTATGGGAATAAACATCTCCAGGGAAGCTGAGGACCTTTTCTTTACTTGCAATAATCAGGCCTCTTAATATCTCATGTCATGTACTTCAGTTTATCCCACTTGGATTTAGTTAATGATATACTATCTTACTTGTTTTCCAGCCTGTACGATACCTAACCTTACTAGCGCCCGACAGCTATCTTATTATGGATGGTTTGGGCATCGACGCTCGGTCTTTTACCTTGAGCATCTCTTTTCGCACCAAACAGAAAACTGGTATCTTCCTGCACCAAGCTCACCAGTCGGTAAGATAGCTGCATTTATCATTTGTTCTTTGTTTGTTGTCTTTTTGTTTTTGACTTTTCTTTAGTTGTTACCTTTAATAAATAACAGAATCAGGAGCTCATTCTCCTATCCATTTATTCATGCATCCATTCATCCATTCATCCACCCACCCATCCATCCACCCACCCATCCATCCACCAATCCATCCGCCCATCCATCCACCCACCCATCCATTCATCCCGCATCGTTCCATTTATCCATCTGTTCATCCTCCACCCATTAATAATGACAATAAAATATATAAATATCAGACGTATGTTACAATATGAGTGAAATGTCATAGTTCATTGATATTTATACATTAATTCATTTATCCAAACTTCATTCAAATCCATCTCCTTCGTTCATTAACGATCACAATTTTTCTGATTCCAGAATGATTTCTTGAGCCTTGGAATGATTGGAGGTAGAGTTGTGTTGAAGGCAGACACTGGTATGTCTCCCAAGACCCTAGAAACTGACCTAGAAAACTACAACGATGGCACTTGGTACCATGTGTTCGTTGTCAAGAGAGGAACTGAGTAAGAATGTTTTCATTTTATGTTTGTGGTTGAATTCAATACCTCCCTTCCATAATCTTATTCTCATTGATCACCTTTATAATCACGACCACGATCACTCGTCCATCACCATCACCAACTATCATCAACGATCATTTTTATTATCAGTAACATTCACCATCACCACCAATCAATATCACCGTCATCATCATCATCACTGATCATTACTTACAATATCTTTACCATCACCGTTCCTTATAATTGTTGTAATCATTGATTTACGGTCATATAAAACAACCAAGTCAACCCATGACCCAAGTTACCTCTTTACCTATTCTAGAATATCTCTACATGTTGGATACGAGCACAAGAAAGCTGAATTCGATCTCATGCATCAGTCGATTCAAACTGGAGGTAACCCACTCTATGTTGGTGGATTCCCCAATGATTACGACAATAGACAGAAAAATGACTTCTTCTCTGGAATGAAACCGAATTTGGCTGGTACAACTCTACGAGACTTGGTCTTCAGGGGAGAGTAAGTGCCATATATATGATGGTGTATCTATGAAGTTGTAAAGTTAAAGTAATAAAATGCTTCTCAATCACACGCACAAAATCGTATAATTTGCCTCCGCGAGGAAGTAGGTTTTCGTGAATCAAGTCGTTTTCACAAGATTCCATAGGCACGTGCCCATGGAAACACTTTAGTTGACGCCCACCAAAACCTTATTTTGTCTCGATAGAAATGTTTACGATTTCGATGGAAAAGCGCTGTAAGGTTAAAGTTGTTCTGTAATTTTTTCTTCTCATGATTTCTTACATAGTGCGCTCACTTATAATCTTTTGGTTGGAAAAACAACAACCTAATGTTACTCGTAATACTAATCTGTGATGATGCAAGCACGTTTTTCAAAAAAGTAATCGCTTAGCTGCTATTATTTCTTTTTTAGAAAGCGTGTGTGTGTGTGAGTGTTTGTTTTGTATTTTTCTCATTCTGGTCATTATTTTTTCAGAATTAAAAGCTTCATTAATTATCGAAGGAAGATGAACGTTATTTTCGATGAAGAGGACTTCCCATTACCTCGCCCTAGAGACCTTATTATCCCTAAAGAACCGACTACGCCTCCCATTGATGACCCGACCGATAAGTCTACAACTACCGAACCAACCACAATGGAACAAACTACAATGGCACCGACCACAATGGAACCAACCACAATGGAACCGACCACAATGGGACCGACCACTATGGGACCGACCACTATGGAGCCGACCACAATGGAGCCGACCACAATGGAACCGACCACAATGGAACCGACCACAATAGAACCAACCACAATGGAACCGACCACAATGGAACCGACAACAATGGCCACCACACCTACTACAAGAGCAGGATGTTTTTCTGGTCCCGCATTAGCCACGGATAACTCTATCATGAGTTTTAGTGACGATCCTAACAGCTTTGCTAAGTACGAAAAGGTTTCAAAGGATCCGGTTATGAAGAAAGTAGTAGGATCAAGGTTTGTTATGAATGGTTTAAACTCCAGTAAAGGTGTTGCACCATCACGTGCCAGCCGCCAATGTAGGAATTAAATTCATGAAAACGACTTTTTTTTTCTTGACATTCAACATGGCTGCCGTCACGTGATCATACAACTTCAATCCACTTTTGTTTTCCCATTACCAACCATGTGTCATTCCATTGGGTATTATTTCTTTCTTTACCAGTACCGATTATAAGTCACATCGATGGGAATAATGAAGGAATATTGGTGTGAAAATGTTTTGATATGGAACAAAACAATGGATAGTTTTTTACATAAGAAAAGAACACTAATTATTTTGTCCTCCGGAACAATTCCTCTAAGAAATCAATGAACTTATCATTGTTATTGACCTATTAAAAACACGCTTTTGAAACTTAGAGCGTATTTCTTCGAGGCCATGACAACACAGGAAGCCCGATTCCATTAGGAGACTTCTCCTCCAACACCCCACCACTATAAATGTTAAATGAACGAAGAATCTTCAGTGATAACGGGGAGGGAGTTTATAGTATCTGGCAAAAAAAAGTTGACATCCAAATTTTGCAAATATTTTTGTTAAATTAGAATTTTATTTTATTTTATTCGCCCACTGTGAAACTTTTTACCACTAAAGGCGCGATTACTCGAAGCAATTTTCTGTGCAACTTGTCTCGCAACGGAGACTCAGTCCTTGCCAAAAGTAGAAACGAATACTACTTTAATTTTCGCAACGATTGCTGCAACTTGTTTCGCAACATTTTTCAAATTGCGCTGTAGGTTACACGCTGCAATGCTCAATGCAACTTGTGTAGCAACACCGTCGTTAACAAATTGCAGAGAAAATTGCTCAGTGTAATCGCGCTTTAAAACACTAACTCTGGGACACGAATCTCTCTCAGGACCAAGATATCTCTGGAGTTCCGTGCCCTTGGTCAAGATGGTATCATATATTATGCAGGAAGTGGTGTGCGCCAGGCAGACTTTCTTACTTGTTATCTACTGTCTGGTAAAGTCATGTGCCTGTTCAGTGCTGGTAGTGGTATAGCGACTCTTGTTTCGACCAAGACCTACAATGATATGAGATGGCATACGGTAACTACTGTGTAATAACAATAATGATGATAATGATAATAATAATAATGATGTTAAAGCCGAAAAGCCCCTCCCTCCATGGACGCGGTTCCTGTGAGTCACGTGTTCTGCTCTCCCCATGTATGACCGCACACAGCACGCATGCGCATTTTCTATTTCTTCAATACTAAAGTTGAATAATACTTCCGGCCTGTATATATGTCGTATTTTAGTTTTTAGTTTTTTTGAAGATTAATTCAATTGAACTTCTCGGTTTTTGCAGCTTCTTTTCACCCGCAAGTTAAAACAGGGAACCCTAAAGATTGATAACGAAAAGATCGCGCAAGCTACAGCCACTGGGGGCTCCAGTATGGTAGATGGCCTGTCAGACTTCTACCTAGGGGGAGTACCCAAGGGATATGACACTAAACGTATTCAGGTAAGCAAGAGAGAAGGCTGGGTGAACAGAGATGAGCTCCGAGGTTTTTAACATAACGAAACGTTTGCTGGCTATTCTACTTGGATTGATACAGGTTTTAGAACAATGTTCGGTGAATTTGCGTTGATTTGACCCCCCTCCGACGACCATGATCCTTTGCGTTTAAAAAATAGATTGTTTTGATGTGACGTCATTATGAAATGGGGCAATTTTACGAGAGTGATTGCAAGGGAGATGGTCGCTTGTAAGAGTGGTAGTTAAAGGGGCACTTGGATGAAAATTGATGAAAATTGGAAATGACTTTAAACTTGGGTAAATCTATCTATATCGGCCCCAATAGTAGCCAAGCAACATATTTTCTTTACAGTCAAAAGTGGGATATGAAAATTATCAATTTTATTCAACATATAAATAGAGTAAATGACGTCATTCATCAACCCTATTGTTCTTTTCACTTTTAAACAAGTATTTCTCAACAGCAAGTGGCTCCCGGGCTAAAATATTCACTAATCTGATTTTTATATCCGTAATTGAGTCATATTATCCTCATATACTTCAATTATTCGGACTTTCAAAATTTGGGGCGTTTTCATCCAAGTGCCCCTTTAACGAGTGCCATCTTGGACCTTCAAAGATGACGACAAAGCATTGTATGTTCTTAAAAACCTTTTTACATGAATGGACTTTATATTTGCGTATTCCATACCCATATAATATATGTTTTTCATTACCAGGAGAGACAGGCCGCAGTGAGTTTCCCTGGTTGTATTCGTAATTTCCTGGTTTCATCCAAAGATCCTGGTGCGCCCGATGATGTGCTCGGTGTTGTGGGTTGTGCCACCAATAATCTCGAATCTGGTTCGTTCTTTGATGGAGGATTCATTACACTAGGTAATGGCGAACACCAATCAATACCACCAGCTGATCTGAGAAAACATGTTAGCTTATCAGAATCGATTATGTTTGCAAAACTGAGGTGTCACTTCTTCTCTTGAAATCACGGATTTCCAGGCCACGAAATGGGGAAAAAACGTTTCGCTGATCAATGTTCACAGGCTTCATGACACCTCAGTTCTGTAGTGACGTCATTTCTAAGTCACTATTTCAGATAAGCTGGATATAAAGACGATTATTATGATTATATTAAGGCAGGGGGATTACATACTTTCTATCTCATAACAATGCTCCGGTATTGTCAGTATGATGTCACTCTAGAGTCAAGGTTTTCGTACGTTTTTCATTCTTAGGCCAGAGACAACGATACATCCATCCCAATACCCTGTAATATAAACAGCATAGTATGGGATCTTAGTGTTAATCACAGTTTTGTATATTTTCTCAACATAATCACCTTCTATGTTTATGACTGTAGTTTTATACTACAAAAAAATCAGAAAGAAAATCATTCGCGGTTCACGATATGAAAACAAATTCCTGTTAAAGAGCAAAGAAAATAATTAAACCTTCTAAGTTTGTTACACGCCTTCAAGATACAAATTAGCCAGAAAATATAGAGCGCATATAATATATCCGTGAAAGACTTTGTTAGAAATTGCACAAAATTGTCCAAATTAGTAAGTTCAGTAGATCTCAGTTGACCGTAGACCTACGAAACTTTGCACTAATGTGTACTAATTTGTAAGTAACAATAGTTAACTAGTTATGGTATGCAAAAGTTAATTAGTTATGGTAGGCACTCTACTGCATTTTATACAATATTTTGACCAAGAAAATTCGCATTTCTACAGTTGAAACGTTCCGTGTTGGTTTAAAGAAGACATTAATGCTGGAGATCAAGCCACGAGTGGATACAGCTACTATCTTTTCTTCCATTAACAAAGGAGGGGATTTCTTGATCCTGGAGCTTGTCCAAGGAGACGTAAGTTGAGGGCTTCATTCCACATGATCCATTCCTTAATAATCATTTATACGTTAGCACGTTAAGTCATCGCAGCCATGTTGGTGCCATTTAACACAAGATTTCTCATTAGCATCCATTGTTGACGGTGCCACAATGGCCGCCATGTTGTTGTCTTTAACTCTCTTGGGAATGCTTGCAACCCATCGTCAATAGACCGATACCAGCATTGATTGAGTGCCCATGCAAACAACGGGTAGTTTTCCCCAATGGAATACAGAATGTCAAAACAAAGTTGTAAGATGTTTTAGTAATTTTAGTTTTTTTTTTTTACCTTTCATAAGCATTACAATGCGATACAATGCGCGATGCTGTAGAATGCCTGGATCTTGCAGTGCTGGAACCTTCTAAGTACTGCCCAAGCAGCTGTTATGTCCTCCAATTTGAGCTGCATTCCGACGTGCTACAAGGGGTCTATTGCTACGCTTTGTCCAAGGAAAAATGCAAAGTGTTTTTTCAATACTTTTTCTGTAAAAATTTGCAGTTGATTCTTCGTGTGGAAAACGGCAATGGTGCTTTCGAAGTGATCTACTCTCCAAGCGACAAAAAAGAATTGTGCGATGGTCAGTGGCATCGCATTAGGATTGTCAAGGATAGGAATACAGCATCCCTAGAAGTAGACAGCAATGGCCCGACTAAAGTCAGGGGAAAAGGATCTCTGAGCAACACTGATGTGAAAGACCCACTCTACGTAGGTGGGGTACCAGGTGAGAGTATTATAAGTACACTTTGTTTCACAGGTTAATGAAAACCGTTATATAGTGTCTTCTAACATTTTTGGCACAACTTTTCAAACACTTTTTTGAAAACTTTTTTTTCCCTTCGCAGATGGATTTACCCACAAGGCAATGAAAACAACTGCTCGTTTCAAGGGATGTATTCGAGGATTCCTGGATGGTGACAAGGAGATTCCTCTCTCACGTCCTGTTGAAAAATTTGGCGAACTCTTTGTCAGTGGCTGTCCTGCAGTATTGCCTTAAAGGGTGGGACTGACATAATTTGATAAGTGATTTTTTTCCAAACTAAAGCATGTTGTTTGACCATACTCTAGAACTTCTTCATGTAAGGTAATCCAGAATTAGATTTATAACATTTTGTAATCAAAGTCCTAGCAGGGATTATGATTTACTCGTTATTCTGGTATGCTTTACATGAAAAAATGCTAGAAAAATATTAAAATGTTCATCTTAAACAGTAGTTATTATTTTACGTTATCAATAAAGGTTGAAGTTTTAGGCTCAAACTGTCTTTGTTGTGTCAAAATTAAAATCTACATTCTGTCTGCAGCAAACAGCTAACAGCAAATGATTAGCTACAAAATCTGATTACTACTGATTTTCTGGGTTTGACAGTTTTAATAGTATAATGATAACGAGAAAATATTCATATTAATTTTATTTAAGTTCATTTAAAATCAGCAATGATTCTAATATACTTGTTTTTTTTACATTCCCACTCCAAACAGTACCATCCTTTACCAAGGTTTTACAACCTAGTATATTTAAATTACATACATAGCAGAATTTATAGAAGTAGAAGGATAGATATTGCTCCGTAACTTGTGCTCTTATATAAAACTTGCATTACGAGGTCTGTACTGCATGAAAATAGTTGAATAACTAAGTGCTTTAAATTAAATAATCTATAGTCTGTAAATGTTCTTTTTCTTGGTTAAATTTGTGTATTTTAAATACTACAGCAGTTTATTTTTCTCCTCCACTTCATCCTCCTTCCCCAGAATGGGAATAACATACCTCTTACACCCATCATGTCTCAAAAAGGAACTATATGTTGACTACATACTCTCCTCAGTTACCTTTACCGTCCGAAATTACATTCCCTGTATATAGACCTTTTCTCAGACAGTTAACCTGGTTCATTGTGGTCTAGCTTGGGTACAAACATCTTTCATTCACCATACCTTACATGGTGGTGCTTTACCCAAGTTATACCACCATCCATTCAGTTTATTAAACACAGAAAAAGCCTATAAAGACTCAACTCCTTCCCCCTCATTAACTCTAACATTTTCTACCAATTTTTCCAACAAACCTCTTCTATTATCACTATAATCTTGTCAAAGCTTTAACATAACTATTTATATTGCATTACTAATACACTTGCTTTAGGGAAACTGGATGTGAGGAGTGTCTTGTGTTTAACTTGTAGTGTAAGGTGGTGGACTTTCCTTTGGGGTGTCCTTGACAGCATCTTCATAATTTGGCAACAAGCCCTGTGTCTAAAGAAACAAAGCAATAATCTATCAGACATCTTTGCCTTTAGATCGATAAGACTTTCTTAACCAAATACTGAAAAGAGAAGTCTTGTTTAATCATGAACTCAAATGAGACAAACTCTACTCATACAGTATGTGAACCTAAAGGTGCAAGGCAAGTGCAGTACTGCTGTCCCACCTTTAATTGATCCCTTACTATATGTAGCTTCTAGTACGCATCCATCACTGTTGTTCCCTCCCTTGCCGCAAGGGGTTAAATGGTGTGAACCCAGGTACAACAAATTAATTGTATTGGTAATAATATATGATACTGTATATGCATCGTATATACTTAAAACTTAAGCCTTTGGCTAGGGAGTCTCAGCAACGACTCCCTGAATCACATCGTAAAAAATTAATAGGAGATTCTTAGTATTCAAAATGATTTTGATCATTTCTTCATGTATCACACTAGTTTACCTCAGTATCACTGCCATCAACTTCAAACATGAAGGTCTGTGTAGCCCGTTTGATGCGATAGTTTACTAGCACCTTGTAGCATGACCACACACAACAGATCAGATATCCCTGTAGACAAAAGATCACTAATAATTTTTAAAAACGTTTGGCCAACACGAATGCTAAAATTTCAAGGAATACTACATCCTCAAACAACTGTTACATCAGGAGGACAGGGAGTTACATGTGGCTCATGTTTAGGGTTAAAATAAGTGTGTGTACCACATGAATACAGCAAAATGTAGATTGTAATTTGTGAATTTTAGGTTTACCGTGAGGAAAGATTGTTTTCTTGGAATCTGTGTGATTCTTCCATGAGTTATTTGATTTCATTTGTTATTGCGACCCAAAATAGTTATTATGTGACACTAAGTGTTGAAATTTTGATGTATGAAAGATGATGCCACACCCATCCCACTTTGTTATATCTAGATAAATTGTCACATACATGTATGTGCAAACAGATGCAAAGACAAAAAGTCCAGCACGATGATTGTATATTTGAAGACTGTACCAACCTTAATGAGAAGGATGATGAGGCAGAGCAGGATAACAGTCATCATTAGGGACCTTGTGTCTACCTTGTCAACATCATCTGCATATGGGAAGTTTTGCTACAAAAAAAGGTAAAATAATTGTAATTTTATCTGCCTGGACACAATCATTTGTTAAGTATCACTGGCATGCCAGTTAGTTATTCAGTGGCTGAGGCTTCATAAGGGGTGCATCTAGGGGTGGTAAAAGGGGTGATAGTCACCCCCTTTTCCTCATATATTTGGTCTCATTTTCTTTCTAGTAAGGTGATTGGGGATTACTGAGTACATGTAAGAAGGAAGCCTGAGTGGACATAATCTTTATAATAGAAAGGGTAGATGGGCTACTTACATTGTTCTTTAACATAAGCTTGAGTTGTGGAATGTAACTCATAGCACCAATAGCACCCAGTAAATTAACACAGAAATCAAAGACTTGTAGACAGAAAAATGGTAAAACATAGCTGGGCTGTCGCTGTAGAAACACAAAAACAAGTATATTCAATATACAAGGGTTCAGGTTTTCATTAAGTTTTGAAATAGTCTAAGGACATGAACTAGATGGAGAGTCCTGGCAGGGGTTTATTAAGTTTCATTACGAGAAGATCATGGTAGTTTACGCTGGAGAAGTTCACTCACTTACCAGCATTCTCTGATCTCTGACCCTCAATGAAAACAAGGGAAGAAAATATTAACAAGGGAAGAAATCCAGAGAACCTTGACACAAACCTTGAGACAAACCTTCCAAAACACAGGAGAGGACTAACAAGCAACTCTACTCACATATGATACTGAGACTGCCAGGACTCAAACTCGGACCGCATTGGTGAGAGGTTGCGCATTAGCAGCACAAACCAACTGTGCTTCCCTATAAAGGTGTACGTGTCCTGAAGGTATTATTAATTAAATTTCTTATTTTTATTAAGCTAAGGTGTATTACTTACATATTACTTAGCATTACTTACTGTTATAGCACCATATATGAGGAGACTTGTAATAACAAATGAACAGAAGGCAATAGCCAGGGCTACCGAATTATCAGCTGGAAAAAGATAAAATTAAAATAAACAAAATTATAGCAAGACAACAGTAGTATAACAAAAATTATCATGTACCCTATTATTTTCCTTTTTTTTTTAATTCAAATTTCTTTCAATTTTTTTTGTGAGTAAAAATACACGTAGCTCAATATTGTCTGCCACTATTTCAAGCTTTGTTAGATTTCCAAACTGCTTTTAGTATGCCTTAAGATGTTATAATCAATAATATTATTATAATATAAAGAGATGTTTTCTTACAGGATCTCGGCACAGTTCCATATGTCTGGATGTATTTTTCTTCATACATTTCAGGATGAAGCAACATCTGTGATAATACTACGACTCCAGCTATGTGAATGAGCTGTAACAAGATGATTGGAAAAAATATTATAAGATTATCATGTCTCTGTCTTTCACCAAAGAGTTGGATCTGAAAGTTTGGGTTTTTCCAAGAATAAGATTTGGGAAGTTTTTGCTTAGTTCAAGTTGACATAAGTGAGCTCCTTTTCTCAAGCTAAGACTAGCACCGAACCTACTGTATCCACAGCAGTCACTATAAATCAAATGAATTTATTAGATCAAGTGATCGATCCCTAAATTATTATTGATTATTTATTATCATCGATCTTTACTGGTTATTGGTTTAAATCAACTACTCTCAACTTAAACTTAGCAGGAACAACGTATGCCCCCATCCCCCCCAAACACACACTTTTTTGAAAATGATATATTATTATCTAAGAGTTCTGTTAATAGAAAAACAGATATTAGCCCCCCTAACACCATTTTAAAAAAGTGCTCCAACGCTATCCTTAACTATATAATAACTGGGTATTTTTAAGGCTTTATATTAAGAGTATTTATAATAAATTTGAGTGGAGAAGTGGCATGGCTGTCTTCACTGCCATCTCAGTCTTGTGATTGTCTCGAGAAAGTTACATCATGAACAATAACAGTGCTTCAGCACCTTATCTTACTACTTAACCAACTCATTTCGTATTTTCCACAATTGTTCTAAATCCAGACAAACATAAGAGGATATAGCAAAATAGTTAACGAAGCCCAAATATTACGAATAAAAAATTTAGAAGAGCGACGTCTACTTTTGTTTTGTTTTGCTGGACCTTTTGTTTAGACTCTGAAAGTCATAAGAAAAAAAAGAATAAATTTCACCAGAAAAAGGATTTTTTATCACTTAATATTACAGTGTTATGTCTTGTTAAAAATCTTTTTTATTGCCGAAAGACAAGGAAAAAAATTAGGAAAAATACAATTGCAAATACTTTCATTAGGCGAAGTTACGAAGTCACAAAACTTCGCGACATTTAACTCACCAAATGACAAAAACCAAGGACAATAGTCCCAATACGAACATCCATACAACAACAGCAAGTCTTCATGATACTTCCATCATCGTCTAGATCGGTAGAAATTCTTCTGGGCTTCATTGTGAAAGTCTTTTCTCAAAGGATATTTTATTGACGAAAAAAACAAAATGTCCTCCAATATTTGCCTTTCGTTTTCTAAACAAGAAGGGCATCATGGGAACAGTGATGTCATCGTGTAAACACCCATTGCTACTTCCGAGTACTTCCGAGTACTTGGCGAACGCATTGAATATGTCAGCATTGAATGTCTGTGCCCTATTTTGCAAAAAATCAAGTTAATCCCTTCGGAATGTAAATTCATTCGATAATTGGGAATCTCTGAGAATTAAAGAGTACTGCTAGTTATCTTTTATGCATAATAAAACTTTATGAAGTAATAATATTTTATCTGCAATACTCGTCGCTAGATCGGGATCAGTCGGAACATTAGACTGTACCGTCGATAATTCATCGAGAGATATCGGGCATATCGTTTGAGTTTTTCTGAGGGTTGTCTCCACAGAGATATTGTCGAAAAACAGAGATATTACCTCGTGCGCCATAACACACACGAAAAAATGACAGAGAGGCCGTTTAGCGTGGCTTTTCTTTTTGGAGCATCCCTGATAGCGGTGTGCTATTTTATTGGCTTTGTTCGTCTTCCAGAGTGGACATTGCTCAACATTTCCCTGCATGTTTTGGGTGTCCTTGTATGCATTGTTAACTATTTTAATGAATACCTTGGCTTTAATCAACTGAGCTATAGGTAAGTAGCCACTTAACTGCGGATGGAAAATTAGGGTGTTCTCTGACATACCGACATTAGGTTTCAACTTCAGGGAAGCATCCACCTCTTTAGGGAAGCAAAGGTGCCTTAGTGGTGCCTGTCTCCACAAAAATCATCTTCTAAATTTCTATTTGAACATGGAACGAGGTTTTATTGGCAACCAGAGCTCTACATGTATTAAGTGTTACTCTCATAAAAATGAGGAATTTTTTTGGGGGGCATGTAATGTCTTCCCATATCATGCTATGTATTATTCCCTTGAGTATCATATCTTTCTTTGATGGTTGCACACGAGAAGACACATCATATGAATATTGATTCATCTCAAACAAAGAATCTTATCCTCAAGAGAATAACACTTGGTCTGTGATTGGAAAACATTGTGCCCATGCAAGTTAAAGATGTCTGTTGTATCAATAATTGAGGAAATTATTTTATTTCATGCATTGTAGCAAATTTTCCAAACATGTTGGGAGTTTAAATGCTCGTCTTGGATGGACAATTACATATGCTATGCCTGCAGTAACCTACGACATACTCTGGTTCATCTATGCTAAACCCTCAAGTCCTTTTCATTTCATTGCTCTTGGAACTTATAATGCACATTTCATCAAACGTATTCTAGAATGCTTGTTTGTTCATAAGTATTCCAGAAATATTGAAGTGATGTCTGTCATTCAGGTAATTTTAAAAGTATGATTATTTTCTTTAACACCATTTGTTTCATTTTATATTTAGCACTGGACACATTATCTAGTTATTAGCAGCATTTACAAAAGGCTCCCCAGTCCTTTCCCATGGGGAAATTAGACTCATCGTTAATTGAATCTTCCTGGGCCAAATTAAACAGCACATACAGTACTAACAAAGCTATACACAGCCAGACAATGACAAATAAATTGATGGCCAATTCAATCATGGAAAGAGGGCCTCGGGTCACTATGTGCTACCTCCATTAATCAAGGACAATTCTTTTTAATATTATATTTATTAATCTAAGTTATTTTCTCTTTAGATTGGTGCATTTTACACACTTGGAGCATCGGTACAACATTACTGGTGTAATGTATACACAAGCACAAATGGTGGAAACCAGCTAATGAATAACCAAACCCTTTTGATGGTTGGGTTTGTTGCTTTTATTGTTGGAGAATTCATAAATTTCTACCACCATGCTTTGTTGGCAAGCCTACGACCAAAGGGATCAGCACCAGGCAATTATGTTGTACCATCTGGTGGCCTTTTTGATTTGCTTGTTTGTCCACATTACTTTGGGTAAGAAATGTCTATAATATTAATACTATGATATTAATACTATTATGAGATAACTGTTGTAAATCTTGCTCGTCATTTATAATAATTTATTTTGATATAGATATTGATGAAATACCAGGTTTTCTCTAGTGTCGAAAACTTGATATCTTTTACCAGGGGAAGACACCATATCTTTCCCACATGAAGATATCGCTGTTGACATAGTAACTTATTTTTCAACCAATTTTAATAAAGAATTTTTGAGCTTTTGTTTTATTTAAGTTTCATTGACATCTATATAATAAACAGAACATTACATGGCTGCTTTGAGATACCAATTTTATCTTCTTCACTGCGTTCACTCATGAGATATCAATTGAACACTCAAAGATAAAATTTGCACCCATGTAATATCCTTTATTTAATTCATACATGTAGTGCACAAATATCAATTAATTTTTTTCAAATGTGCAAAAGTTTCAAATGCGCTTTCTGAATCTTTATGAGAGAACACTGGACATGTGCAAGGATATGTACCAAAATTAATGCCACAACTACAGTGCAACCACATTTATTATATTCGCATGCTTCTATGAACAGTGGTTTTGCTGCCAAACGAGCTTTTACTGGCCTATTTTTGATAAAACCATGCCAACCAGGTTCACATCAAAATGTTGCCTCATGTACATAAAGGGATAAGAATACATAAAACTGGGGCGGTCGTACTTTTGTGTAATATTTTCCTTTTTTTTTGCTTAAATTTCTTTCTTTTCTTGCTAGGGAACTCATTGGATGGTTTGGTATGGCAATTTTAGGTCAACATTCCTGCCTTTACCTATCATGGTTATCTATGGTCGCATACCTGGCAGGCCGCAGTCACCAGACCAGGGAGTGGTACCTTAATAAGTTGGATCACTTCCCTAGAGAACGCAAAAATCTCTTCCCTTACATTTACTAAAAGATCTCAAGAAAAAACATAGTATATCTCATAAATGTTTATGAATGATTTGTATTTGTGTTGAATTAATTTTTATTTGGTGTTTGCCATTTTTGGTAATAAAATTATTCAGATTAAAAAATATCAAGATTTTAATGTGGTGTCTTACTTTTAGATTCCTCCATCTCAGTAAGAAATCTAGCAATCTGATGATGGTGATTTTGAGCATTTTTGTCATTTTAGCAGGTTAATAATCACAGATCACAGATAAACATCCACATCTCCCTTGATTCAAGAATTTTTTTCAGGGTTTTCAGTTTTCCTCCTTCTGCAAAACCCAACACACAAAATCTTAAAACAGGTAGAACTTTTTCAAATTCCAAATTACCGTTGTTTTCCTTGATTACAGACTTATCACTAAGGGTTAACCTATGTTAGCCTCATGTCAGTCACAATATCAACAAATATTAATGGTCAAGTAAAGAATGCAACACACTTTGAAATTCTACGGTCTGACCTTCACTCGAACATGAGTATTCTGCACTCAATACAATAATATGATCTTTGAGTTAGCTATGCTCTGACAACAAGGAAACAAGATATATCTCATAGAATATTTTGACTTATTTACATATATGCTGTGACAGTCCAAATTTGTAATGTTTTGATTGATTGAAATTATCAACCGTCTAAGAAAGCTGTGAAAGCCACACTGAAAAATTTAATATTTGCATAAATGATGTATAACTTTTATTAGCACTACAACCAAAGCAATGGGGTAGTGCAAAATGACAATATGACATGTTATTCCATTACAAATTTTAACCCCTTTTTCATTCTTTGCATGTTGAACAAGTCTCTGGCAACAAACAAGGTCAACACTGTACAAAAAAAGTTACTAACTATTAACTTTAACAAATATAATTATAACTAAAAAGAGGAAAATTGGTTATGCATTATGCTATCCATTTCAGACCATGTGCCATTCCCTTAACAAATACTATATAATTCTTTGTTTGAATAACTTGTTCTATAATGATACGCAAAGGTTATAATAGGCTTATTAGAAACAATAAAACCGCCCACAACACCGAAACAGTGACTCGCAATCATTAGACCGATGCCGCCAATTACGCTATTTCAGGTAATTAGGCTATTGTTATCATGGCAGTATAAATATGGCCAATCTGACTTTATTCTTCACTGAACTCTGAAGATGACTTCCGCTCAGGTTGTCGAAACGTCAGTCACATCAAACAGTCCTTCTCAGGACTACACCCACCCGGATTATCATATCACTTTGATTAACATTCATTCACCTGGGTTCAAACCGTTCTATACAATACGCAAAGGAGTGGAATAACACATGATCAAAATAGGAAGATTATGAATAGAAAGATAAATTCTCTAAATGATTTATAGACCTTGTTTTTTGGGGGGGCACAAGTAATGTTTTCTCATTTCAGACCATGTATTATTCCAAAGAATATGTATTGTTTTGTTTTATATATATATATATTATCTCATAATGATGGCTGACAGGTGCAAGAAAATGAGGCCATCCAGTCATCTCCAAAGCTGAACAAGCTGCCCATTAAAAAAAAGGTGGATAGCGTGGATTCAGGTCAAAACAAAAAGTCAAATTTCTATACTTATTTTCTATAAATGCATTTAATGTACTTTTATATCTTATTATTGTAAACTAATACCCTATTCACACCGTGTTTTGTTAAACGTGTTTTGTTAAACTGTGTTATCATTAGGAAACAAATTGAGAAACTAGAAACCTACGATATAATGAAACTTTCTGAAATATTGTCAGAGCAAAACAAAGCCGGATATTTTACATGCATTATTTTACCAAAGATTGTGCAGTGTTCCTAGATAGTTTTCCAAACCTGTTTAGTTAAACCACTTTAAAACTTGTTTAAGCCTTGGTGTGAATGGGGTATAAGGAAAGGGTAACCTCGCATACTCGCAGTCCAGGTGATTGAGTTATTCATTATGGAAATTGAATGGGCAGAACTGTGGTGGAATAGTGATAGATGTGTTGATCATCACAGTGAATGAGCGATCTAAGCGAACGCTGTAAAGAAAGACTTCCTTTAAGAACCCTTTCTTTACAGCGTTCGCTTAGATCGCTCATTCACTGTGATGATCAACACATCTATCACTATTCCACCACAGTTCTGCCCATTCAATTTCCACACTTAATATCTATGGGGGCTTGAAGAACCCAACAAAAATGACCGCTCGCCAACATGATTAGCTTCATAGCTCAGTTGGCAGAGCATCGCACCGGCATCGCGGAGGTCATGGGTTCGATTCCCGTTGAAGCTTGAAATCACTTTTTCAAGTCTTTCTTTACAGCGTTCGCTTAGATCGCTCATTCACTGTGATGATCAACACATCTATCATGAGTTATTCATATTAAAACACATAATTATTTATTATTTGTATATTTTTTACTATCATAAGGTACAACAACTAACCAACGGAGTAAAATATCCCTTACAATCAAACTCTTCATAGTGTCTGTCAATCATCTGGCCTGCGAGTATCCCATCCAGCCACTTCCCTACACTACAAGATGGCTAGATGGCATACTCGCAGTCCAGGTGATTGAGTTATTCATATTAAAACACATAATTACTTATTACTTCTATATTTTTTATTATCATAAGGTACGACAACTAACCAACGGAATAAAATTGGTCTTACAATCAAACTCTTCATAGTGTCTGTCAATCATCTGGCCTGCGAGTATCCCATCCAGCCACTTCCCTACACTACGAGATGGCTAGATGGCATACTCGCAGTCCAGGTGATTGAGTTATTCATATTAAAACACATAATTATTTATTATTTGTATATTTTTTACTATCATAAGGTACGACAACTAACCAACGGAATAAAATTGGTCTTACAATCAAACTCTTCATAGTGTCTGTCAATCATCTGGCCTGCGAGTATCCCATCCAGCCACTTCCCTACACTACGAGATGGCTAGATGGCATACTCGCAGTCCAGGTGATTGAGTTATTCATATTAAAACACATAATTATTTATTATTTGTATATTTTTTACTATCATAAGGTGCGACAACTAACCAACGGAATAAAATTCACCTGACAATCAAAATGTCCATAGTCCCTGTCAATCATCTGGACTGCGAGTATGCAATCTAGCCACTTCCCTACGAGATGGCTAGTTGGCATACTCGCAGTCCAGGTGATTGAGTTATTCATATTAAAACACATAATTACTTATTACTTCTATATTTTTACTATCATAAGGTACAACAACTAACCAACGGAATAAAATTCACCTGACAATCAAACTCTCCATAGTGTCTGTCAATCATTTGGACTGTGAGTATCTCATCTAGCCACTTCCCGACACTACGAGATGGCTAGATGGCATACTCGCAGTCCAGGTGATTGAGTTATTCATATTAAAACACATAATTATTTATTATTTGTATATTTTTTACTATCATAAGGTGCGACAACTAACCAACGGAATAAAATTCACCGGACAATCGAAAAGTCCATAATCCCTGTCAATCATCTGGACTGCGAGTATGCAATCTAGCCACTTCCCTACGAGATGGCTAGTTGGCATACTCGCAGTCCAGGTGACTGAGTTATTCACATTAAAACACATAATTACTTATTACTTCTATATTTTTTACTATCATAAGGTACAATAACTAACCAACTAACCAACGGATAAAATATCCCTTACAATCAAACTCTCCATAGTGTCTGTCAATCATTTGGACTGTGAGCATCCCATCTAGCCACTTCCCTACACTACGAGATGGCTAGATGACAGCTATGAGCAATCAGGCCGAATAGGTGACTTGCACTGACAGGAACGAACTTTAGAAATGAAAAGAGCAGCCCAAATGTTGTCTATAGGAAAAATGGCATTAAATAAAATGGAATATTTTATAAGGATTTGTATGGGAAAATGTGCTGGATGGACATTAGATAAGACATTACAGACATTTGTTTTACAATAACTTACCAATTTCACACACGCTGGTTGATTATTTTTTATCATCTATGACAGGACAAACAGATAAAGCTGATGTCAACAAACGCGCACTCTTTCCGTTGGTTGTTTTGATCGTTGAAAATGAGAAAATTTTTTATTGTGTTTGTTATTGTAAAAAAAAAGTAGACATCTTCTTTTTTGCTTTCTATGACCTAAACCTCTTCCACCCAATATAATCTCCAATATAGAGGTGCTTTTTTCATTCCTGATGTTCATTTTAACACAACTATCCGTTTTAAGGGAGGCTAAGGGTCACATGACCTGTTAAGCACATAAATGGAATAACAGCTCCATTAATAGTACATTAATATAATATAGTGAAAGGGTTAGGGTAGAAGCATGAGATATGCAAATCATAACTTTGCATGTCCTATTTTTAAGAGGCAAACTGAAGGTGAAATAACTTTCTGTGTCTCCACTGCAAAATTATGGAATTTCACTTGATTTCAGAAAACTTTCAAATGTTACATCTTTTAAGAATAGTTATTTTGAACTTTTATTCAACCAGCAACTCTCACTTAGTCTTTTTTTAACCATATTATTAGTATATTTATTTTGCAATTACTATAATTAGTTATGTAATATTTCATTTTTTATTTGTTTTCCTTTATGTTTTTATAATTAGTTTTTTAAATATATTCTAATATTTATATATATATTTTACATTATATTGATAAATTTAAAAAAATCAGTCACTTTTATTTTCAAGCGCTTTCGCACTAATTGATATTGGGGACACTTTTAACTCACACACACTACCACTACATTCATTATTCTATGTGCACAACGCACATGTTGATTTTTACAGAGGGAGGAAACCAGTGAACCCAGAGAAAACCCTCTTAGCATAGGAGAGAACAACACATCAAACAAATTCAATTCACATGTGGCAACCACAGGGCTCTAACCAGCAACCCGACCCAGTGAACTCACAGGGGTAAAAGATAACGTGTTAGCTGCAAACGCAACCCATGCTACCCATAATAATTATTATCTTATACTTTTAAAAAATTGCTAGGAGGGCTATGAGTTTAAATTTGCACTAATTAGTATTACCCTCAATAAATAAGGGCTTTATTATTATTATTGTATATTATTATTATCATTGTTTATTAATTATTATATAATTATTTTTCATATTTTACAAATATGTCTTTATCTATAAATAAGTAATGTGTACATATATTTGTTATTTTATATTCATAATCTCTTTATAATTATTAACATTTATTTTTGTTATTTATTTTATTATTTTTTCTTATTGTTATTAATATTATAAAATCAAATTATTTTTATTATTATTTAAAATAAAGTAATATTATCATTTTTATTATAGTGCAAGTCCTATTATGATTGAATGAATGCAAGAATATCACTTGCAATATTTGGCAATAAAATCCTTACATATAGAATAATAGCTGTCTTATTAGTGGTTTGTCTCTTGTGGAGGGATAGGATGGGATGTGGTAAATGTGAATACCTTAATGATGGAGCTCCATCCCATATCTTTATCTTACTCTGAAAAAATAAATACTTTAATGGGGAAGCCACATTGAAGACTTTTCCTTGTAACATATGGGTGAATCAGTGCAACTTTCTCAAAATTATCTTGGATATGGGGCTTATGTGAAAATACAAAAGGAAACCAATTTTTTAACAACAAATAATTTTATTCTCAAGAAAATAAAGTTTCATAAAATGGGAAAACATTACACCCAATTCAAGCCAAAATGGTCTATTTGTGGTTTATGTTTCTTTTGTATTTTCATTTGAGCCTTTTATTCAAAACAATCAAGAAAGGTCCATTGCAGGAGAAATTTGGTGAAACTGTCTAGCATTTAAATCCCATTAATTTTTTGACTGCAAAGCTATTTTTTAATCCAAAAAATTCTCACTGAAGTTGCATGAAAATATTGCTGACGTAAACAAAGAGATCGGTTATAACTTGTCAAGAAATAACCAATCGGCAATTAGAGGTGTGAGAAAATCAACCAATCAGACATTGAAGAAGAACAGCTGAATGGCTTCCCGGGCTAAAAGAATGTTGTTTGGGTTCTTTCAACTGATGGCAATCAGCCTTTATATCAGCTTCATACGTATACTAAAAGAAATGCTTCTACGAGAAGAATTTATCAGAAGAAGGAAGAAAAGAAAATTTTGCTAATGTATAGGACCTTTTTGAGGGACTTGGAAATGAAAGGACTTTTCAGGCCGAAGAAAACAAACGAACAAGACAAAGACTCAGAGGTAAATTTACGTTAGAACTTAAAGAATTTTATGTCATAGTCTTTAAATTATAGTTTATATCATTGAGATAAAACACGCCAGGGATAATTGTCAAAGTAGTTTCTGGCTGTTAACTTGTTTGAGCCGGACAGAGTTAATATTAACTCTGAGCCGGAGAACTCAGATTCTCTCGAAGATTGTACAAAACAACAGCAAACAGCTCGCGTTCAAGGAGAGTTGTTCATACAAGTTTTTATTAAATACTTTTAATGAACTTTAATTTTCTCAGCCATTTATTTGTTTTTACAATAATTTCGGCCATAACCTCTTCTTTTTTGGTCTATGGTTACTTTTATACATTTTGAGTTTAGTTAAGAGTTTTTTTAAGACGATTGTTGGTCTTTGCCTAGAGTTAAACTCTGTTCAATTGTTTTAACTTTTGAAAAATTGTTTTTGCACTACATAAAATTGAACTTTTCCCTTAGACTACCAAGGCTTTAAGGATTATATCTTATTATTTTTAATTTATAAGTCCTTGGTGAAAATACAAACACACACAAAGCGATTACAAATGACTGAATACGAAGTTACGTGTACATGTGAATGAAATACGAGGAACATCACACCTTTTGATTAGTCTGAATCATCGAGTTTTCTACCAGTAAATTTTCTCGATATACAATTCAAGAGTAATGCAGAAAAAAACAAAGTATCCTATAGTTTAATTTTTATCATTTGATTTTTCTTTCATTTAACAAAACTACGTAAAACGCGCGCCAAACGCTTTGATAAACCTGGATCACAGAACATTTTGTTAAGCATTTTTCTTTATTTAATTATGATAGAGAATATGTTGGACAAATGTTTGAATGATTACATGGGAGTCAGGGTGTGGTAGTAGGACGGATCGTGATGTAAATAATTGGAGGTTTTCAACCATTCCCAACAGGATCAAAAGACAAAGACGTGGATGACGGCCATGCTGATGGATAGGTATGACGTAATGATTTACGAGATGACGTAACAGGTACCCCTCAACCCCTGCTCGTCTTTTGCCCGCTTACTTTCACTTTTAATTTATATTAAAAGCGTCATTTTGATTTTATCCATTGGAAAATTAAGTAGAAAGCAGTTTTGCAAGTACTATGATTTGCGTTAGAGATTCTTGTCCTTGCGCATCTGCACCAACACGAGGAAAGTCACGCAACGTTTCCCTCCAACATTTATTTTTCCTTTTTACTTTTTAAATACTTAATACTCGAATAGACCAAATGCAAGACCCACACCAATGCGAGGCCCAACACGCGAACAAAAGGAACCGATGTGATTAGAGGTCACGAATCACGCCAGATCCCCCCGCCCACACATCTACCCCCTCCAGTATAAGTCCTTTCTGTTAAACAAGTCCAGTGCTATAAATTTATTTATTTCTATGTAAGTCAATATTTATACAGACACATATAGTTTAGCAAAGCTAGTTTAAATGTGTTACATTTTATCTAGATACGCAACAAAGAAAATATTTTATAAGCCTCAAACTTTTCTTTTTTATAACCAAAAAGCTATATTTTGTTGTTAACACAGGGAAAAATATAAAGAAAGTATTAAAAAAACACTGCCTTATTAAGGTGGCTCGACGGGGTTTTGTTTGTGGCGTACCTTCGAAGTTTGGAGAGGAAATGCGTCGCTGGCAATCAGTAAGTTAATTTCAAATAAATTGCTATGACATGTCTAGAGATAGATTTAAGTTTTGCATGATATACGATTTATCGCGATCGGAGTTACCATAGCAATACAGCGACGTCATGTCATTTTTTTTAATGGACGAATGTCGTTTACGAGCGCATTAGGAGTTTCAAAGGTCGTTTCAATGGACGTGAACTAAGCATGAGACCGTGTGGGAGTAACTTTTTCAAATCCTTTGAAATGACCTTTTTACAACTTCGGAAAGCTATATATTTTGGTCAACTCAACTGATCTCAAAATAAAACGAATAAAAAAATTTAAAAATGCTTAATGGACGAATATGGTTCAAGGATTAAGAAGATATAACTAGCTAAAAACTAGTATGAGCTCTGTCGGTGTTTCTAATGAAACAGTAATGTATACACCGTGAAAGGATGAAAAAACTTACTGACGTTTCGGACGCTAGTCCTTCGTCGGAGTAAAAGAGATAGAGGTGGTAAAGACGAGTATTTATACCATAGAATAAGACAACAGAAACTAATATGAACAAGGTAGGCATGGAAACATGGTTTGGTGGGATCGTTATTGCAAATCTGGATTGAGTTCTTGGATTGGATTTTTCTTAGGTGGAGTCTGGGATCGAGAAAAATAATTCTTTAGTATTTCAACCTCCAATTATGGTGACAAGATTGACGTTACTAGAAAAATTATTTTGACGCAATGTTTTTAGAAAATTTATCTTAAAAATGGCTTTTATGTCAAAGGAACTGTATAGGGTACTCTGTGAGAATTTGTGAATTTACTTTACTTATATGAGATTTTTATCAAACAGAAATAAAAAAAGACGTTTTAAAACTCCATACTTGTGGTCATGCCAAAGAACAAGGTAAAACAGAAAATACAGCTTCATACAGTTGCCATTGGATACAGCAAACGAAGAAAAGAAAGGGAAGATATTCTGTACAGTATCCATGCATCAATGCTATTCAAGTGAAAACAGGAACGTAAGTAGTGATTTTTATGTGTGTTCAAAACTATATATTTATGCATGTGTTCTTTATTGATTTAAAAAAAGTATTGACTGCCTGTGGTAGGACAGTCAAGATACCAAAGGGGGCCCAACCCCTTTCTACAATTGTTGTGATTCAACTTAGAATTAAACCAGTCTGTTTTACGAATATTGTGATTGGATTGAAAATAAAAGATTGTGCCTTTACGCCTTCGGACTAGCCTCTTCAAACTTTCCCAAATCAAGGCATATGTTGATTATTTTACTAGAAGGAAGTTGACATCCAGAGAAGCTTCTATCTAGAAATGGGACATATCAAAAGAATCGTAATGGACGAATATTCTTTAGGAGTTGATTTGGAGCTTAATTAAAGGTCCTTTCGCTCGATGTAAACTAAGCATGAGACCATGGGGAAGCGACATTTTAACATCCATTTATCCTACTCGGCTACATATAGAAACTACTGTACTATGATAAAACGCCTGTTTGAAGTGGTATTCTCAATTGTACAAAGATGTTTTGATGTATTTGTATTAGAATCTTGCTTTGACAGCCTTTTTTATAGAAAATATATGGGAAAGTAGCAAATGAAGGCCTAAACCTCATTTTCGAATAAAAGTTTTGCTTTGGGTTAACACTTTGATTCCACTTTCACCAAACAAGTTTCTGAATAACTAGATTTTAACCTTAAAAAACAGCCTTTAAATATAAATATAAAAATGTATAAATAGAAAGAAAGAAATACACAATATATGATAAAATCTATTAAAAATTGACTAGAATCCTTTCTTTTCTTATGGAATCTTAGGCCAGTTAAATTTTCCTGTTTTCATTATTATTATTGTTTTATATTATATTTATATTTTCATGGTTATTTATTATATGAATTATTGATTTATATATTTTAACCGCTACCCGTTACCAGTTTCCCGCTACCCGCTACCCGCTCTCCGTTACCCATTACCCGTTATCTGTTACCCGCATTCTAGATACGACGACAAATTTCTGGTTACGAAATTATGAAATTGTTCTACGATTGAGATTATCTGAACCGAGTCTAATCGATCCAAAATATGTCTAAGAATTGATTAGGAGGTTCAAAGGCCCTTTTATTGCATGTGAACTAGGGATCGAACCACGACGAGGTAGCGACTTTTTAAAATACAACAAAGGGAACATTTTCAGCTTAAGAGAAAAACAGTGGTCAAATGAAAGCGAATAAAAACCAATATAATGCTATCTAGTATTATTCACATACCCCTTGATGGTAGGGCTGTGGCTACGCCCCACATCCAAATCTGCCGTCATCCTCTTCCATCCTGCACAATATGAGAAAACTGAATACATGCGCACGTAGCCAGAGGTTTAAAGTTGTTGAAACGTTTTATTTGAAGTTCGCAGCTGAGGTACAGCCTGAGAAATTATAGATATTCTCCGATGAATGCGCGCTTTGTAATTTTATGCCTCTAGTGGATCTACAAGCAGAGAAATTGAAGATTTTGTAGTACAAATCCTTCCTTGTTCTGCAAACTGCGTTTATAAGGAAATGTATGGGCAGAATACATGATTTTTGACCATTTTTTCGCTTTACGTTATTCACTCATAAAGACGATTTTTTTACCGTATTCGATAGTGGATCGGTTTTTGAGAAGTGAATTTTAGGTGCGAAAGTCAGAAGTTCATTTTTCAATGACCCCCTTGCTATGCCCTGTATCCTCAATCGAACAAGAAAGATGGCAGACAAAAGGCTAGCAAGTACTCCAAACAACGGCTTTGTCCTCTTTCGTTTCTCTGGATATCAACAATGTAGCTAGCTGAATGAGATGCTAGATGATGAAAGTTGAATAAACTTTTTAATTTATGCCTCTAGTGGATCTACAAGCAGAGAAATTGAAGATTTTGTAGTACAAGTCCTTCCTTGTTCTGCAAACTGCGTTTATAAGGAAATGTATGGGCAGAATACATGATTTTTGACCATTTTTTCGCTTTACGTTATTCACTCATAAAGACGATTTTTTTTACCGTATTCGATAGTGGATCGGTTTTTGAGAAGTGAATTTTAGGTGCGAAAGTCAGAAGTTCATTTTTCAATGATCCCCTTGCTATGCCCTGTATACTCAATCGAACAAGAAAGATGGCAGACAAAAGGGTAGCAAGTACTCCAAACAACGGCTTTATCCTCTTTCGTTTCTCTGGATATCAACAATGTAGCTAGCTGAATGAGATGCTAGATGATGAAAGTTGAATAAACTTTTTAATTTATGCCTCTAGTGGATCTACAAGCAGAGAAATTGAAGATTTTGTAGTACAAGTGCTTCCTTGTTCTGCAAACTGCGTTTATAAGGAAATGTATGGGCAGAATACATGATTTTGACCATTTTTTCGCTTTACGTTATTCACTCATAAAGACGATTTTTTTTACCGTATTGCCGGATAGAGGATCGGTTTTTGAGAAGTGAATTTTAGGTGCGAAAGTCAGAAGTTCATTTTTCAATGATCCCCTGTATACTCAATCGAACAAGAAAGATGGCAGACAAAAGGCTAGCAAGTACTCCAAACAACGGCTTTATCCTCTTTCGTTTCTCTGGATATCAACAATGTAGCTAGCTGAATGAGATGCTAGATGATGAAAGTTGAATAAACTTTTTAATTTATGCCTCTAGTGGATCTACAAGCAGAGAAATTGAAGATTTTGTAGTACAAGTCCTTCCTTGTTCTGCAAACTGCGTTTATAAGGAAATGTATGGGCAGAATACATGATTTTTGACCATTTTTTCGCTTTACGTTATTCACTCATAAAGACGATTTTTTTTACCGTATTCGATAGTGGATCGGTTTTTGAGAAGTGAATTTTAGGTGCGAAAGTCAGAAGTTCATTTTTCAATGACCCCCTTGTTATGCCCTGTATACTCAATCGAACAAGAAAGATGGCAGACAAAAGGCTAGCAAGTACTCCAAACAACGGCTTTATCCTCTTTCGTTTCTCTGGATATCAACAATGTAGCTAGCTGAATGAGATGCTAGATGATGAAAGTTGAATAAACTTTTTAATTTATGCCTCTAGTGGATCTACAAGCAGAGAAATTGAAGATTTTGTAGTACAAGTCCTTCCTTGTTCTGCAAACTGCGTTTATAAGGAAATGTATGGGCAGAATACATGATTTTTGACCATTTTTTCGCTTTACGTTATTCACTCATAAAGACGATTTTTTTTACCGTATTCGATAGTTGATCGGTTTTTGAGAAGTGAATTTTAGGTGCGAAAGTCAGAAGTTCATTTTTCAATGACCCCCTTGCTATGCCCTGTATACTCAATCGAACAAGAAAGATGGCAGACAAAAGGCTAGCAAGTACTCCTAACAACGGCTTTATCCTCTTTCGTTTCTCTGGATATCAACAATGTAGCTAGCTGAATGAGATGCTAGATGATGAAAGTTGAATAAACTTTTTAATTTATGCCTCTAGTGGATCTACAAGCAGAGAAATTGAAGATTTTGTAGTACAAGTCCTTCCTTGTTCTGCAAACTGCGTTTATAAGGAAATGTATGGGCAGAATACATGATTTTGACCATTTTTTCGCTTTACGTTATTCACTCATAAAGACGATTTTTTTTACCGTATTCGATAGTGGATCGGTTTTTGAGAAGTGAATTTTAGGTGCGAAAGTCAGAAGTTCATTTTTCAATGACCCCCTTGCTATGCCCTGTATACTCAATCGAACAAGAAAGATGGCAGACAAAAGGCTAGCAAGTACTCCAAACAACGGCTTTATCCTCTTTCGTTTCTCTGGATATCAACAATGTAGCTAGCTGAATGAGATGCTAGATGATGAAAGTTGAATAAACTTTTTAATTTATGCCTCTAGTGGATCTACAAGCAGAGAAATTGAAGGTTTTGTAGTACAAGTCCTTCCTTGTTCTGCAAACTGCGTTTATAAGGAAATGTATGGGCAGAATACATGATTTTTGACCATTTTTTCGCTTTACGTTATTCACTCATAAAGACGATTTTTTTTACCGTATTCGATAGTGGATCGGTTTTTGAGAAGTGAATTTTAGGTGCGAAAGTCAGAAGTTCATTTTTCAATGACCCCCTTGCTATGCCCTGTATACTCAATCGAACAAGAAAGATGGCAGACAAAAGGCTAGCAAGTACTCCAAACAACGGCTTTATCCTCTTTCGTTTCTCTGGATATCAACAATGTAGCTAGCTGAATGAGATGCTAGATGATGAAAGTTGAATAAACTTTTTAATTTATGCCTCTAGTGGATCTACAAGCAGAGAAATTGAAGATTTTGTAGTACAAGTCCTTCCTTGTTCTGCAAACTGCGTTTATAAGGAAATGTATGGGCAGAATACATGATTTTTGACCATTTTTTCGCTTTACGTTATTCACTCATAAAGACGATTTTTTTTACCGTATTCGATAGTTGATCGGTTTTTGAGAAGTGAATTTTAGGTGCGAAAGTCAGAAGTTCATTTTTCAATGACCCCCTTGCTATGCCCTGTATACTCAATCGAACAAGAAAGATGGCAGACAAAAGGCTAGCAAGTACTCCTAACAACGGCTTTATCCTCTTTCGTTTCTCTGGATATCAACAATGTAGCTAGCTGAATGAGATGCTAGATGATGAAAGTTGAATAAACTTTTTAATTTATGCCTCTAGTGGATCTACAAGCAGAGAAATTGAAGATTTTGTAGTACAAGTCCTTCCTTGTTCTGCAAACTGCGTTTATAAGGAAATGTATGGGCAGAATACATGATTTTGACCATTTTTTCGCTTTACGTTATTCACTCATAAAGACGATTTTTTTTACCGTATTCGATAGTGGATCGGTTTTTGAGAAGTGAATTTTAGGTGCGAAAGTCAGAAGTTCATTTTTCAATGACCCCCTTGCTATGCCCTGTATACTCAATCGAACAAGAAAGATGGCAGACAAAAGGCTAGCAAGTACTCCAAACAACGGCTTTATCCTCTTTCGTTTCTCTGGATATCAACAATGTAGCTAGCTGAATGAGATGCTAGATGATGAAAGTTGAATAAACTTTTTAATTTATGCCTCTAGTGGATCTACAAGCAGAGAAATTGAAGATTTTGTAGTACAAGTCCTTCCTTGTTCTGCAAACTGCGTTTATAAGGAAATGTATGGGCAGAATACATGATTTTTGACCATTTTTTCGCTTTACGTTATTCACTCATAAAGACGATTTTTTTTACCGTATTCGATAGTTGATCGGTTTTTGAGAAGTGAATTTTAGGTGCGAAAGTTAGAAATTATGACTTTATCACTGCACACAGCACGCTCGCGCTTTTTCTATTTCTTTAATAGTGCTCTAGAATGTTAGGTAGAAAGTTTTCTGTATGCAATATCCGGAGTTTTAGGAAGATCACAACACTCAAAAAGAATACGAAGTAATATTATTATGGACAGAAGGCATCCATTTGAGGCGTATGAATAAATGCAGAGTATCCGGAGTTTTTCAAAGATCACAACACTCAAAAGGACACTAAATTAAGCATATTTTCTATTAGACATTACATCGACAGAAGGCGTCCATTTGAGGCGTGTGAATAAATGCAGAGTATCCGGAGTTTTACAAAGATCACAACACTAAAAAGGACACCAAAAGAAGCTTATTTTCTCTTTGGTATTACATCGAAAGAAGGCGTCCCTCTGAAGCGTGTGAATAAATGCAGAGTATCCGGAGTTATACAAAGATCACAACACTCAAAAGTACACCAAAAGAAGCTAATTTTCACTCAAAAGGACACCAAAAGAAGCTTATTTTCTCTTTGGTATTACATCGAAAGAAGGCGTTCCTCTGAAGCGTGTGAATAAATGCACAGTATCCTGAGTTATACAAAGATCACAACACTCAAAAGGACACCAAAAGAAGCTTATTTTCTCTTTGATATTACATCGAAAGAAGGCGTCCTTGTGAGGCGTGTGAAGGAATGCGGAGTATCAGGAGTTTTTCAAAGATCACAACACTCAAAAGGACACCAAATTGAGCATATTTTCTCTCAGATATTACATCGACAGAAGGCGTACTTCTGAAGCGTGTGAAGGAATGCGGAGTAGCCGGAGTTTTTCAAAGATCACAACACTCAAAAGGACACTAAATTAGGCATATTTTCTATTAGATATTACATCGACAGAAGGCGTCCCTCTGGGGCGTGTGAATAAATGCAGAGTATCCGGAGTTATACAAAGATCACAACACTCAAAAGGACACCAAAAGAAGCTGATTTTCTCTTTGGTATTACATCGAAAGAAGGCGTCCCTCTGAAGCGTGTGAATAAATGCACAGTATCCGGAGTTATACAAAGATCACAACACTCAAAAGGACACCAAAAGAAGCTTATTTTCTCTTTGATATTACATCGAAAGAAGGCGTCCTTGTGAGGCGTGTGAAGGAATGCGGAGTATCAGGAGTTTTTCAAAGATCACAACACTCAAAAAGACACCAAATTGAGCATATTTTCTCTCAGATATTACATCGACAGAAGGCGTACTTCTGAAGCGTGTGAAGGAATGCGGAGTAGCCGGAGTTTTTCAAAGATCACAACACTCAAAAGGACACTAAATTAAGCATATTTTCTATTAGATATTACATCGACAGAAGGCGTCCCTCTGGGGCGTGTGAATAAATGCAGAGTATCCGGAGTTATACAAAGATCACAACACTCAAAAGGACACCAAAAGAAGTTTATTTTCTCTTTGGTATTACATCGAAAGAAGGCGTCCCTCTGAAGCGTGTGAATAAATGCACAGTATCCGGAGTTATACAAAGATCACAACACTCAAAAGGACACCAAAAGAAGCTTATTTTCTCTTTGATATTACATCGAAAGAAGGCGTCCTTGTGAGGCGTGTGAAGGAATGCGGAGTATCAGGAGTTTTTCAAAGATCACAACACTCAAAAGGACACCAAATTGAGCATATTTTCTCTCAGATATTACATCGACAGAAGGCGTACTTCTGAAGCGTGTGAAGGAATGCGGAGTAGCCGGAGTTTTTCAAAGATCACAACACTCAAAAGGACACTAAATTAAGCATATTTTCTATTAGATATTACATCGACAGAAGGCGTCCCTCTGGGGCGTGTGAATAAATGCAGAGTATCCGGAGTTATACAAAGATCACAACACTCAAAAGGACACCAAAAGAAGTTTATTTTCTCTTTGGTATTACATCGAAAGAAGGCGTCCCTCTGAAGCGTGTGAATAAATGCACAGTATCCGGAGTTATACAAAGATCACAACACTCAAAAGGACACCAAAAGAAGCTTATTTTCTCTTTGATATTACATCGAAAGAAGGCGTCCTTGTGAGGCGTGTGAAGGAATGCGGAGTATCAGGAGTTTTTCAAAGATCACAACACTCAAAAGGACACCAAATTGAGCATATTTTCTCTCAGATATTACATCGACAGAAGGCGTACTTCTGAAGCGTGTGAAGGAATGCGGAGTAGCCGGAGTTTTTCAAAGATCACAACACTCAAAAGGACACTAAATTAAGCATATTTTCTATTAGATATTACATCGACAGAAGGCGTCCCTCTGGGGCGTGTGAATAAATGCAGAGTATCCGGAGTTATACAAAGATCACAACACTCAAAAGGACACCAAAAGAAGCTAATTTTCTCTTTGGTATTACATCGAAAGAAGGCGTCCCTCTGAAGCGTGTGAATAAATGCACAGTATCCTGAGTTATACAAAGATCACAACACTCAAAAGGACACCAAAAGAAGCTTATTTTCTCTTTGATATTACATCGAAAGAAGGCGTCCTTGTGAGGCGTGTGAAGGAATGCGGAGTATCAGGAGTTTTTCAAAGATCACAACACTCAAAAAGACACCAAATTGAGCATATTTTCTCTCAGATATTACATCGACAGAAGGCGTACTTCTGAAGCGTGTGAAGGAATGCGGAGTAGCCGGAGTTTTTCAAAGATCACAACACTCAAAAGGACACTAAATTAAGCATATTTTCTATTAGATATTACATCGACAGAAGGCGTCCCTCTGGGGCGTGTGAATAAATGCAGAGTATCCGGAGTTATACAAAGATCACAACACTCAAAAGGACACCAAAAGAAGTTTATTTTCTCTTTGGTATTACATCGAAAGAAGGCGTCCCTCTGAAGCGTGTGAATAAATGCACAGTATCCGGAGTTATACAAAGATCACAACACTCAAAAGGACACCAAAAGAAGCTTATTTTCTCTTTGATATTACATCGAAAGAAGGCGTCCTTGTGAGGCGTGTGAAGGAATGCGGAGTATCAGGAGTTTTTCAAAGATCACAACACTCAAAAGGACACCAAATTGAGCATATTTTCTCTCAGATATTACATCGACAGAAGGCGTACTTCTGAAGCGTGTGAAGGAATGCGGAGTAGCCGGAGTTTTTCAAAGATCACAACACTCAAAAGGACACTAAATTAAGCATATTTTCTATTAGATATTACATCGACAGAAGGCGTCCCTCTGGGGCGTGTGAATAAATGCAGAGTATCCGGAGTTATACAAAGATCACAACACTCAAAAGGACACCAAAAGAAGCTAATTTTCTCTTTGGTATTACATCGAAAGAAGGCGTCCCTCTGAAGCGTGTGAATAAATGCACAGTATCCTGAGTTATACAAAGATCACAACACTCAAAAGGACACCAAAAGAAGCTTATTTTCTCTTTGATATTACATCGAAAGAAGGCGTCCTTGTGAGGCGTGTGAAGGAATGCGGAGTATCAGGAGTTTTTCAAAGATCACAACACTCAAAAAGACACCAAATTGAGCATATTTTCTCTCAGATATTACATCGACAGAAGGCGTACTTCTGAAGCGTGTGAAGGAATGCGGAGTAGCCGGAGTTTTTCAAAGATCACAACACTCAAAAGGACACTAAATTAAGCATATTTTCTATTAGATATTACATCGACAGAAGGCGTCCCTCTGGGGCGTGTGAATAAATGCAGAGTATCCGGAGTTATACAAAGATCACAACACTCAAAAGGACACCAAAAGAAGCTTTTCTTCTCTTAGGTATTTCATCGACAGAAGAAGTACTTTTGAAGAGTGTGAAGGAATACGGAGTTTTACAAAGATCACAACACTCAAAAAGACACCAAATTGAGCATATTTTCTCTCAGATATTACATCGACAGAAGGCGTACTTCTGAAGCGTGTGAAGGAATGTGAAGTAGGCGGAGTTTTTCAAAGATCACAACACTCAAAAAGACACTAAAGGAAACTTATTTTCTTTTAGATAATATATCTACAGAAAGAGTTCATCTGAAGCGCGTAAAGGAGTGCGGAGTAGCCGGAGTTTTAAAAAGATCACAACACTCAAAAGCACACAAAAATATTTGTTTTCTTGTTTTATAATACATCAACAAAAGGCGTCTCTCTGAGGCGTGTGAATAAATGCAGAGTATCCGGACTTTTTCAAAGATCACAACACTCAAAAGTACACTAAATTAAGCATATTTTCTATTAGACATTACATCGACAGAAGGCGTCCTTCCTAGGCGTGTGAAGGAATGTGGAGTATCCGGAGTAATACAAAGATCAGAACACTCAAAAGGACACCAAAAGAAGCTTATTTTCTCTTTGGTATTACATCGAAAGAAGGCGTCCCTCTGAAGCGTGTGAATAAATGCAGAGTATCCGGAGTTATACAAAGATCACAACACTCAAAAGGACATGTACACCAAAAGAAGCTTATTTTCTCTTTGGTATTACATCGAAAGAAGGTTCCTTGTGAGGCGTGTGAATAAATGCGGAGTAGCCGGAGTTTTACAAAGATCACAACACTCAAAAGGACACCAAAAGAAGCTTATTTTCTCTTTGATATTACATCGAAAGAAGGCGTCCCTCTGGGGCGTGTGAATAAATGCAGAGTATCCGGAGTTATACAAAGATCACAACACTCAAAAGGACACCAAAAGAAGCTTATTTTCTCTTAGGTATTTCATCGACAGAAGAAGTACTTTTGAAGCGTGTGAAGGAATGCGGAGTATCAGGAGTTTTACAAAGATCACAACACTCAAAAGGACACTAAATTAAGCATATTTTCTATTAGATATTACATCGACAGAAGGCGTCCTTCTTAGGCGTGTGAAGGAATGCGGAGTATCCGGAGTTTTACAAAGATCACAACACTCAAAAGGACACGAAAAGAAGCTTAATTTCTCTTAGATATCACATCCACAGAAGGCGTCCTTCTTAGGCGTGTGAAGGAATGCAAAGTATCGGAGTTTTACAAAGATCACAACACTCAAAAGGACACCAAAGGAAACTTATTTTCTTTTAGATAATATATCTACAGAAAGAGTTCATCTGAAGCGCGTAAAGGAGTGCGGAGTAGCCGGAGTTTTAAAGATCACAACACTCAAAAGGACACCAAAGGAAGCTTATTTTCTCTTAGATATCACATCAACAGAAGGCGTCTTTGTGAGGTGTGTGAAGAAATGCGGAGTATCTGGAGTTTTAAAAAGACCAGAACACTAAAAAGGACACCAAAGGAAGCTTATTTTCTCTTCGGATATTCGATAAAAGGCGTCTCTCTGAGGCGTGTGAAGGAATCCAGAGTATACGGATTTTTACAAAGATCACAACACTCAAAAGCACACTAAAGTAAGCTTATTTTCTCTTAGGTATTACATCGACAGAAGGAGTACTTTTGAAGCGTGTGAAGGAATGCGGAGTATCCGGAGTTTTACAAAGATCACACCACTCAAAAGGACACTAAATTAAGCATATTTTCTCTCAGATATTACATCGAAATAAGGCGTCCTTGCGAGGCGTGTGAAGGAATGCGGAATATCCTGAGTTTTTCAAAGATCACAACACTCAAAAGGACACCAAAAGAAGCTTATTTTCTCTTTGATATCACATCAACAAAAGGTGTCCATCTGAGGCGTGTTAAGGAATCCAGAGTAGCCGGAGTTTTACAAAGATCACAACACTCAAAAGGACACCAAAGAAGCTTATTTTCTCTTAGATATCACATCAACAAAAGGCGTCCATCTGAGGCGTATGAAGGAATCCAGAGTATCCTGAGTTTTTCAAAGATCACAACACTCAAAAAGACACTATAAAGGAAACTTATTTTCTTTTAGATAATATATCTACAGAAAGAGTTCATCTGAAGCGCGTTAAGGAGTGCGGAGTAGCCGGAGTTTTAAAAAGATCACAACACTCAAAAGGACACGAAAATATTTGTTTTCCTGTTTTATAATATATCGAAAGAAGGCGTCCTTCTGAAGCGTGTGAATAAATGCCCAGTATCCGGAGTTATACAAAGATCACAGCATTCAAAAGGACACCAAAAGAAGCTTAATTTCTCTTTGATATTACATCGAAAGAAGGCGTCCCTCTGAAGCGTGTGAATAAATGCTCAGTATCCGGAGTTATACAAAGATCACAGCATTCAAAAGGACACCAAAAGAAGCTTATTTTCTCCTTGATAAAATATTGAAAGTAGGCGTCTTTGTGAGGTGTGTGAAGAAATGCGGAGTATCTGGAGTTTTAAAAAGACCAGAACACTCAAAAGAACACCAAAGGAAGCTTATTTTCTCTTCGGATATTACATCGACAAAAGGCGTCTCTCTGAGGCGTGTGAAGGAATCCAGAGTATACGGAGTTATACAAAGATCACAACACTCAAAAGCACACTAAAGTAAGCTTATTTCCTCTTAGATATTACATCGACAGAAGGCGTCCTTGTGATGCGTGTGAAGGAATGCGGAGTATCCTGAGCTTTTCAAAGATCACAACACTCAAAGGGACACCAAATTGAGCATATTTTCTCTTTGATATTACATCGAAAGAAGGAGTCCTTGTGAGGCGTGTGAAGGAATGCGGAGTATCCGGAGTTTTTCAAAGATCACAACACTCAAAAGGACACCAAATTGAGCATATTTTCTCTCAGATATTACATCGACAGAAGGCGTACTTCTGAAGCGTGTGAAGGAATGTGAAGTAGGCGGAGTTTTTCAAAGATCACAACACTCAAAAAGACACTAAAGGAAACTTATTTTCTTTTAGATAATATATCTACAGAAAGAGTTCATCTGAAGCGCGTAAAGGAGTGCGGAGTAGCCGGAGTTTTAAAAAGATCATAACACTCAAAAGGACACTAAAGTAGGCTTATTCTTGTAAATATTACATCAACAGGGGGCGTCCTTCTGAGGCGTGTGCAGGAATGCGGAGTACTATATATCTCGAATGTTAATGGTGCCTATGATGGTTACAAGTATGAATGCCGGAGATTCCTTCTCTTAATTAATTTTCTCTTTTCAGTATGTAACAGCGCCTTATGTATCTGTACTGTGATACAAACACTCTGTGAGCTGTAGAGCACTCTCAAAGCAAGTATTCCTAACCTTGCTTCTCTTTTGCTTTACAGCTCCTCTTGTTTACATCACAGTAAAGAGTCATGCGCGCCAGTTTTATATTATCTTATTAATGTGAGGTGAGGTGAGGTGAGGTGAGGTGAGGTGAGGTGAGGTGAGGTGAGGTTGAAATAGCTTTATTGGCATGACCTACGGTTTACAGGTATTGCTAAAGCATTGAACATTAACAGGGATTTTTTTTTTGTTTGTTGTCGTTATATTTTACAAACACATTGTAATAAGAAAAATATCTATATATCTATATCTGTCTATATGTAAAGTAACATATTTAAAAAAGGGAAAAGAGAAGGTATGAGTATTACAAATATACTAAAATCTTAATTGAATGGTAATAATAATCAAAGATAAACTTATCAAAAGTAATCATTAATACGTTACATCAATTATTATGGTTCATTTCTAAGAATGAAGCATTTGTATATAAACTTAGAAAAATAAAAAATAACCTTGTCATTGGTAGAGATCATTAAGTTACGAATTATGTTAAGATCTTTAAAATTATCAACAGATATTTCAGGTTCTATCATATCAAAAAATCGTCGGCGAATTTGATCATAAAGAGGACAGTTACACAACATGTGTATTTCTGTTTCAACTTCATCATTCGTACAGAATAGACAGATACGTTGATCATTTGATATATTTTGGTTGTTGTATCTGCCTGTTTCGATAGCTAATTTGTGATTACTAATTCTAAATTTGGTGAACTGCCTTCTTTGTTCAAAATTTTGAATTTTGTCCAGATAAATTTCATATTCATAAAATTCCTTAAATGTTTTATAAAAACATAATTTTCTTGAATTGTTTACGAGTTTTTTCCAATGATTGAAGTAAAGTTCCTGCATTTTTACATAATACTTCTCCAAATTAGAATTAGAGATGACATCTGTAAGGTGAGGTGAGGTGAGGTGAGGTGAGGTGAGGTGAGGTGAGGTGAGGTGAGGTGAGGTGAGGTGAGGTGAGGTGAGGTGAGGTGAGGTGAGGTGTTTACGGGTTTGCGGCTACCTAAATGAACACATTACATAAGTGGTAGTGGTAGTGGTATTGTGAAAAGGTACTGTGAACTATTAAGGAATTATTACTGGTTCCCTTACACAGGGTTTTCACTTTTGACCGTTCTAAATACACCCCACAAAGGAGCGATCGACGTTTTTTCTACATGGTATCCCTGTGGTGTCTCATGATGCTGTGTGGTGTGGGCTTTGTCAAAACACAAACAAACAAGATGGCGGAAGAAGAAGAAAAGCATGGCTCAAAATACCATCCTTTATTCGGTAATAAACTACACTAATCCATACAAATACTAAGATTAAGGTTTATTTCGTGTTTTCTGGGTTTATTTGTCCTTCAAAAAGGCATTCTATTTTAACTGTCGTTTCAATTTTGCTCTGAATCAGTTTTGAACTAAAAATCTTAAATTGTAAATGAACTTTTTGACAATACACTCAGTACTGGTTCTGCATAAATAAAAATAGTTGATTGGTAAAATATTTCTTGATTTGAGTGATGCGTCTATAAGTTATGAAGGTTTATACTTCTAATATTTACGGATTATTTATATGGCTCTTCCTTTTCTCTATGTTTTCTTTATTGCCATTAAATTGATTAAATAAATAAATAAATAATATGTTAACGATGGTGTCGTCAGGTAAGGCTTGAGTTTTTTTGTTGTAACTAGTAATACTAAATACTGGCAATTTTGAAAATAATTTTCTTTAGGGTTAAAAAATAATTTTTAAATACCTTTTTTGTAAACCATAAGTAAAATAATGATGCTTTTAAAATACTGTATCTATGAACCAGTTCAATTTTGTATATTTAATTAAGCCCAGTGGCGAATCAAGGGGAGGGGTGCAGGTTGTGTGCACCACTCCCTGATTCCACTTTGTCCCTTATTCAAAGATAAGCAAAACTGTTTTTCCCTTTGATTCTAAGGGGTGCACCCCTCCCTGAACAAAATCCTGGATCAGCACCTGAAGCCTTAATAGTTGCACCACCATTAGCATATTGGATGGAAGTATAAACCATCATAACTTAGAAATGTATCAATCAAATCAAGAAATATTTTCATATTCTTTTAATTGAAAACCATGTTTTATTAATTATTTCAGTTAGGTGGGCGGAGGTGGAACTGAATATAGTATTGCGTTTTGCGAATTCACACCTTGATGTTCCATACGCTGTATGCCCAATATTCAATATTCAAAGATAAGCAAAACTGTTTTTCCCTTTGATTCTAAGGGGTGCACCCCTCCCTGAACAAAATCCTGGATCAGCACCTGAAGCCTTAATAGTTGCACCACCATTAGCATATTGGATGGAAGTATAAACCATCATAACTTAGAAATGTATCAATCAAATCAAGAAATATTTTCATATTCTTTTAATTGAAAACCATGTTTTATTCATTATTTCAGTTAGGTGGGCGGAGGTGGAACTGAATATAGTATTGCGTTTTGCGAATTCACACCTTGATGTTCCATACGCTGTATGCTCAATATTCAATATTCAAAGATAAGCAAAACTGTTTTTCCCTTTGATTCTAAGGGGTGCACCCCTCCCTGAACAAAATCCTGGATCAGCACCTGAAGCCTTAATAGTTGCACCACCATTAGCATATTGGATGGAAGTATAAACCATCATAACTTAGAAATGTATCAATCAAATCAAGAAATATTTTCATATTCTTTTAATTGAAAACCATGTTTTATTAATTATTTCAGTTAGGTGGGTGGAGGTGGAACTGAATATTTTGCGAATTCACACCTTGATGTTCCATACGCTGTATGCCCAATATTAGTTGTATGGCCCATTTTAATGCAAGAAAAAATAGCCCAGTATGCCTAATAAGTACTGACTCTTTAGAATGTATGAAAGCATTAATACCAACCATATACTGTATATATTGTAGGATAAACACAGGTTTAAAAAAATGAAAACCATTATTCAGAGCTATCAATTCAGCTGTAGAGGTAAAGGAGTCCCAATTTTTTTTGGCTGACCATTCTTTCCCTTATAAACAAGCTGTGAAATCATGTGTCTTTATACAAAAAAAATACTCATGGGGATGACTTTATCAGAAATAAAGGTACATCCAAGTTGATATGAAAACTTATATTCTCATAAAGGCCAGTCTCCTATACGATCACTGACAACCAGTAAAATATCTTCTGTTGCTGTCTATTGCAGAAATACTCATGCTAGAGTCATCAACAACTGCACATTGTCGCAATTTTTAAGGCATATTTTTCAAGAATGTACGTACGCACATTTCTCATTTTTTCCTGAGGAGCCAAAATATGTTGCAAGTTGCTGAACCATCAACCAGTGGGCTCAGTTGGTTGAGCATCAAACTTTCACTCAAATACCATACTTTGAATTAAACTCTGGAAATTCCAAGGAATGGCTCTCCTTCCAATGAACTCTGGTAATTGGAATTCAGAAGTTGATTTTGTGTAGGGAGAAAAACTGGGACCCAAAAGAAAAACCCTTGAAGCACAAGAAGGACACCTTGAACAAATCTACTCACATATGACACCAATTAATGTTCTGCTCTTACTGCTACACTACCTATGCATACCGTAGTTACCAAAAATATAACTTGCCATTTGAACCTATTTGATGTGTGTTACTAAAACAGGCAACACGATTTTGACATTTTCCATTTGTTTTTATTTTCTATACTGGTAGCTTCACCCAATCTGTCATATTCAGTCATTTCCAAGCTGTTGTGCTGCAAAGCCTTGTGAAATGATGCAGCACTGAATCATGGACCAACGATAAGGTACTATGAATAATAGAGTTAAAAAAATATAGTTACTACCTAGTAGGCAATTAGAAAAGTGTACCTTCTACTACAGAATCTACCAGTGAGTGTGGAAATGCTGAAGAAAATGTGTCATGATCCCTGCACCCACAAGTATATATGATTTTTTTTCTTCTTACTTTTCAACACTACAGTGGATTCCTTAGTATTGGCAAAATATATTTTGTAGAATTTCAACAATTCTAAGACTGCTTAGAGTGAAGGCATTTAACCTGTGAAATAAAAACTATTAGTCAACATGGAATAGTAAGAGAGACACAACGGAAAATTTAATGATTCACTTGTATTGGATGGATGGATGATGGGTGGAGTAAGAATGGACTAATGAGATTTAATTGGATGGATGATAAGTGGAGTAAGAATGGACTAATGAGATTTAATTGGATTGGATGGATGATGGGTGGAGTAAGAATGGACTAATGAGATTTAATTGGATTGGATGGATGATGGGTGGAGTAAGAATGAACTAAAGTGATTTAATTGGATTGGATGGATGGATGATGGGTGGAGTAAGAATGGACTAATGAGATTTAATTGGATTGGATGGATGATGGGTGGAGTAAGAATGAACTAAAGTGATTTAATTGGATTGGATGGATGGATGATGGGTGGAGTAAGAATGAACTAAAGTGATTTAATTGGATTTGATGGATGGATGATTGGTGGAGTAAGAATGGACTAAAGAGATTTAATTGGATTGGATGGATGGATGATGGGTGGAGTAAGAATGGACTAATGAGATTTAATTGGATTGGATGGATGATGGGTGGAGTAAGAATGAACTAAAGTGATTTAATTGGATTGGATGGATGGATGATGGGTGGAGTAAGAATGAACTAAAGTGATTTAATTGGATTTGATGGATGGATGATTGGTGGAGTAAGAATGGACTAAAGAGATTTAATTGGATTGGATGGATGGATGGAGTAAGAATGGACTAATGAGATTTAATTGGATTGGATGGATGATGGGTGGAGTAAGAATGGACTAATGAGATTTAATTGGATTGGATGGATGATGGGTGGAGTAAGAATGGACTAATGAGATTTAATTGGATTGGATGGATGGATGATGGGTGGAGTAATAATGGACTAATGAGATTTAATTGGATTGGATGGATGATGGGTGGAGTAAGAATAGACTAATGAGATTTAATTGGATTGGATGGATGGATGATGGATGGAGTAAGAATAGGTAATGAAAGGTAAGAGGTAGGACACTAACAGTGTTAAAACCCTCCTTCCTCTCCTCTACCGCTGTCTGTTATGGAAGGTACTCGATATTTCGGTTTCCTACTCCTTGTTCACTGTTCTGTTTTGGTTATTATATATATAAATCATGTGAGTCACGATGAAAACAAATTAGGTTTATGTTGCTCTGTTCATCACTATCAGCAGCTGATGGGCATGAAGAACGACAGAATAAACGACAACAAGAATCAAGACAAGAGAAGAAAATTGTAAACAGAGATAGAGAAAGGAGTTGGTATTATGCATCAAAGTTTTACTCGCTGGTTTACGAAGAGAATATTGCTCAAATAAATTGTATGATATAAAATCGATAACATCCTAAGTCTTTGGACCTCTTAAGACTTCATTAATCCCTTGAAAATAATATTTTTGTTTGAGTTATGTTCATATAAGCCTGAAGCAAGATGATGTTTTACCTCTGTCTCTACTCCATAATCCTTTTCACACTGCTTTTGTTCTTTAATTATGACTATTGCTCTTGTATTCTCTAAGGAATCAAAAATTTTAATATGAAAGAATTTGGTGTAGAGTCGAGGGTAAAATGTCATCTCGCTTCAGGTGGCTTATTCATGTGTCTATTTTAAACAAATATATGATACTCTAGGAAATAACTTGGTCTGAAATGAGTAAACTCACATTTTATTGTATGGCAACTTATAAGACTGTCACTACTAGAATTGCCATTATTTCTGGATTGACACGGTTTTCTTTGTTATTCACAAGGCTTTATTCTTGTTATAGCCCTCGTTATAAATGTGAGGTCAATAAATAATTAGTTATTAACCCGGTTAATAACTATGTATTGACCGTTCGCATTTATAATGAGCAATGTTTGATAGAAAACCTTCTCAATTGATAAATAAAATACTTAATTATTAATATTATTGCCTCCGTTCTCGGTAATTAACTCTTACTTAATCAGAAACTTGCTTTTCTCTTAATAAATTAAAAACATGGAATGTCATTAATATCAGAGTAAATGAAAAAACATCAAAATGCATTGTTACAAACGAAAATATTTTCATCCATTGCCAGCCTTAGTCAACACATGATTATTGACCATAAAGCATGTCATTTAGCGAAAGCAAAATTTTAACAAATTGCCTTATAATATAGTATAGTAGGAGAACTTTGAATTAATATATAATTTCTTTTTAGTAAATGATGCTCTTATGTTTAATTTTAAATTACAATTTCAATTGATAGTTTTTGATATTTCTATCTGAAGAAATGATTAAGATGCAGAGTTATAAGATTATATATTTATAATATATTATTTTCCTATTTTGTTCTGGTTCATTTTTATTTTTCTTTATCCCCGGCAGTTTTGTCTTGTTTCTGCAAACCCAAACAGAAATAGCATATCGAATATGCAAGCTGTAGAAGTAATTTTTTGGTTTAAAGAAAATATATCCTGCTTGTAGATATCTGTTTTTGTTTTGCATTATTTATTCCTTAACCTTGAGCCTTATGCTAGTGAAAACATTACCTCTGCCCACCAGGGTGCCAAAACTTAGCATTCACATGAAATTATTGACACTTGTACTAGACAAGAAATTTTTTCCAGGTATTATATTTATAAACTTCCCCTTGATCATGCTGCTTTGATGAGCTTCCAGTTGTTAAACTTGGATTAATACTCTCAACTGTCCTTTTTCCAGCTTCCAAGGAACATAAACAAAATACTGAAGAATATGAGTGTAAAAAATGGCTGTCTTTCAAAGGCTGTCCTTCAGTTGACTGCAAATCTAGACCAAGTTCGCCATTCCCAAAGAATCCTCCAATAGGAACTTTAGGAAACACTTGTTTAAAGATTCGAGATTCTACATTTCTGGCAGAGTAAAATTTCTCTCCTCGACCAACACAAGACACCATGAAGCAGGCACAACTCTCTGAACAGGAAACATCAAAGTTATGAAGTTGTTGCAAACTCTTGGTTACTCCATCAGCAGTTTCACCATGGTGCACAATAGAAACTGCCTGAACATCCTCGCCAGATATACCAAGACCTATAACGCCAGTATTTTTGATTTCATTGTCCACAAATAGTAGAGAGTCTACCAAGCCACCAATTATAACAATGTTTGACTTTTCTCCATCTTCACAGCCATTTATCTATCAAAATAAGATATAAAACAAAAGTGAAGAAATATTAAACAAATTTATGTTTAGGTACTCCATTGCGGTAAGAGATTTCATTTGCTTTTTTCCCCTTTACTCTCAAGATTTACAATACTATACAACACAATACAATACAATAAACTTAATTTTAAAAGGGTAGCACTTAACAGTTTAGGAATTAAACTGATGACCCTGTAGCCCTCAAAAGGGAAAAGATGAAAATGAAAAAAAATTCCAGCATTTGTTTTCATTTATTTTGCTAGCACATTCAGTCCAAGATCTTTTGAGGATTAATTCCATCAAAATAAACCATAGCAGCTTCAACTTCATTTTTTTCTTCTCAAACAAACCCTTACCTGCCATATCCCTGACGCAACTTTCCCTATGATATCTAGATTGTATATATCTCCTTTTGCAAACAAAATGGCAAATTTAAGTTGCTTATCAGCAGGAATGTTCAAGGATGTTTCCCAACGTGATTTAAAAGACCTGTTGTTGCGGACATCAGTGCAGCTCATGTTGAACGTACAGGTGCTGACACCATCCACTTTTGGCATGATTAAGAGTGACACCCCTTCTGCCATTTCAATCTCTTCAGGCTTTTCTCCCTCTTCACATCCTAATATTCCGTTTCCAACACAACCAATGACTGTACAACTTGCTGGAAGTCTCGACTTCACTGACGTTATAAGACCCCGAACTTCATCTCGCCTAGCTTCACAATAATCTTGAGATCTGCTTACAAATATTATTGCTGCTGCGGGAAAAATTCGGAGATTTTCCAAAAAGTCATTGATACGAGAAACCATCAAATCCATTGATAACTGAAATGAAAGAATGAAAGAAAGAGAAATGAAAGAATAATATGAAAGTGAAACAAATAAATTACACACACACACATATATACAACTTCGAGAATTTTAAAACTAACTTACAGTTTATTTTACAATCTAATAGATGTAAATGAATGAATTATACGCGAAAGCCATACCCCTACGAATGCGATAATGACTAAGTTTTAATGAGTTTGAATTTAAGTTATAGCAGACATCACCAGACAGAAATACTCTTACCAAACAGCATTTAATTTCTATTTATAACAATTTTTAAGTCACCTTGATCTTAAGATACGACTTAAACATTAAAATTTCAATAAAAATGATGTTCTTAAATAGAATTTATAAGCTGATGTTTTTCAAGGTCTCACTGCGGCTTGAATTATCTCAGTCTTAGAAACAGAAATAGCTAGAAGAATCAGCGTTATAAATACGGTTTACCTACCTTGGAACTACAGGGAGTACTAGTAGGGGGAGTGCCATGATGAACCACAAAACTCGCCCATTTTGATTTTCGGAAGCGAAAAACCCTCTTCGTCATGTCTCTCCATAGACGACAAACCTGAGAGGTATTCGCGAGGTCTCTGGCAGGAAGGAACGATAAAACAAGCTCTACAATTTCTCCGAGGGCTAATATAGACTGTGGAGTCGGTCTGCCTAGTAAATTCGAAGTCATTTTAGGGTTTGAAGTGAAAGAAAATGGCTCAACTATTTAAACCACAAATCCTTTCCCCTTTTCTCCTGTGTTTACAGCAGGAAGGGCGCTATAAATAAGAGAAAAGACTGGGTCAGAGTAAAACACAACCCTCCCCTCCCCTCCATAGATACTTAGAAAAGGACTACCTTTAGGTATTGAAAACAGGTGAAACAGGTAGTGTATCTCTTCCCTAGTCCTTAGAAAAGAAAAGAGGATTTTACCCCACCTTTATTGAAAAAGGGGTAGCAATATTATCACAAACAATTAGTCTTTGCTATTGATAATTTCAAATGCAAATATTTTTTATATAGAAAGTTTGTGGCCAGTCTACAATTATCCCAGTTCAGATAGTTTTAATACAAAGAACAGGCAGCACCCTTGACAGTATTGGAGCTAGAAAAACATCGAAATCTATTTGTGTTAGTTATATTCTGATAAGAGCAACATCTGCAAATAAATGCTAGTGGGCTCCCTGTGGATTTTACAAGTTGTGTCCGCGGAATCCACAATAAATAGAGACTTTGATCTTATTCGTCCTCATACTTTATTCCTCTCACAACTAACTATACACAATGTCAAATTACATGTACTTGTCATGTGACAATTGGCGTGATAGCCAGAAGTAATCTGGATATTACACAAGTTGGCCCCTCCTTTGACCGCTCCACTTTTGTTGGGCTGCCTGTGCTTACAGAAAGGAGGACAGGCAGCCAACAAAGGCAAAGCAGTCCAAGGAGGGGCCAGCATATGGACTAGGGACTCTCTTGCTATGACATTGCTTTACATTTTCTGAAAGTAAAATTGTCTACATCTTATTCATTTTTCTTTATTCAATCATACTTTTATTAATTCTTATTATAATGAACTAGATACCTTTTTGCTAGTTTTGTTAACATTAGTTTAGATACATATAATATTATATTACAATTATTTATTTGAGGGTGGGGGTTGGGGCAACCAATAACATGGTAAGATCTTAAATTTGTATTTTTTCCCATTTTTTCCATACACTTGCAAATTTCCCGAAGTTTTAGAATGGGAGGGAGGACTCATATTTTGTAAGTCAGGGTTCAGTGTGCACAAAACCCCAATGGCTTACAACTGAGCCTATGTTGTGAGGGGCACTAAGACTTCCAGATTTGGAAATTGGATCCACTTGAAGCTCTTTAGTATTTTCTACCCCATCTTCCCTCCTACAATAAAAATGGTCCATCAAGATACTATTCATGTGCTATCTAGAATCCAGTATACTGAATGCAACAATCTGTTGATTGGAAAGAAAATGAAACAAAATATTAATATACTTTCACACCACAAAATATCATTAATCATCACTTTCTCAGTTACTTTTATATGGAGTTTGCATTTATTTTCAAATGCAATTTCTTTCTGTATGCCTGCCTTTATTCTTAATTATTCATCAAATGATGGTGATGATGATGATGGTGATGGTGATGTTAATGTTGATTATGATGATCAGGTTGTTGATGATGGCGATGATGATGGTGATGATGATGGCGATGATGATGATGAAGATGATGATGATGATGGTGATGATGATGATGATCATGTTGTTGATGATGATGTTGGTGGTGATGATGGTGATAATGATGATGATGACGAAGATGATGATGATGGTGAAGAAGATGATGATGATAGTGATGATGATGTTGGTGATGATGTTGATGATGATGATACAATGGGTTTGACAATAAATGATAATCATGATGAAACATACCTTGTCTTTCAGCTGTTGACAGATTTGTAATGCTGCTGTAAATAGTACAACACTGTCTTTAAGTCTTGGAATGCTGCAATCAACCTGAAACACAAGTCTGAACATCAATTGACGTCAATTTGGGTAAAAAACATAAAACTTGTGATCAAAATGAAATTTAATATATTATTTAGTAATTTACAAGAACAAAACAAAGTGATCAAAGACTTTAATTTAATCAAACCACAACCTGTGAAATATCATCATTGATATTGATGGGTTGCAAGCATTTCCAAGAGAGTCAAAAGACAAAAATATGTTGCCATTAACAACGGATGCTAATGAGAAATCTTTTGTGAAATAGCACCAATGCTCCCCGAGAGGCCATCATGATATAACCTGCAACTAAATTTAAATTTAGTTTGTACCTCAAAATGGCTGTTTATTTCCATCCATTTTGAATTGTGTTCACTGAAACAAAGTATTGTCATATCATGAAAAAAGAAATATTGTAAACAGAAATACCAAGATTACAAAGCACTTTAAAAAGTGACTGTGTACTAATATCCATAACACTGAAAGTGGGTGGTGTGTGCTGAGGGTTGCAAATGTAGTGGTTATAATTTAGCAGAAGGTGTGTGCAATTGGGTGAGGGTATATATAGCTCCCCCAGCCCCTCCCTCTCGGCAGTCCGTGGATACCACACACAAAACACTGTTAACTAACATTGTAGAAAATGTAACAAGATATAATTGTGGTCAATATTTTCTTACAATGTGTGGCCCACTTGATCTCCTTCCATTACTTGTTTCTGGTGAAAAAAGAAAAACATATAACTAAATATATTTATAAACTTTACGTTCATGAAACAGCAAGAACCACCCTACTCATTTTACACGTCCAAGTCAGAGCATAAATATACTGTCCATGGAATCGATTATTTACTGCTATAAGTGTTTAAGAGTGTTATTTTATGAAAGTCTTACAGGATTTTGAGGAGGCACAGGAAGAGTTATCAATGTAAACACTGATAACACTAGCTTGTCACAGTTGATGTAAAAATTAGATGCCACATCTTCAGGAAGGTTGGGCTTGAAAGACTTCTGAAAAAAAGTTTCAAATGTATACAGTTTGACTCTCTAACCAAGTACAGTAATAGTGACACTACCTTCAATTATTAATCTTTTATCCCAAACCTTGCTGCTAAGACTTGAACAAATTGGTGAATTTTATTAATATTGAAAGCACAGGTGGCATAGAGGTGGGAGTGCTTGCTGCTCAACCAATGCATTCCGGATTCGATTTCTAGACTCTGTGTAGTAATGTGAGTACAGTTGCTGATTGGTTGGTTCTCTCTTCTGCTTCAAGGGTTTTGCCTTTGGTTCTCCAATATCTCTCACCAAAAGATCCACTAATTCCTATTTGAATTTCAGTGTTTGCACAGCTAGTATTCTGTCGGTGCTAAATGTCATTCATTCATTTATGACCTGAGTGTCAGGCCATGGGGGAGGGGGAGGTGGACCAAGAGAGCCAAGAGCCTGTCTGTCTGTCTGTCTGTTTCAGGTTAATTCATTTATTTATTTTTTATACCTGATTACTTGAGTTAATTATATCTAGGACTGGCATCTTTTTGGGAACCATCAAGCAATTCTTTCCTTTGGTGAGACAATTAGCTATATCATCGATGATCTTGAATACAAATGTAAACAATATCTATTAATAAGTCTTAATCATAAATATATGCCTTTACTGAAATAATGTCTTGGGTACCAGGAGTACCTTGCTGACTTCTCTGCCAGATGAATAATTATTCATATTTCTCATTTCTTCCACTTTTTCAGTGCAAAGTTGGAGGTAGTTGATTGCATCTTGAATCTGTTAAGCAAAATAATATTGGTCTTATTGAAAGTACTATAGGTATGATTGCCATTTTCATTGCTACATCAAAAGCTTTCAAAATGTCTTAGAAAAGTTGGTCATAAGTCTGAAGTAGCTGGCTGTGGTTCAATATGAGGAACTGAAGTTATTTCATAGAAAAGAAAAAGTATCCAGTCAACTTAGAAGCAATCACTAGAACTCCAGTAGCTGTAGGGTTACTTTGGAAGCCCTGTACGTATACAGGCACATTGATTGGGATAAAATTGGAGAAAAGGTAAATTGGCAATAGATTACCATCAAAAAAATTAATTGCTAGAGTAAGTAATTAACTACATGGGACTGTAAAACAATACATGAGAACAATTTAATTGATGACAGTAATCTATCAGTGCATAATGGTACTTACATGTAGGCTGCATTCATAATGTAAACCGCAGGTGGGGGGGGGGGAGGGGGGGTCAGAGGAAATTTCAAAAATACTCCAAAATTTCAAGATCCCCCCCCCCCCCCACTTAATGTCAAAAAAAACTATGCCCCCTCCTTATGATGATCAAGATTACAATGTTATTAAAACTGTGGTGTACGATTATCCTGTTCATTAAATTTCTTTATGAGTTTTATATGTTAGTTATTAGTCATGTGTTATTGACAGGAAAATTAGTATCCCCCAACCATTGCAAAAATAATTTAACATTTCCCCTTGAACACCTAACACCCCCTCCCCCCTGCACGTTATACATAATGAACACAGCCTTATATGAATGTCTATATATTCAAGGTAATTCATTTTTGAATTTCATTAGTTTTATAACAATCAATCATACCTGTTGAAGTCTCCATGGATGGCTGTCCCTGATAAACACTCTGAAACCTGAATTTGAAACTTTTGGGAGCCTAAACTTAATATCCTGAAAAAAATATAAATAATTAAGAAACCAAAAATGCTCACGTGACTTTCTTTTATTTTATGATCTCGCCTCCTAGACAACACTTAAATTCCAGATCCTTGGATGGATCCTTAGATCTCCACAATAGTCCTCTTTTACACAGAAAATTATTTTTCTAAAAAATTACAAGTGGCATCTAATCTTCTAAATATCAATTTATCAAAAACATAGCGCCTAGCTTTTACTGGGAAATGGTAAAATGGTAATTGGGCCTCATTTGCAGATATCCTTTTTGGTTGCCATATGTAAGACTTTTGTGATGATGACAAAGGGACATTGACAATTTAGGATTTAAGTATAATTATTAATTGTGCATTTACTTACTGCTTTGGAGATGTCTTCTCCTTCAATGGCAATGTAACCCTTTAATAAGTCAGCACTAAATTTTCACACCATAAATAATTAAAATAAATTAACAATTTTTACTTGTGAAATAATCCTTTTTTAAATTATAGAAATGCATATTTTTAAATATGCGTTATATGTTCAGTTCAAGTTTAACTAGCATTGTATTTATTATTTACTAAAGATTATTATTTACTATGTACATATGGGATATCATCATTATTGTGCAAAATGCACTTTTCAACATGCTAAGTGGTCCCTGCATAAGTAGACAACCAGTCGCTTGACCCAATCATCTATTATTTCATTTAATTCAAGATATTATTCATTTTCAAAAAAAAGTCTATTCATTTGCTCACCAGCAGGTTATAATTATGAGTTGATACATTTATTTTTTAAATAAAGAGGCATTCTTACTTGGGAGTTGATAGCATGAAGTAGTCTTGAGGCTTTGGAGGATCTCCTATAAATTCAATTAGCTATAATTTATGGTTTTGACAGTTAACCTTGGCAAAATAATTATCTTAATTAATCCATGGCTGAAAAAATAGCTGATCATCAGACAATGTCTGGCCAGAATTTGAAGTGTCTGGTCAAATCTTTGCCTTACCTCAGCAGTCATTTTGACCAGTACGGTTGAGCCAAAAACAAGGAATTACTGAGCTTTAACTAATTTGGTTGGCCATCATGAGACTTAAAACTCTGTTTTCAAATTGTTCAAATAGAAATGATTGAGTAACATGATGTTCATAAAAAATTAAAACAAATAGCTTAATTATCATCTTAACTTTCTTTATAAAGCTTTTATTTTGCTTTACAGTTCTCTTATTTACTTGTGTGGAGTTGACAAAAAGGATTTCAAACTTAATTAATTTGTACATTTGTACAATAAATACAGTACCTTGTCCCTTGTTGGATGTGGGTATGCTGGAAAACTGTAGCCACATTAAACATTCCTTCAAAACAATAAATATATCTCAAAATCATGTTTTAAGAACTGTTTTTGGGAGAATATACAGCTGATCTATACCTATGTCATGCGTGACCAGTAATTCCAGTAAGTCAAAAGTAGATTTCAAGACTTTATGTTTGGTTTCAAATCTCCCATCAACTACTCCGATACTTCAATACTTCTTTCTATAGATTGTAAAGCTGGTGTTTGGTTTCTGGTATTGTGATGTCAGCTATGCTGGAGATATAGCCCATATAGCCGTCATGTCATTATATATAATCTCTTTTGTTATATCAACTTTTTTTTTATTCCAGTGAGAATTATTGCAATTACCTCCTAAATTATGCTGTGTAAATCAGAGTAATATACACAAATAATATAATTAGTTAATTTTGGCCTTAGAGTAGTTTAAATATTTTTCGCCTTAGCCTTGTCTTGACCTACTTGAAGAATTGCATCCATATGTCTAAGGACTTTTGGAACATGCTCCCTCAGTAACCAATCAAACTCCAGTTTCTGGAAGAAAAACAAGAAATAATATAATACCTAACAATTCCGTAATGGTTGATATCAAATTTTTATTGTATTAAATGAAATATTTTAATGAAAATCTAACGCACCATCACTTTTAGTTCTTCTTCAGCCGCCATCTTGAAAAATGACAGGTCCAACCATAGGAAGCCCAATAGTAAATATTTAAAACAACAAACTTTATTAATTTTTCTAGAACTTACAATACAGCTTTAAAATTATAGAAACTTTAGCTTCGAGGATCCCATCATAAAAATGATACAATAAACTGTTTAAAATCTTTTTTTGTTTTTTAGTGATTATGGGTTGCCTGTTCGTGGGCCCGCGATCTCAAAATAATAATATTAGAACCTAGTTTTCCCTCGGTTCATACATTAGAAAAAAATTTCGCAAACAAACAAGACGTACTCACACAGTCAACATGGCCAAAGAATTTTTAGCCCTTATTGCCCTTTTTCTCCCATGTAAGTACTAAATTACCTAGTTTTCATGACTAGTTATGTTTTTTCTTTCTTGTACAAGGCACACTGTTGATATTTTATCTCTTTTTCCCAGGCCAAATCAGCTTTGAAAGTCAAGAGTACGAAGCAGACGATCCAAGAAATGCGTTCGAATTTGGCGCGTTGACGGTAGGTGATTTTTCACTTTTAATGTAAAATTGTACTCTTTCCTTGTTAAGCTATAACTAAAATTTATCATGCGTTTATAACTTCCGCTTGCTGTATTCAGAGTTTGAGTTTTGAAGAGGCGCTAATCCCCATAAATTAACCTTAAATTGTTCATGTCATGCAATGTTCACCTATATTCATCCAGGTTAAAATCATTTTGGATAAATACAGTTTATAAATATTTTTTTAAATCAACTTTAAAATTGTACATTTTTCTATTTCTAAGACTTAAGTAAACGTGTTATTTTTATAGAGAATAGCCAATATACATAATACGAAAAATATATTATTGCCATGACAGTAATAATTAACGTCTCCTTGAGTGATATCATTATTACAGCCAGTAATCTCCTAGCAGCTGTTTAGCAAAAGAAGCATACACTTTAAAGACTGTAAGATAAATAAAGCATCCTATTTCTCGTTCTAGAACAAAACCTCATGATTTATCCTTGTTAATTAAAAGTTTTATTTAATCAAATCTATTTGATCTGGTTGTCCTATTGTATACTGGCTGAAGTACCATGTGCAGCTAATCAGCCAATCGGGTGCCTATATTGTCTAGCCTTTTTGAGCTGTTTTTTTCTTTTTCGTCCAATATTCTTGTTTTAATATTTATTTTTGCTATTGCTCTCTAACATATTTTGTTTTAGTGTGATTTGACTAACACACTCAAATAAATAGACTTTATTGTGTGGGTTCAAACAAAAACCACTGAAATGAAAATGAAAACCATAAAAATATACTTTTGTTTAGCTATTTTTGTGTGATTAATATTTTTACATTTAAATTTACAATTCAACATTATTAACAAAATTGTATATTGTTGTGATTTATATGTTAAGCTTTTGCAGATAATGATGTACAAATCTTTTATCACTTTCAATATATCCCAAAAACATTATATTTTCAATTTTTTAATTTTTCTTAGAATTAAATAGTAAAAATGGAATAAAACTTTTAAGTTAATGTATCATTTGTCGCTGACAATATATATATATATATACACATTCAATTGCAGAAATGTTGTAATATAAATTAATACAAATATCTAATTTATTCATTATATCTAATGAGATGCATAATACAAAATAACCATTTTCAATGCTTAAAACCAAGTGATTTATAATCTGTACGATCTAATTAATGGAAAAAAATTTTTTTGATAGTCATTGAATGAATCAAACAATAAATAAAGCGATTTGTCTGTTTTGCATATCATTAAATATACTGAATAAATAAGATATATGTATAAATGTATACTACAACATTTCTGCAATTAAGTATATATATATATATATATATATATTCATTTCATTGACAAAATCTAAATTTGCTTACTTTTAGTACCCAAACCTGAATTAAATGCCATAAATGTCTTCTCATGCAGAACTGTTGAACAAAGAAATGATACTCTAGGGAATGACACATGGTCTGAAATTAGAAAACATTCTACCTAAGACAAAGAAGTCTTTTAAGCTATATATGAAGGTTTTGGTTGCTATGGTAACCTGATCCAGAAAGAAGGTTTATATGAAGACTTTATTCGCCTTGGTAACCAGACTTTGGTTTAATTGGAAATCAAGAATCACTTACTATAGCTTGAATCATGTTTGCACACTAGTACGATAATTGAATGAAAATGTCAACTAGTATTTTTGAAATTCTGTAGAAGTCTGATGCTGAGAACTCCACCAGTCAAAGTTCATTTGGTAAGAATTAGATGAACACTTTGATTTAAGAATTTTCTTTTTATTGTTATATTTGGAGCAATGTACTGTATGGATGAATACAAAACGATTTATGAATTCCTAAGGCAGAAAGACCTAACAAGCTCTGCTGATTATTAATATGCCAAACCCTAATAAATATGCATTATTCATGGGGAAGACAAAATAGGTCATTTTTGGCCATTTTTGGTTAATACCCCAGAGGTTAGAGGTGATGATAATGTCACTCTACCGCCCCTAATTCCCCATGTACTTTTATAAAAGACATCCTTTGAGCAATAAGCCAAACGATTGACATTTGTAACTTGAATTTATTTTGACGAGTTTTATTATGAACTGTAATATCCTTTAATAGGTGTTGAAGATATTGTCATGATTGTCAGGACGCAATCCAACTCATTTCACAAAAGAAAGGCCAATATATTCCTCAGCCACATCAAGGACCAACTGAAGCCTGAAGATAAGGTAATGGTTTGCTTAAATTAAAATTTATATTGTACATTAACCAACCCAGAAAACACTTCTTTAGCTTTTGTATAATATTTTCCCATTTCAGACCATGTGTCATTCCCTTGAACACTATGGTTAGTGTATAAGAAAATACATGATTATGGATGCAACTAAAACAAAAAATCATATTCTCAAGAATGTCTCATGGTCTGAAATTTTAAAGAAACTTGTATTGACTGTATTTCTTAAATGAATAGTTTCAGAAATTATCTGGCGCTCCCCCCCCCTCCACAGGATTTTTTAAGAGAACCCCTACCCCCAAAAATTTCTCTTTTCATTTATGTCAAACTCAATAATTTCTAATCATTCCTTCTTTCTCTGACTCCCCTACCCTTCAGAAATTCCTTCAGAAATTTCTCATGGCAGGGGAGGGGGGGGGGGGGTTGTTTGGTATGGATAATTTCTTAAACTACACATTACCATTTCTTTCCTTGTTGCTATTGGTGATAAATAAATTGTATCTCTTTATTTGATTTCAAGGAAAAATTGGTGGTCAAAATGGTTCATCAGAACTGGGCTCCCTTTGGTGCTTGGACAATATTTCCTTTGTTGAAAAAGTTAGTTTGAATCAGCCTTTAGATCTTGAGTTTATTGCAATAACTACGACCGATTGATGACCATGCAAAATATTAAATCTTAAGTACTTGTCCCCTTGTTTTCAGGTTAAATGAAGAATTTAGTAAATCAAAATCCTGGATATTTTTCTGTGAAGAAGATACAATCATTGATTTGCCTGCACTTTTGAAAGTGCTTCAAAGGTTTAATAAAAGTCAGGTAATGAATCATCTTACAATAAATAGAAACAAGTGTGTATTGTCAGTATCAATAATTATGGTGGCAGGAGCAGTAGAAGTATTTATAGTAGAAGCAGCATGCAGCAGTAGTAGTAGCTTTAATAGTAGCAACAGTAAGTAGTAGCAGTAGTAGGAGCAGCAGTAGTAGCAGTAGCAGTACAAGCAGTGGTGGCAGTACAAGCAGCATTAGCCTTAGCAGCAGGATCAGCAGCTAATGTAACAGCAGCAAATATTGCAGTAAGCTAGCTAGAGCTATAGTTGCAGCAGCAGCAGCAGCAGTAGCAGTTGCATTAGCAGCAGCAGTATTAGCAGTAGCAGCTATCAGCAAAGTCATTTCTAGCTATTTGCATATAATTCAACATTAATGATATTTTGCTCTCTTTTTTTTCAGCCGTTGTTTCTTGGTCATGGCATCCAAGATCACTATCCAGCCATTATCCATCACTTTGCATTTGCGGAGAATCCATCTAAGTTCTCATTTCCTGATTTCTCTGCTGGATGGGCCATCAGTAGTTCTCTTCTTAAAATGTAAGAAAATAACTGAACAAGTCCAGTTTCCAATTGCATGCACTGATTTTTTTTTGGGGGGGGGGGGGTCTCTGATTTTTTTCCTTCCACATAGCCTATACTAATAATTCAATCTAAGTTTTATCTGTACCTTGACTAATAGATTAACACAGAGATTGTTCTAGGATTTGATAAAAATCTGAGGGTCTCAGATAATATTGTCAAACCTTAATTATTTTGAATTTATTGAAAAGTGCTAACAAACCAGCTGGAAATATCTTGTTTCTGAATTTGGACTCTTTTTGATGTGCTTTTGTTCTTCAGTTTCAATGTAAATATGTGTTTTTTTAGGTTATCATCAAGATTAGAGAAAAATCCAATGAAGTCAGATTTTACGATTGATGTTCAGCATGAGGTGAGACATTATGAGTCACATGGGTATAGGAAATATATGTAAGCTTTGCACCATCATGTGACAGCAGCCATGTTGGATGGCAGGAACTATACAATCATTATACAGGAGAAAGAATTCAATTCCAGAGAGCAAAAGGGATTTTATTGTTCTGCCCTCTAACCGCCGGGAGCCCAATAGAGGCTTTAGACCATCATGTGATGGCAGCCATATCAGATAGCAGGAACTATACAATCGTTTTACATGAGAAAGAATTCAATGCTCGAGAACAAAGGGATTTTATTGCTATGCCATCTAACCACAGGCAGTCCAAGCTGTATTATGGGACTGTGCACATGATGGTGCAAAGCTGATCTATTCAATGTTGAACATCACATGAGCAATTAAGCCTCCATTGTTGCCCAATTAGTCTACTGGTACCCATTAAAAAAAACCTGGCGGAGTATAGAAAATATTCTAACATTTTCTTTTTTGTCTTTCAAAGGTTGCAATGTACATCTGGAATGATGGAAAAGGAATTTCTTTAACTGACGTACCTGAATTCTGCACCAGTAAACCAGGAGAAAATAATCTGTGCGCAACGTCTTTCAATAGCACTCCATTTGATTGTGTAAGTACAATTATCTTTAGCTCAGTGACTAGTTGTACAAATTAGTGCAAGGGTTTGTAGGTCTACTGAACTGACTAATTTGTACAAATTTGTGCAATTTCTCACAAAGTTTTTCACAGATAAATGGCATGCCTCCATCACCCAGTACCTTCTGCTATCAAAAAAGACCAGCTTGGGTGTATTTATTCCCACTTAATGCCAAGTGTCCTTCTTTTGAGAATAAGATTGTTTGTTTGAATTATACATATTTATGAGTCTTCTCATGTGCAACCGTTCAACAAAGAAATGATACTCTAGGAAATGATACGGGGTCTGACATGTGCAAAACAAGTATCTCTCCTCCTCACCTTCTGGATGGGATGCTACTTCATAGTAGGTGGGAAAAAAAACCTTACATAAAGTTATTACATGTTCTAAGCATGTGTCTTGTATTTTTTCTCTCTCGTGTTTTTAACACTAGGGAGAGGTATCTTTAGACGACATATTTTTCGCTGTAAAAACTACAAAAAAGTTTCACAAGACGAGAGGTACAATCAATCACACTGCAAATATTATGCTGCATTTACCTTTTTTAGCCCAATGTGTGTAATCCCAAGGGTGTACAGACAATCACGTCCTCAGCATGAACAACATCGTCGTCATCATCGTCATCGTCGTCATCATTATCTTCAACATCATCATCAACATCATCAACATCAATAATATCTCTATCATCGACAATATCAGCATAGTAATCCTGTTATTGTTGTTTATAGTCAGTAGTTTATAGTCAGTAGTTTACTTATTAGGCTTACTGTTTGTTTTGCAGTTCCTATCGTAAAGGACACATTAGGCCTTCATGCAAAACATCTAGTGTATTACAGCGAGACAGAAGACCCTGATGTTCCTACAGAAAACATTGGTGTGCCTAACACAGAAATGGGTTGGTATTTAAAGGCCCTTTCAAACTTTACTGACATTTTCTTTGTTCAAATTTATCTTTGCCTAAAAAATGAGCGTATTCAAATTTGTTATGCGTCAACCGCGCAAGCACAGACTTCGTGACAGTTGAAAATTCACACTAAAGTTCAAGAATGAAAGAAGATGTGGTCTTTTTCTAGGTCACTGTGCCAAGCTGCAGGCCATTATCGAACGATCATCGAAAGACAAAAGATTTGACAAGAAACCCTGGCTTGTTGTGGTCGATGATGATACGATCATGAGGTAACGGCTCCCCTCTGACCACTTGGGTGAGGCTGAGAAAATTGGTTAGAAAAATGAAATAAGAAAGAACAATGAATGGCAAAATCTGATCACTGCATAGCTCAGACGAATCAAATCCCCGCAATGGAAATCGTAAGACATTTCACCGATATTGAATTAGGGGTAAATGTACGGACAGTTAGTTTTTTTCTCAAGAATTTTTTGAATTTTTTTGAATTTTTTTGAATTTTTTGAATTTTTTGAATTTTTTGAATTTTTTGAAGTTGGTGAACTATGAAGAGTTTTAGTGCATTTCTTCGAATAAGATGACAATCGGTCCGAAACAAGTTATCATAGATTAGGAAAGAAACAATTTGTCGGAAGCTAGGCGTGGTAGGGAAGTATGGGTGACGTAGCGGTGTGAACGCTCGCCCCTCATCAGTGCGACCGGAGCTCGGTTCCCGCCGGGTTCGGTGTCGTATGTGAGTATAGTTGCTTGTTTGTTCTCTTCTGTGCTTCGAGGGTTTTCCGGGTTCCCCGGTTTTCCTTCCTCCACAAAAATCAACTCCTAAATTCCAATTCCATCACGGAATGAGGGCCACAGGTTTGTTAGCCAAAAAAAGGTACGGTAAGAATTAAATATTACAGACCTAAAATCTCAACGGATAATAACGTTTATATATAGAGTTATAACTGAGTTATTTAAAAAAACTTTTCTGCTTCACAGTGCGCCTCGAATGCAGCGTCTTTTAGCTTGTTATGATCCGAAAGAGGTCATCCTTCTGGGTGAAAGATATGGTTATGGGGTGACGTCAGGCTTCGGGTATGAGTACATCACAGGAGGAGGAGGGTGAGTCAACTGCCTTTAACAAATTTTATAAGGGTTAATGAATACTGTTCCTGGAATTGCTGGAAAACTGTAGTGCCCGGCAAAACTCTATGAAAATACTCATCATTCCCCCCAATACCTGAAATTCGTTGGTAAATGTGGCATGTGATAGTTTTTCTTAGCAAACAATTCACATGTTAAGGCAATTATTCCCTTGAAAACTTAACTGAATAGACCCCTTGCATGTGACGACAAAGGAGCTCAGTTTGGAGGACAAAACAAAAAAAATCTCCTAAGAATCGAAAGTCTATTGTTTTTCCCTCCAAATTGAGCTGAATTCTGAAGTGTTTCAAGGGGCCCATTGTCGCAGGCGTACTTCCAAGTCCTGGGCCCTGGAAAAATTCATAGTCATACCTTAAAGAATAATACCTTCGTCATCTCTCAGTAGTACTGTATAGAATATTTGAACTTCATGAGGCAGTCCGTTAATCTATTTTTTTTGCTTTCCTATTAGCATGGTCTTGAGTAGAGCAGCAATCAATGCAATAATTGAGAGTGGCTGTACCTGTTGGGAGCAGAATTCCCCGGATGACATGTGGCTTGGAAACTGTTTTAGAAATCTAGGTGTTCCCATTACACACAGCCCGGCGTTTCACCAGGTAAGCTATCATACAACATGCTCTTGTAAAGCATTCCAAATTATGGTAACTCAGGGTTCCAGGTAGCCCAGCGTTTCATGGGGCAAGATGAACAAAATTTATATGGCTTTCACTTCACTCAGAGATAATTTATTCATACCACATGAATTTTGAACCGACTTAATTGAGTTCTAACTCAAACTGCGTTCTTTCTGTTCATTCAATCGGAGTTCAACTTAAAAGTTTAGAAACTGCAACTTTTATACAATCCCACGTTTCGTGCGCATACAAGGTGAGCTGTTCTGCAACATGCTTCTTCAGGAAATGGTCGTCTTAGCATACCAAAGTAGTTACTTCTTTAGGAATCACAAAGACGTCGTTTTTTAACTCCCATTTATCATTTTCCTATTTCTTAAAAACTTCGCTTCCTTGGTCGGAGGTTATTTATCATACTTAAAAAGTCTTATTCGTTTTTAGGCACGGCCCATTGAGTACGTCCCTTCCCTTCTCGCTCACCAGACTCCTGTGTCGTTCCATAAACACTACGAAAACGATCCTTTGGCAGTCTACAGAGATTACTTAAGCTAATGAACAAAACTGAGCAAATTTCTATCAATGGGAAATCAACCAAGATTTTAATGCGGTTTTAATCAGTATTCATTTAAAGAACTTGTAACAATTTTAATTGACATTGCAATTATGGATCGTGGTTTGAGTTTAATGATATGCATAAAGGAGTGAACCTGCTGCTAGGGCTCTCCTGTCATAGCGTTACTCTGCAAAGGGGAGATTTTTACGTGATACACCGTGCACAAAATTTTCAGGAACAATTCGAAGCTGAAGTCTGTTTCCTGCAAGACAAGTTAAGGGCATCCAAACCGTTCCACCTTTAATTTTGAACCACTAGAAATGAGTTCCAATTTATTCATAAAAAATTGTATCATTAATATATTAGTACATCATTAGTATTCTGACTAGGTTATAATTCAAAAAACAACGATATAAGTACAGTAAGATTGAAATCTTTAGATTTAGCTTACTGTTTAACAGATATTGATAAGATTTAATTAATTTTTTTCTGTGCGCTTTTGGGCGTTGAATTTTTAAAAGTTGACAATTTTTGAAACGATAAAAACAAAACAAAAATATTTACATGCTTAATTTTAGTTTGAGAATCCGGTTTTATGCCTTCTGTAGCGTGTTCAATTGCATTCATTCGTTCCGATCCCGATTCCTACGCAAACGATACAACGTCACGCTTGGATCGTCGAAAAAAATAGAAGGGGGCCTGGAACGGTCATAGAAACAATTAAAAAAACATTATAAAAAGATTTCTTAATAAACTATACGTCTTCATTGAAGATAAATATTCCAGTTAGTTTTATTATTTCTTAACGAACTTTTTTTGTAATTAAATTGAATGAATTTTAGCCGCTATGATTAAAAGTGAATACTACACTTGTACTTGACACTCTACTCTACCTTTGCTCTGTTTTGCTATCATAATGGTGAGTAGACTTTTGTATTTAAAGCTAAGCTCCTTAGTTCTTACATGTAGTAAGGGCTTTAGTCCTTAGCTTCCACATAAACTTCATTTCTTCGCCCCCATAGTCTGAAGGGAGCGTCGTGGCCAGCAGTGTAATACGTATCTGTTACGTAACGCTTTCCATCACGATCCAAAGCAGCTCTGAGCTTTTTCAGATGTTCTGTATTCACATGATGTTTGGCAAAGCCTCCAAAATTGCACACGTAGAACTTCTTTTCCCCTTCTTCTTCGAAGAACAGGCCTTCTTCAGTCGGGGCTGGGCAATCTTTAGTAGGATCGACAAAGAAAGACATTCTTGCAGACTTGACCTGGTCTTGATCCACTTCGACTGTTGAACGAACTGGACAAGTCATTGCAACCTTAGATTTGGTCTCGTTCTTGCCTCCAATGTAATTGAAAAGCTGCCAAAAAGACTTGCTCGATCCTTCTTCGTAGTCTTTGACTTCCATCCTTGAAGTAATCCATTTAGTTGGTTGGTATATTCTCGTTTCGTAGTCTTCGTTACTTTCTGATGTTAGAACTTTGTAGTTCGGCCCCTGATTACCGTGGTAGAATTCAGGCTGGTGGAACTCAGTCACATCGATTTTGGGTTTCTCTTCTCCTTTCAGCCAACTTAACATTGTGAAAAGTCTTATGTTCGATGTGGCACAAGAGAGTTTTATGACTACAGTAGTACTTGTAATAAACATGAGAGTGAGTCAGAATAACATTGTGTGACATTTTTCTACATTGGTCACGTCAGGTTTTCGAGACTACACTTAGTTTGCATTCAAGGATGACAAAATATATTCATACTATTGAGAGCCCTTTCTATCCATTTTTCTATATCCTCACCAATAACAGGATCTTTCAAATAGAGATTTGCATCTATAGCTAGTACTTATCGTGGCCTGTTATACCCCATACGATAAACCCTCCCTCCCTCTAGGAATTTACCGAAATCACAGCAAATTTTATTTTCATTGTTAAAACAATAACCAAACAATAACGACAGCGAACAACAGCGAACAACAGCTATGAAAACAATCAAAAGCTTTAATATTTAATTTGTACCTAGTTTCAGTTCCCGGCCGTAGACAATCATCTTAGAATTCACTAGTCTGTTGCCCTCTATCAATGTACACCATTGTCTGATACTACTTTAAAATTTCCTTATTTTCTTCCCCACTTTCCTGTAGGTCGACTGGCAAAAAAATCCCAAACCTCTCAATTAATTTCCCACATTTTCAGTATTTTCTTCTTTCGTTTCTTCTACTTCCTCTGTCTGGTCATCTGCTGCCAGAAGAATCATTTCATTGCGACGGTTCCACAGCTTGTATGGCGGGTCATAACCGGCAGAGAAATATTCTGCTCTTACGTAACTTTTGCCGTCACGATCCAAGGCTAGCATTAAACGACATCTACTGTCTGACCAGTCTTTATCCTTAGCCATTCCACTAAAATGTGTAACGTAAGTAACTCGACTGTCTTCTTGCTTAAGAAAGACCTTTTCGTCTAGAGGTTTCGGGAGGTTAGGTAAAAGTGACGATGACAGGAAGAACGACACATTGAATCCTTCGACTTTAGTTCCATCAGCATCGTCCTCGCTCAGCTTCACATGAATTCGTACGGGCATATTCATGTCCATCTTCTTCCCTTGGTCATTTTTACCGCCGATATAGCTGTATAATCTCCAAAATGCGCTCATGAATTCCCCTGGTGGTGCGTTGGACGAGACCCATTGGGACTTGTCGTAGAGACGGGTCTCGTAGTCATCACAAGTTCCAAGAACTTTGATCAATGGCCCATCAGCTCCACGGTAAAATTCAGGAATGTGGAACTCACTGGTGTCAATTTTGGGCTTTTCTTCCCCCTTAAACCAGCTGAACATCTTTTAGCAAGGAGGATTTTAGCGTGGAAGCACAAGCCAGGTACCTAACCTCATCGAATTCAGTTGTTATGAGTAGGTAGAGAGGACCCTGGGGACGAAGTTACTGACCGGAAGCCAGAATCTTGCGACCAGGCGTCAGGGCGCATGCTCTATCTCAGGATCGCTGACTTTAAAATGCCGGCTCAATTTTTCTGACAGCTTGCTTACGTCTTCTATTTGCAAAACTTCATATGTTCGAAACTGGAATTAGGATTTCATTCGATTTGACTCAAGATTCGAAGATATATAACCGTTCTTGTCGATTTGTCTTGCTTGGTTTTCGTTGGTATGTTTGCTTCTCCTGCTAATCAGAGTTCGTTGCTATGTTATTCTGACCATCCAATGAAATTCCATAGAATTTTAAGGCCGACACAAACAAGGGAGCTTGCTCCTGCAACACACTCCCGCAACATGCTCCCGGAGCAAAGTTCCCCCGACTGTACCAACGATTTCACGCGTAAAAAAATATTGCGCAACAAAACATTTGCTCCCGGGTTTTGCTCCCTCATATCAAAATGACTAAATATGATGTAGCAAGCTTGAGGAGCAAAACTGTTGCAGAATCGTGTTTCGGGAGCAAGCTACCTTGTGTGTACTGAAACTTTTATTGCCGCACAACAACCTGTCTCCAGTTGGCCAATCAAATGATTTGTTGGATTTATAACTAGTTCCCATGCTCCAATCGGGTTGTTTCAGCGTTAAGCTCCCTCGTGTGTGCCGGCCTTAAATTAGGGTTTCCAAAATCCTCCGATTTTCGCTATGAGGAGGCTCTGGGTACAAGAATGCGAAGTTGGTAAGACGCGGGATGCGGTAACCTGAGTATCAGGCCTTCAGGGTGGCTTGGGGAAAAGAGTCTGCATGGTACTCATGTTAGGGATGCGGAGGTCCCAACGACTTCGCCCCTTTTGAAACTGCTGACACAGGATCAGACAGAAAACCTTCGGACTTTTTAGGTACGAATACCGGTCACTGCTGGAATTCTTTCAAATAAGATGGCAACGTCATATCGAAAGAAATCCCTTTTACGAACTACTCGATAAAAAATAGCATTGTTATTTTCCACAGATTTTTATTTCCCTCAAAATTGAAGGTTGTCGAATTGTCCTATTCAATTAAGCAAAAATCTGATATTATATTTAATAATGCGTAGCGGCGCTTTGGGGAAGGGGGAAGGACTCTATTATATATGTAGTGGTGGATCCAGAACGATTTCGATGGGGGGGGGGGGGGGGGCTGTTATATAGAAAGGTATCACATGCGCGTCTTTTCTTATACTTTTTTTTTCATATTTTTTCACTCTAATGCGGTTCAGTTGAATAGCGCAGCGCACTGATTCTAAAAATAGCTTAAAGATTCGGACAAACATTGCATTCTGTTTAACCGCTACGAGGATTATACGAACCGATTTTATTATTTTTACTTAAAGTTACAATATATATAATAACCCATGTAAACTAAGATCAACTGCGGTCGGCTGTGAAAATTATTTGCTAAAAGTAAACTTGCAAGCTTGTTTATCCGAATTTCGCCTTTGTCTTCGTTTTTATGACGTCATGGTTTCGCTGCGCTATTGTTTTTTTTTTTAAACTCCAATTGTTCAGGTGAGTTGTTCAGGTGACTAGTTATGCACAACTTCATGATCATCACGGAATTTTTTGTAGCTTGGTATTTTGCATGAGTAAGCTAGTGTTGCACGATTTTCCTGACAAAAGAAGTCTATTGTTTTTTAAGAAAGATACGTTATTAGAAACGTGGATACAGTCCTCATACTTGCACAGACTTAAAGAGGCAAACAAATTGAAGCCGCATCAATCTAGAAAGCGTATCCATAGCAAGGTAAGTTAAAGAAAGTTATACTCTGCACACCAGATAAGAAATTCTTTATATAGGTTCTCTTAACTATCTAGGATGTATGTTCGAATATTTAGAGTACCAACTAAACAACGTTCTGGAATATAGGTAAGTTGTAGTGCTTGAGGAGGAGGTTATTCCGGGCGAAAGCCCTTGGAATTAAATTCGGAAAAATTGATTTCCGACCTCGCTGGGATGCATACTCTCATAAATAACGGTCTTTTTGACTAAAGTGCGAACAATATATCTGTGAAACATTATTTACTAAATTGTTCAAAATAGTGCTAGTTGTAAAAGTTAGTACTAGACCTTTTATGTATAAGACATATGTCTCATGTCTGGTTTTGACCCACTTTGTGAAGTTCGTGATAGAATTTAATGAGCTCAGGAAACAAAAGCCATTGTTTGGCGAGTAAATTAAATAATGGTATATCAACGTCTTTATCTCTTATCGCCTACCCGAGTGAGACAAAGGATATATTATATAGATATCGATGAAATATGAAGGTAATCATGACAACAGTGATATCTTTACATGTGTAGAATAGAATGTACGAAGGTTTAGACACCGGATAAGTCCTCGTATTTCACTCATCGATATCTATATGATAAACAGAATATTACATGGCAGCTTGGAGATACGTAAGAAATGAGAAATGTAAGGAATACTAAAACTCAGTAATAAATCTAAAGCAAAACCTGGACGCATAGGCTGGCTTCACACCCACCGGACGAATTTTTAATCGTTCACTTTTATGATATTTCAGCAATAAATATCATTTCCAAGTTTGCACGCCTAGAGCTTTGACTTCTTGTCCAGATAGCACAGTTTAGTGAAACAGAACGCCTAAACGTAAAACGCTTTGAATACACGTCACGTAGCCTTACCAAAAATAAAACAGTAAGTCGCAGCCGAACAATGAACTATCATCCCATCTGGAGTAACGATGATGTGGCTTGACATGAAGTGTTTCTTTTTGTCGCCTCTATAAAATATTGCCTGACTTTGAGATGGTCGCCATATTGGATGAGTCGTTGCATCAATTACCCCAACATAGGACGGAATTTCTTACAGTGCCCCATCAAACCTCTCCGAATATTTCTCAAGTAGAAGAGGAACTATTTCTTGTATTGTTTTGCTTAAATATGCAATGTCCACTTTAAACATCATGGTCTTCTCAGCCAAATAAACACTAGGAGGAGCCTGTTTGTAATATTCAATCTTTGAACTCGTATCCTGTGAAGGTATGTCCGGTCGTGGAATATTATTGACATTCGCATGTCCACAACGACAAGTGTCTCGCCAGTTAGATACCAGAATTTAATGGGAAAGCTAGCAATGTAATGGCAATAGTCACGGCCTCCATTATAGGTTCTGCGATTCCTGTAAGGCCAAGTTGATCAATGACATCATTTGTTTTACACATGTCCAAAACGCGAATAATACATATCAATACGAAGAAAATTTGACTGAAAAGATGAAACGGGAAAGCTGCTGGGAAGTTATTCCCGGCACCTCAAAGCTTCAAAAATTGGAGGAGAACAAAGTAAGCAAGAATGAAGAACGTTGGCAAAACCGGAGGCGGCATCTTGTTTAGAGCGGTATTAGCTTTTCAGAAGATACAGCGTAGTATTCACGAGATTATATGCAATTCTGCTATCGTGTATGCCAAAATGCATAGGTAAGAGCATTGTATCGTGCTTGATGACAATAGCGTGAATCTACAATCAAGTAATTTCTCGGCTTCGGATATTTAACCTTGGCAAAAAAATAATTAGCACATTATATCGTTCAAAGGTTATGTAGTTTTTGAACAAGTAAAGTTGTCACCTTGTGCATGAAGCTCGCTTCAGTGCATGACACAAGAAGGGACGAGAACAGTAGAGCGAAAAAGATCTGATGCTGACGCATGTAAGACGTCTTTGTCAAAGGAGGTTCATATTTTGTAATGACACCATAATAGGGGGTGTAATTGTTTACACAGCTTTTAGGATATGATTGAGCAGATTTGTCTTTGCATTTCTCTGTTTTGTGCAATATATGAAAGAAACTACACATTTTTTCAAGTGTAAGTTCACGGGTTTAGTGCGTGCACATTAACATCGATGATAATTTTATTATCCATGATATAATTTGCTAACTGGAGCGTTTATCCGCCAAAGGAGCTGCCTTGATCCCTGGAACTTTAAACTGAGAAACCTTGGCATAATGCAATTCATGACATGTATTAGAATATAATAACTATAATAATATAGAACAGCTAAACAAAATCGTGAAAGAGCACAGGAAAATCAAACTATTTTTATTATTGGTATTTTTCGTCGCTTGGGAAAATAAACCTTCAGAAGACACTAATTCCATAGTTTTCTTTCGTGCTTGTCTTTTCACTTTCTGTGCATGCACGTTCAGGAGATTCAGTAAAATCGTTCTACTGCGGCGCGTGTATGCATAACAATAGATGACTTAAGTGGGTCAAAACCAGACATGAGACAATTGTCCTATACATAAAAGGTCTAATTGAAGCCGCATCAATCTAGAAAGCGTATCCATAGCAAGGTAAGTTAAAGAAAGTTATACTCTGCACACCAGATAAGAAATTCTTTATATAGGTTCTCTTAACTATCTAGGATGTTTGTTCGAATATTTAGAGTACCAACTAAATAACGTTCTGGAATATAGATAAGTTGTAGTGCTTGAGGAGGAGGTTATTCCGGGCGAAAGCCCTTGGAATTAAATTCGGAAAAATTGATTTCCGACCTTGCTGGGATACATACTCTCATAAATAACGGTCTTTTTGACTAAAGTGCGAACAATTTTTTTGTGAAACATTATTTACTAAATTGTTCAAAATAGTGCTAGTTGTAAAAGTTAGTATTAGAGTACAAACACTAAAATTGTGCTAATTATTTTAATAATTAAAATAAAATGTTTAAAATGTTTAAAACAATAGAATTAGCATAGTCTAGCAGTATTTTGTGCTATTTATGTTATACACTTATAGTGTTTGTACTCTACTAATATTTCATGGATATATTGTTTGCACTGTATTACACGTTGAGTATTATTTTTCACTATATCAAAGCACGTAGGCGAGAGTAGTGGTTCATTCAAAAAATCCTAAAAATTCTTCCGAGAAGCAAAAGATTCGGTGAAAGTCAGACGCCAAAAGATGATTCTAACGTCGTCTCTTCTGTATTATTGTTGGTGTTGGTTCCAGCTGAAAGGCTGTAACTTTACGCATACGACGTGCCCAAAATAACCTCAGATAACCTCGGAAAATGTTTTGACGTTCTTTTGGACTATCAGAAATGGTAGCCCAAAAGCACAATAAAACATTTTCTGCGTTATTTTGAGAAAGAATCCAAAAGCTCAGCTTGGAAAAGGTTTTACTGTCGGTTGCTTTTCTTGTCTTTCTTTATCCCCCTCTACCCTCAGGTTTACCTCTGCTCCAGAGGGGGGGCTCTCTTGGAAAGTGGGTAGGGGGGCTCGACGGACGGTTTTAAAAGCTACGCATAAATTAACTGAGATGCTGATTTCAGACACTAAAAGGTACGACCACATTTAAAATGACGACTGTAACCAAGTTGAAAACTGGTTGAAGATTTATTTGAGTTTGTTGCCTTACGTTTGTATTAGCCATATTTGGAATAATGAAGTAAACAACAGTATTCGTAGTTTGCAAAAATAAAGTTCTGCTCCAGATTTTGTGCTGTTTAGTTGTGTTTTTGTTTAGTTCAAGTTTTAGTTTTAGTTTCACTTATTTTCCTGCGACCTATCTTGGAAAAGACCTGCAATGAGTTTCATCATTCTTGCCGTTCAACATCCGCTTGGTCACACAATGTTTCCAACCATTACATTCTTGTTTGACGTTTGGTATTTTTCAAAACGAACAAATCTGACCCTAAAAGGCACGGAGTCAGCCGGGAGTCGGCTAAAAACGTCTGCGCGGTAGGCTAGGAGTCAGCCGGAGACCCTAAAGACTGGTTTCCACGAGCGACGGAAGCAGAAGCGGAAGCAGAAGCAGAAGCGTAAGACGTCTTATGTTCCTGTGAAAATCAAAAAACGGAGACGTAAGCAGAAGCAGAGCATCGACGGAAGCATAAGCAGAAGGAACGGAAGGTTTCCTTTTTCTTATGCTAATGCTTCTGCTTCCGTCCTTATGTCGCTAGTGAAACCCAGGTTCTCATGCTTCCGTCGCTAACATACAGAAGCACAAGCTGGTAAGCCAATCAAATTCTCGTACTCAGTCCTCTGCACGGGAAACTTTCTATTGTTCCTCTTATGCTTCTGCCACATTCATTTACACTAGAACATAACGATCTTATGCTTATGCCCATGCTTATGCTTCCGTCGCTTATGTCGCTAGTGAAAACCAGCCTTAAAAGGTACGCGAGGTCTCATTTTCGACCTCTGTTTCGTTGGGACTAGCCTCCTATGCAAACATTCTCAGAATTTGTCATGCAACGTTCCTTCCCACGTGGGAAGGGAAACGATGCGTGACAAACGCTAAAAACGTTTGCATAGATGGCTACGTATGGACTTTCTAATGAACTATCTCGTGTGATCCCTGTGCTTTGAAGAATGGAAAATTAATTATTGTTTTTATCTTATTGTTGTAAGTTTTATAGTGAGTTCCGGTTAGGTATTTGGACAAAACATTACGCCAACCAAAACGGTCCTAGCATATATACAAACCGTACCACGCGGTCATCCACCAACACAAGATAACATCAGTTGCATTCCATACTCTACGTCTTTGGCGGGGCATTCCTTTGGACTCCAAACCCGATTGGAACAACGCAGGAGAACAGATATCTAGAGGTAGTTACCATTTACTGACTACCATTATCGTTGTAGTGCGACCCAAGAAGTTCAATGTCTTGTGATGAAAGAACTGCAATAAAAAGCAAAATCTTGAGGGAAATTTTGGGCTGAATTGAATATTTTCAGTCTAAAATCGCACTTCAACGATAATAGCAGTATTAAGGTTAAGTGAATATATTGACCCTGAACAATACAATCGAACTCAGTCACCTATTCTCTTGTTGACAATCGCGCATGGAACGAACTGAAATCTTTATTTGGTGAGTCCAATGAAGCTCGATAAGTTTGGTTTGGTTTAGTTCGATGTAAACGTAGCCCAAATGAATCGAACCATTGGAGTGTAGTTAGATTGAGTTCGATTACTGAACGTTTGATTACGGTTCAGTACAGCGGGCATAAGAGAGCAGCGTAGCGCTTAGTTGATGCTCCAAAACGTTTTATTCGAGCTTTCCCCCTGAACGAGTAACTGCTCGACAAGACTGCTCTGACTACAGAAAATATCAAAACTGTGTTACTTTATTTTAATTTTTTCGCCGTGATCTTATACTTGATGCGTACGTGGTCTACGTGAGTTGTTTCTTTGTATTTTTAAATCTCATCTAATGTACAGCAAAATGTTGTATTACTGAGACAAATACAGAGACAGAACCTTCGTCCATATAAAAAATGGATCAAATTATGTTTATATTGATCAAACAATTTGCTTAGTTTTCTTGGCGATTAAGGAACTCTTGACGATCAGATCTTGAGATAGTATAAAGATCGTTTTCAAGAAACTGAGTCATTTTGGTAGTATGGTCGTGTATGGGAATATTGTAAGGGGAATTCTATTCAAATTCAAATTTCGACTAATCGGCTAGTAGTCGTACCCTACGATAGCATAAATTAAACTATAATAAATATAACTATAAACTATAATATAATATATGTGATGTGCTGATGATAAATCGTTTAAATATGACTCAAAAAAGACACCACCCAACCGAATTCGCTTCGTGGTCTAGGGGTTAGGTTTAGGGTTATGGTTGGGGTTAGCATTGTAGTAGTTCTTTGGTGCCGAAGGTACCGAGTTCGATTCTTGGTGTCTTCACTTTTTTTTTCTAAGTGAAGAGAGCCAAAATTCCTAAGTTCCACTCGTGCGTTCGGAGACCTATTACGTACTTCGTTAATCCGTACACGATGATAGTACCGTCATTTTATGCCATTACTAAAACTAATAATAATAACAAACTGATTATGCATGTTTTCTTAAAACCACAACCGGCTAATGCGGTTCTTGAGCATGAGGTCGCAAAGCCATGAGAACAATGAGCAACAACAGGTTGGCGGGCTCAGTACAATAATATCAACTCGGTGGTGCTCTGCTGAGGACGCTTTCCACCCCCTACCCCTTAGAGAATTTGTAAAAAGGAATTAGACCATTACAGTGCTTTCTCCGTGTCTCTTAAAGTGCATATGACACGAAAATTTTTTTAATGTTAAAAACGTGTAGTTTATTGGCATTAATAAAAATATCACGGTTAAATTCGTTTCAAAAACGTGTTTCTAGAGAAATCTTAGAAAATTTAGCATAAGATGTGACGTTATTTTGTTTACAAGTCTCCGGAAGAATCGTTGTCGGGTTCAGAAACATAGAACATAGAAGCTGAGACCAAAATGGCACATGGGAAGTACATTAATTAGATGCATGCTGTGGCGGCCGACCCGTGGCATCATCCACTGTTTTTAATACGCTTTGGCATCCTAAACCGACTGCATGATGGCGTAAATGAATAAATTATGATATAATAATGTCATTTCCCATGTGCCATTTCGGTCTCAGTTTTTATGTTCTATGTTTCTGAACTAGACAAAGATTCTTCAATTGAAATATGTTTGAATGCTGAATGTATAATCTTAATTTCAGGTAGTACACTTTTCAGTTTCCCATTTGGAGAGTCCTACGTAAGCTATCAAATAAAGCCCAAAAGAATACGCCTTTTGTCGTTATTTTATACGAATTACAATTTATATTTAGTGCTTTACTACCGAATCTAGAGTACGTGTCAACAAGATGACGTTACAAATGTTATTACGATATATTTATTATTACTAACAAACTGTATATTTTAAACGGTGAAATTTTTTCGTGTCATATGCACTTTAAAGGGGGCAAAGGATAAGAAATGTCTGCGGAATAAAATAAAAGGTAAAAAGAAAAAAAATTCAAATCAAAACAAAGCAAACAACTTGGAAACGTGCTTAGCTGCGAGGTCACTCTAACTCTTTCTAAACCAAATTCTAAACGTCAACCCAAGATTAATATATAATATTTTTTACATTTTTTTATCGGATTACATAACTATGGAACAATCATTTCTAGTTTTAATGTTGTAGTTGAGTTTAACAATTGAAAGATGGAAAATTATTTTCCTTCCCTTGGGCTTCCTGTGTTATTGCCACCTGAATCCTAATAATTCTTTGGAAGGGGCTCCAAACCAGTACCATTGTCACTCAGATTCTCTTGGTCAAACATGGACGAGAAGCTTGGTTCCGGTGAATCAACGCCTGAATCTCCTCTTGAACGCAGCAAAGGCCACGAGTTTGATGACGTCTTCAATCACGTCAAGTCCTTTGGCAGATACCAAAAAATCGTGTACTTCTCCTTACATATGCTGATTTTCCCAATCACCGCTCAGTTTGACGCGCTGGTATTTGCCTTCAGTACGCCTGACTTTCATTGTGAGACTGCCAACGTCACGTGCCCTTCCAAGAAATGTTGCAAGGGGTGTACATCATACGTGTTCGACGGACCTTTTAATAGTACCGTTTCCGAGGTTTGTAAGTTTTGCTTCTATATCTTGTTGTACTCCGCATATAAACAGGTTTCTTTCCAAAGGAATAAGGAAAAGGGAGTCTGAATCTGCCTAGTAGTTCCCAACGCCATCTTGAAAGGTAACCATGCCTGTGCATGGAAGAGAGAAAACTTCTTTGTTTTTTACTCCAAATTGTGCTGCTTTGACGTCACATGCAAGTGACGTAAGTCGCCCACTAGCCTGTGTATAGCCGCTTCACACCCCTTCCCCTACGGGAAAACGGGAGGAAGCGCCTGTATTGCGTGACTCTGTCACTCGCAAAATAATTCGATCATCCGTTTATCGGAGCAATGAGAGAGTTTCAATGTGGGAAGTCATTGTAGCCTCTATGATACGTGACCATTGATGCAAGCCGCAGCTGGCTTACTTGATCATCTTACCTTCTATTTTTAGTGGAACCTGGTTTGTGACCGCGCGTACCTGGGTGCCATTATACAATCTTGTTACTTTGCCGGGATGTTGATTGGTTCGTTTGCGACTGGGATGATATCCGACGCCTGGGGACGAAAGAAGTGTATCTTCTTTTCCACTGCCATCATGGTATGTCAAATACGTCAATATTCAGTTTGAAAAACTACGACACTTAGCATGTTCACACTATGTAATAATGCTGTGACACGGCGCCGTCACGGTAGCGTCACGTCACGCCGTCACATTGCAAGTGGAGTGATTTTTTTTAGCACACAAAAGGACTGTGCTTAAGCAATACATTAAAGCATTGTAGTTCGTGTAAGCTCGGAGTCACTCTAAAGCTCCGCACCGCACTTCTCCCGTGAAGATGAAATCAAAAGCTGATATTTACACCTTTTAGCTTGGAGTAATTTTCCCCAATTAAATACCACGTGTCATTATCAACATTATCAATTATCTGCTTAACGGTTGTACATGAGAAATCACATGAATATGGATACAACTCAAAGAATCTTATACTCAAGGTAATGACACGATCTAGAGTATACTATCATTTTGCAGCTTTTAGGTGGTATTGGATCTTCAATCGTCGACTGCATCTCCTTTCTTGGATTTCTTCGGTTTGTTGTCGGGTTTGGATTGAGTGGAGCCATGCTTGCTCTCTATATCTATGGCGTGGAGTTAGTTGGCCCCAAACGACGTACACTTGCTGGGAATATTACGTTCGTTTACTTCAGTGCCTTTGGAATAGGCACTGTCTTCTTTGCGTATTTTATTCGTAATTGGAGAATGCTGCTTTTGGTCCTCACACTTCCTGCTGTGCTGCTGTTTCCTTTCTGGAGGTTCGTTTGTTAATTTTTAGTCCTTTCTTGCTTGCTTTCTTCCTTTCTTGCTTTCTTCCTTGCTTGCTTTCTTCCTTGCTTGCTTTCTTCCTTGCTTGCTTTCTTCCTTGCTTCCTTGCTTGCTTTCTTCCTTGCTTGCTTTCTTCCTTGCTTGCTTGCTTGCTTGCTTGCTTGCTTGCTTGCTTGCTTGCTTGCTTCTGCTTCCTTGCTTCCTTGCTTCCTTGCTTCCTTGCTTCCTTGCTTCCTTGCTTCCTTGCTTCCTTGCTTGCTTGCTTGCTTGCTTGCTTGCTTGCTTCCTTGCTTCCTTGCTTCCTTGCTTCCTTGCTTCCTTGCTTCCTTGCTTCCTTGCTTCCTTGCTTCCTTGCTTCCTTGCTTCCTTGCTTCCTTGCTTCTTTGCTTGCACCCATCCACCCATCCACCCCTCTTTCCATGTGTCAGTCTATTCAAACTTTGTTTTCTCAAATTTCTTACTCCTTCCCTCCCATTATGTACCCAAATCTATCATGTACTTGGTGTGTAGACCTAGGCCTGCTTGACAGGTCTCTTTATAACAAATCTCACAGGGTAATGCCCGAGTCCCCTCGTTGGCTGATCGCCAACAACAAGCTAGATGAAGCTGAAAGAATCCTCATGAAGTTTGGAGGGAAAAAGGGCAGACCAATTCACCGCGACCAGTAAAGAAAACTGATTTTAGACGTAAGGCAAGATCAGGTAAATAAGGAAACACGTGCTAAAAGGTACACACCCCTGGATCTTGTTCGCACCGCAAAGATGAGGAAATGGGTCATCATCATGAGTTATCAATGGTTAGTTACTCGACTTATTATTTATTTAACGCCTATATTTCATATGGATAAGATTGTTTTACAGTGAGTTATGAATTAATAAGAGGTGGTTAATTGATTAGTAAGACCATGTGAATGTTGCTCTGACCACGGTACCTTATGCAATTAACAGTCCGATGCTCGACCAAAGGTTGGCAGCCAAAGATTATACCTCATTAGCTTGCGCTTAATGTAAAATTAACATGTTCTGTATTTGAGTTGTCCCCATATTCAAGCCTTCTCATGTGCAACTCCCACATAAAGTCTTTGCCCCAGTCAAACTTGTTGATTTTCCAGTCCGACAGACATTCTTTTTTCGAAAGATATTTACTTCCACGCAAATTTATGTCATTTTTTCCCAATCACCAGGTTCGTGGTTGCATTGGTGAGCTTCGGTATTCTGTTGTTTGTGTCTCAATTGGCTGGAAACGTCTACCTAAACTTCCTGATTATCACCACCGCACAGGCATTCAAAGTTGTCTTAACGTACTTCGTTTTTTTGAAGTGAGTTCTTCAATAACTTCAATCATTTTGTTATGCATCAAATATCTTAAGAGCGAGCCTGGTTGGTTTGAGGCTAAAAGTTTAATTATTGACCTAATTCGTTGTGGGGCAATGTTTTCCCATTAAATTTACGGGTCATTGCCTTGAGAATAAGATTCTTTGTTTCAGTTGGATCGATTTTCATGTTTCCTCTCGTGCGTAACCTTTAAACATAGAAATGCATGATAATCTTGATAATGACACGTGGTATTTAATGAGAAAACATTAAATCACCACACGAATAAGGTCTACTCTTAGGTTATACTACTTCATTCACACGATTAAACAAACGATCTTAACACTACAATTCGTAAGTCATCAAGCCCATGCTTGGTTGTTTCTACGAATATTTAGCAAATAGATTGAAATCATAAAGGCGAATGATGCATGACTGAAGTCGTGACGTCACTTATCCTTTCTCAGGTTTGGTCGTCGTATCGGCCATGCAGGCTTCATCGTGCTCGTTGGAACCATTCTCCTTCTTGTTCTTGCCGTAAACAAAGGTAAATCGTAGATTAGATTTCGTTGTCTAGACTTTGTCAAAAACACTCTGAGCGACCCGCCCTCCCCTTTGCTCTAAAGACCACGCAACATTAACAGTATCTCCCATTGGCTCGGTAAATGCAAATGGCAATGGTGCAAGTCTATACGTTATTTGACAACAGATCTGGCTGGTGACACAATAAAGAACACATTTCCTTTTATTACTATATCTAAAATGGTGGATATAACGTCAGTCAAATTCACCGCCAAAAGGGTGAGGGGTACGAAGAGAAGTCTGGCGTTTTAATGTTCTGTAGTGTTGCCGGATACCTTTCAAGCCCTGAAGCAACCATGCAGTTGTGAGAATGTAGCTTTAAATCTTATGGAGGAAATAATTTCATATGGTGTGTAGGTAAAAGACTTCATTGGCACGTCACCAAACAGACTAGCCACGGTTCTTTCCATTTACCCCGAAAAACCGGAAATTCCGTTTGGAAAACAAATGTTATGTGTCCATCGGAAAGCTCCGGAAAACTCTGTCTTCCGCCGATTGAGGTAATCCACTTTTTCCGCTCTTTTCGGTTCTTTTGGTAAACACGTGTACTACATTTCAAAAGTAAATGTTTCCCGCCTTTTTTTACTATTAGCAAACCCTTTTCAAACAAATAGATTGGTGTAAATGGTAAGCGACCCTGATCTATTAATGAATAACCGATTGTTTCAGATTACCCTTGGGCAACTACAGTCCTGTCACTTCTTGGTTACATCTTGATTGACTGTAACTGGACGGGTGTATATATCATCACTCCAGAACTCTTCCCAACTGTACTGAGGTATGTTCATTGGCACTATATATCACAGGAGCGGGACAACGTTTTTTAGTTAAGGGAGGGGGGAAGGGGGGAAGCAAGGTCGACCAAAACTCCCATCAACCATCTACTGTAATGCAAGGCTAACACAAAAATACAAAAGAAATGCCGCAAATTCCATCGAGAAAAAAATGAGATTTCTTTTGTGTTTTTATGTTAACCTCGCATCCACAATCATCTTGAGAAGGGTCCATTTGTAGTTGGTTAATAGCAGATATTAGAGTTACACTATTCAAAGAGTCGTGGCAATTGTGCAATTAAGCTTCTGTACATTTCATTTTATTGACCGAAATTCCTCGACTTGAAACAATACTCCTTTTTAAAGTTATTTTCAATGACCACAAATAATAAACTGTAGTTTTGCTATGCGCGGAAACTCCAGCCTCGGCTAGGAACTATTATTTGTGGTCACCGAATGGAACTATAGAAAGGAGTACTGTTAGTGTAACTCTTATACCTGCTCGAAGGCAGTGAGCTTTGCCGTCATGATCATATTTTCTATTAATCCTTCCTTTCGTCATCTGTGTGCAGGAACACAGCCCAAGGAACTGGATCGACAAGTGCTCGTATCGGTGGAGTCTTGGCTCCTTTTGTAGCAATGATGGCAAGTGCAACCCAGCCATGCATGCATATACCATATCAATAGACTATTTTTCAATTCGTGCATATGTTCCTTGATTATAGACTCATTTTCTCATGGTCAACCTCTTTCAGTGCCAGAATATTAACAAATACCAACGGTAATGTAAAGAATGCGCAACTTCAACAATACAAACACTTTGAAATTCCACGGGCCTACATTAGAACACATGAACATCAGTCTACTCAAAATAGAGGCTTGCGTTAACCCTGAGTTATTAAGTTGGGTATTCTGTACAAATTTTCTAAAATTAAACGATTCTCATCAGTTCACAAGTAACAAGAAATTAATCCTGAATGAAATTCCATTTTCAAAAATAATCTTGCTTTATTTTTGAACAGAGTCAGTTGCCAGCTCTTGGAATCGCTGGGCCGGTTATCATCTTTGGTGTGCTGGCGTTATTTGCTGGGTTAATGATGTACTGGATCCCAGAGACTCTGTTCGCACCGATGCATCAGACCATCGAGGAGGCAGAAGCAGCTAAGGAAGACTTTGGGATACCTTGCTGTGGTGGAGGGAATAAAACAGCTTTGGAAGTAGGAAGTGACATGGAAATTAGTAAACTGTAGACAGACAGACAGACAGACAGACGGACGGACGGACGGACGGACGGACGGACGGACAAACGGACAGACGGACAGACAGACAGACAGACAGACAGACAGACAGACAGACAGACAGACAGACAGACAGACAGACAGAATGAATGAAAGAAAGAAGTATAGACTATTGTATTGTAATTGTTATACGTTAGAGTCTAGCTGCTCAGCCGGTCAGTTATGGCATCTCGGAATACCTTTATAACTCTAAATTAAGACACAGTGAGTTGTCCGGGTCTGAAAGCGTACTTTTCCATGAAATGCACCAGACCACAAAGTTTGCGGGATCAGATAATTTAGTTCAGTGCATGCGAGAAATGTCAAGAGTTGAAAGTCGGCTTTTACTTGAAGTATACTGATTTTTTCTTATCTTTGTTGCTGAAAATCGTTTACTGTGGCTCAGTATTAGAACAGTCATTGTGACTTGATCGTTGCAGCAAATCGTTTTTCGAAAATCATTTTCCAGGGCTCCCAAAGAATTTGGTGATAATGTTTCGGCATTCTGTGATGTAATTAAGTTCAGTGCATTTAAAGTTCGACGTTTGCCCTAGGCCTTACAGATTATGATTTAAAAGATATAAACGTTTACGAGCTGTAAGGCATAGGCTATTTATAACCGGGGTTAACAATTAACTATATATTGACCACGCATTTATAATGAGGGTTCTGACAAAAATAAAGCCTTGTGAATAACAAAGACAACAGCGTCAATTGATAAACATGCGATAGTTATACCCTCCTACTTTGAACGAGGAACACAATAAACCTTCAGTGGTCTCGGTATGTACAAAGAGTATGTAAAAATCATTAAGGGTTTATCCATTGCATTGAGTTCCCCCTATCCTTCCTTCTCTCCTGACGTTTGGTTTCTCTACTTGGTTTTCTTATTTCTCAGCTTCAACTCCCTCGAAAGCTCCGCCTGTGGTGTTCCTATTTTTGCTAACATCATCTGAGGTACACCTTTTGCTGTTCATTAACAGAAAATGTTCATTCATTTGTGCCAATAGTTGTATCAATAACGTGTAATGTACTTTCATCAACACCACGAGTAACATCATTAGCGCGGATCAACTGTGTGTACATTCATAGGCATCAATAGCGCATTTGTACATTCATATGCGTGGAATGTATTTTCTTGTGCGCGAAAGTAAACTTCAATAACACGAATTGACAAACGATTGCATTTATGGACAATCATTTACCCAAAAGTGAAAATTCATTAGTGCTATTAGCATAACCATTGACAATCTATAACGCGGTTGAACAATCATGAGGGTCAATGTTATATTCTATAACGTGGTTCGACAAACATTTGCATGATTCAAATGAGTGGGTTTTCACTGCGCACTACCGTATCAAATACAAATCCCAGTATCAATTTTTTTATTATTTCATGTTTTTGAATATAATTTAAGGGAAACTTGTATATATTATAACGATAATCAAATGCAAAACTGATATATAATAAACACTATAAGTGTGTAACATAAATAACACTAAATACTGCTACATAATGGTAATCCTATTGTTTTCTATTGTTTAATTAGCACTATGTACTACTAAATAGTGCAAAGGGTTGCACACTCTTAGTGTTTGTACTCTACTTGTGGTCTTAAATTAAATCGCTCAAATACTTGGTAATTCATAGCTATAGAAAGAGCAGTTTTCTATAAAAGATCTAAATACTTAGATCTTTAGTCATCGGGAATCGTATGAAAACTAAGTTTTTATCTAAGTTTTCATACTTCTAACAAGACGCTGCAAAAGGCAATCTAGTAATAATTTTACGAGCGCTGGCCATAATATAAATCAAAAATAATAAAATATCATTTAATCTTTAGCTACTACTGCTAGTTTCTATGTTCATTTTTCAAAATATTTTAGTCTAACTCCTAACCTCATTACGCATTCAATGGCTATATCTAGATATAGACATTAAATTCGTAATGTCCATGGATATATGGGATACAAAACCCTACAAATAACAAACAAAAACCGTGTAAGAGTGAAGGCGTTTAACCCGTGAAATAAAAATTATTAGTCAACATGTAATAGCCAAATAGATGAACAAAAGAAACAATGGAATTAGGGTCTACTAAAGTGTATTAGTCTAATATCTATTTCACGGGTTAAATGACTTGGCTCTAAGTAGGAACTATATTCGCTGTTACTGCGATTCCCAGTCACACACGACCAACTGAGACGTAAATTAAACCTTTAAAAATATTTATTTTTTCATCCAGAGAAAATGGCTAAACAGTCCGAACTACATGAGTTTGACAACGTGTTTCGGCACGTGAAGTCCTTTGGTAGATACCAGGTCATCGTGTACTTGAGCATAAACCTGTTGGTATTTTCCTTGTCTTCTCAATGGGGTGGCATTGTTTTTGCACTCAGCTCTCCTGGTTTCCACTGCTCCAACACTACCGGGAATACCACTTGCCAACCAAACGTATGCTGTGATGAATGCACTTCGTACGTGTTTGATGGGACTTTTACTAGCAGCGTCTCCAAGGTGAGTACAAATAATGTACCTTATGCATAGGAGTTTGATGGTCTTTATACTTGAAGAGTCTCCAAGGTGAGTACAAATAATGTCCCTTGTAGTACCTTGTACTAACAATGAATAGGTGCTTCATGGTCCCTGTGCCAGTAGTACCCAGGTGAGAACAGATGATATAGCGTACTTTGTTAATAACAGGTCATACACACAATGCTTAAGGTGATCATTGCTCTCGAGGTTGCAACCGATTCTCATTGCGTGTTATTTCCTTTGTATTTTCAAGTGGAATCTCATTTGTGGCCGCGCGTACCTGGGTGCTACCATCCAGTCGTGTTTCTTTGTGGGGATGCTGATTGGTTCATTGGTGACCGGGATGGTGTCAGACGCCTGGGGCAGAAAGAAGTGTATTTTCTTCTGCAACGCTTTGTTCGTACGTATTTGTAAAACTTATAGTTATTGTTCATTATCAATGCAAAAATGTCTTATACCTTTATAATTGTGTTTGGTTTATTTAAGGTTATTTCAGAGGCGTAGCAATGTACCATTTCCCGCCAATTCACACGCGTACGCGTTTCCTCTTTAGGGCTTACCGCCATATCCAAAGGTTCATGTAAAACGTTTGTCGATCGCCCTACATCACTGGGATGTTTGTCTTTCAGATTGCATCCAATACTGCCTCAGCTTTTGTCGACTGCATTTCATTTTTCGCCTTTCTACGATTCACAGTGGGTTTTAGCATGACTGGAGTGATGCTAACATCTTATATTTACGGCGTGGAGCTGGCAGGACCCAAGAAGCGTACAGCTGCGGGCATCATCACATATTTCTACTGGTCTGGGTCCTCGGTTGTGTTTACTCTTATAGCTTACCTGATTCGTGACTGGAGGTTTCTCCTTACGGTTACTTGCTTACCTAACATCTTGCTCTTCCCATTCTGGAGGTTGGTAATTGTCTTAAATAAAATTGTGAACTGACCACCATCAGTGTCTACACCTCATTACTAGCCACCTCTCATGATTGTAAACTGACCATCCTCAGTGTCTACACCTCATAACTAACCACCTCTTATGATTGTAAACTAACCACCCTCAGTGTCTACATCTCATTACTAACCACCTCTCGTGATTGTAAACTGACCACCCTCAGTGTCTACACCTCATTACTAACCACCTCTCATGATTGTAAACTGACCACCCTCAGTGTCCATACCTCATTACTAACCACCTCTCATGATTGTAAACCGTCCGTCCTTAGTGTTCTAGTTATATATTAATTATAGGTTGATGCCTGAGTCCCCTCGTTGGCTGATCGCCAATAACAAGTTGGATGAAGCTGAAAATGTCCTCATGAAATTTGGAGGGAAAAGTGGCAGACCAATAGACATCGACCAGTTAAGAAAACTGATCGAAAACATAAGGATCGACCAGAAGGAAAAAGAGAAACATGCCGAGAGACACACTCCCTTGGACCTTCTCCGCACTCCAAAGATGAGGAAATGGACACTCATTATGGGCTTCCAATGGTACGATATTTGAACGTAAATCCTTCAAATCTTATCATCGATAATTTTAAGCATCCTTGGGCTGATCAAAGTTACTTGACGCCCAACTCACAGATAGATATGGAATTTAGGCTTTGTGCGGGAGGGAGTGTTAAAACCGGAGAACCTGGAGAAAGGTCCTTGAATCAAGGGAGAGACCTAATAAACTCTACTCATGTGTGAGTTCAGCAATCAAGACCGAGTAATGTTCACAGGCTCCTGCGCCAATGAATGCGGTGAATAATGGTGACATGTCATCATTGCAAGCTCACCTTTCGTCCCGCTTCGATGCGAAGGCACGGCTTTCTTTGAAGATGGCGCAGGGAACTGTTAAAGGGACTATTAGCATTTATTGTTCCTTTGTTTGCCAACTTAAGGTTTTCGACGGCTCTGGAATCTTTTGGAATCCTGATATTTTTCACTCAACTTGCTGGTGATCCTTACCTGAACTATCTTATCTTGGCCATAGCAACGGTCATTAGGGTTCCCTTCACATGGGTCGTCTTTTTGAAGTAAGTTCAAAATGTGTTTATCAAGGTTTGTACTTTCAATATGCGTCAATGAGTGTGATGTCATAGGAAGGTCTATTAAATGCATAAATCATAAATCGAAACTTATTAACATATTAGATGCGGTCGTCGTATCAGTTACGGAGGCAGTGTTATCTTTGTTGGTGTAGTGATGCTTGTGACATATGCAGTCAAAGGTACGTGTTGTTCGACGAAAAACAGATATACATAGACGTACGGACAGACAGTTGACAGGCAGAGGCGTACAGGTGGACACACAGAGACGTACGGATGGACACACAGAGACGTACGGATGGACAGACAGAGGCGTACGGATGGACAGCCAAAGACGTACGGATGGACAGACAGACAGACAGAAGCGTATGGATTAACAGACAGAGACGTAAGGACGGACAGCCAAAGACATACAAATGGACAGACAGGGACGTACACATGGACCGAGGCGTACGGATGGACAGCCAAAGACGTACGGATGGACAGAGACGTACAATCAGACAGACAAAACAGAAGCACAAAAAATGAGTGATGAATACACAAACAGACAGACTAATCGGTTGATTATCCATAAACAATAAAGAAATGATAACAAGAGTAACACAAAACTAAGATCATTTTTATCATTTTTATCAGACATACCAAAAGCAACTACAGCATTCGCTATAATCGGATTCGTTCTCCTTGAACACATTTGGTCAGGTGTTTATCTCATCACCTCGGAGATCTTTCCTACAGTGTTGAGGTAGGTTGACAAAGCTGTAGCGAGGGGTTATGGATTCCCTTCATTTATTAGGATTTATAAGAAGAATTCGAATTGCCCAACCGAACAAAAGGGAGCCCCTGGGAAAGGCCCTAGGGAAACATTTCCTTACACTACTTATGATGGTGAAAAAGTGAACACAGATAGCCTAAAGAAATATTATTATTGTGAAACTTGATGTTTCAATCTGGTTATTTACAAAGGAACACAGGTCAAGGGACTGGGTCTACGATTGCTCGCATTGGTGCAATCATTGCTCCTTACGTTGCGATGCTGGTGAGTTACTGTGCAGCCCAAGCGCTTTTTCCTAAAAGAACAAGAGCTTACCTGTATAGCTGTTTGTGAAAGTGTGTGGGGGCAGGATGTGTGCGTGTGGTTGTGTGTGTGTAAGGGGTGGAGGGGTGTGTAGGGGAGTTCTGCGCGTGTGATTGTAGGGTATGGTGTGTGGTTTTAGGAGGAGGGTTAATATCGTTTGTTTGTGGGGGATTGGCATCGACAAGGGATTGAAACAATTGCTGGTTTTAGTCATCAACATCTTTATTGATTATAACCAACAGGGGTAACAAAAATTACAAATTCCTATACTAATTTAAAAAGAAGCCCCCCCCCCCCCCCCCTCGTTAGAAGCGCTATTTAGGCCGAAGCTTTGTAATTTGCAAATTATCCAACAGAGCCAGATCCCGAGCCTGGGGGTGATAGTTCCAATCGTCATCTTTGGTGTGCTGGCGTTAATTGCTGGGATAATGATGTACTGGATCCCAGAGACTCTGTACGCACCGATGCATCAGACCATCGAGGAGGCAGAAGCAGCTAAGGAAGACTTTGGGATACCTTGCTGTGGAAATAAACTTGACGAAGAAGAGAGAGTGGATGAAGACAAACAACTGACGCGCATTTGTCTAGAATAAACCATTTTCTCCAGCATTTATCTGAGCATGTTTTAACTCACAAAGCTCTTCTTTTTGCAAGAATTTTAAAGTGTCTTTGGTATGGTGAGCATCGACCAATCGCAGACTTCTTTGCATCTCACGTTATCGACAATATAACGCATGAAAAGCGTTAATTATTGACAATACAACGCATGAAAAGCGTGCGTTATTGATGATATAACACATCAAAAGCGTGCGTTATCGATTTCATAGCACGGCTTGGCACTGCTGCTAAGTTAGCTTTGGTGTCGTTCAGTAGGTTTGGTGAGTTAGACACACGAATCAATCAATTTATCGCACTGTGATACACAATTTAGGACATGAAATACACATTATTTAATGTAAAAAGCATAAGCTCATAATTGAAATAGTTTTCCCTCACCCCCAATAAAAAGATGAATATACAGCAGGAAGCCCATTCGATAAAAATGCATTCAGTCATTACATTTCTGATCACTCAGGTTCTTTCAATCGTCTTTCACAGGGAAGACTTTGGAACATTAAATCTTGAGATCTTGTACGGCCCCATTTCATAAGAAGGCCTTTCTCCCAGTGCAAGCTGGTATAGAATCTTGCCAACCAAAGGTGCCATTTTAAATCCATGACCTGGGAATATCAATGTACCTCTTTGGTTTCAGCGTAATCTTTTCCCATTACAGACCAAGTGTTATTCTCTAGAGAATGTGATTTCTTGTTTTGTATCCAAATTCATTTGTCTTCTCACGCGCAACCGTTAAACAAAGAAATCACACTCTATGGAATGATACATGGTCTGAAATGGGAAAACACGAGAGATTCATAGAAGCAAATATCTATGCCCTCTGACCATATTTGTTGTCTGATGGATAGAACTTACTTTTTAACCTAGTAGAAGAAATTAATACTGAAAGGGGAGAAGGGGAAAGGGGAGAAGGGGAAAGGGGAAGAATGGAATAGGGGGAGGGGGGGAGGGAGAGGGGAAAGGGGGAAGGGGGGAGGTGTAGGAGTATACCTTCATTAGCTGGACCCCAGGAGTGTTCCATTTCTTTGATTTTTTTGAAAGATATATTTTTTGATACTAAGCAGCTTGCAAATTAAACTTTTTATCGTCCCATGAAAATAGTAAGACACTCGTTGCTAATTAACTGAACAAAAGAAAAGCATGTAGGGAATTCTGGTAGTTTATCTCGGGCATAATGTTGTGCCCATTTGAGACCACATGTCATTCTCTAGAGTATCATTTCTTTATTTAACAGTTGCACATGAGTGTTCTGAAATGGGAAAACATTACACCCAAGCTAAAGATATTTGGTCTCAAATTCAACACTCTTTCAAATATGAGAGTATATGGACCGCGTGGCACAAATGAAATAGTTAAAGATAATATAGGTAAGTTGTAGTGCTTGGGAACGAGGTTATTCCGGGCAAAAGCCCTTGGAATTAAATTCGGAAATTAATTTTTCCTAATTTAATTCCAAGGGCTTTCGCCCGGAATACCCTTGTTCCCAAGCATTACAACTTACCTATATTATATTCAACACTTTCAAATAACTTATTTGAATAAAGAGTTTTACCTGAAAATCCTGCACCAATTACAATGTTAGAATGTGATGGATGATAGTCAAGAACAAACGAGCTGTCTGGAGTTACCTGGAAAAAAGACAAATGCAACATGTAAAATTTATAATTCAGTAGTTTAATATTTGAAGATACAGTCGATGTCATTAACATTGTCCGCTGAAAAAAGAAATTTACACATTTAGACTTAAGTGAACCTGAAATTTAAATGTAAAATTTAATTCGTGAATCGAAAATCCAGGATTTAAGATGGAGAATTGTACTTCAGCGTTTGTTTTATGCCAGAATGTTCGAGGAAACCTATGATGATTTCTTTTAGTCTAAATGTGTAAATGCCTTTTTTCGGTGGACAACGTTAATGACATTGACTGCATCTAATAAGCCACAACTCCTATGCTGGGTTCGGAACACATAAAACTAACCGTGTACATGCAGGTGTCTACTATTTTTGGGTTGGGGTCAATCCCTACGAATCTCTCCGAAATACATTTAGATGTTTTGTTGATATATTTTTCATCTTTTCTCATATCATCCCTTGACTGAGGTCCAGAGACAGGAACTCCACCGTGATGACAAATCTAGAACAACCAAGAGAAGATAATAATATTATAAAAATGATGTTCAGTTGCAGAAAATGCATTCATGAGTTTTATATTGTGGGAGGACTGGGTCAAAACTGGGCAATCATTAAAATGGTCTCAGACTCTAGTCCTTTAGATTTTGGTGCTGCAAACTCTAGAGCAGTTTTTACCAAGGTTGTTGCCTATACTGTAGTAATAAGGTTGCAAAAAAGTAAAAAAATAATGAATTGAGATTTCTGTCGTTTTCGAGTCCATGTCTTAACATACCTTGATCAGACCTGGAAACTCAAACACAGGGAATCCATAGACATGGTCATGATCAAAGCCCTCTTGATCTTCCAAATACAAGATGAACCCAGGAAACCCACTTTCTATTGAAAATTGTTTTGGATCTTTAGGCTCCCAGAAACTCAGATTAACTCTCCAAATCTGAAATGAAACATTTGTTTTAATATTTTCTACATAAATGACTTTTAATTGTCCAGTCTTGCTCTTACAATGTACATGTACCATTAAAAACAATTATTTCTGCGCCTGTTAAAGAATGAATTTATCTCACTCTTCCTAATACATATCAAATTAATGCATATCAAATTACTGCAGAGCTTACTTCAACTGGTAACTTCACACCAAGTGGCTTCAGAAACTCATTTACCCAAGGACCTTCAAACAAAAGAAAACCTCTGAATTAAAATACGAAACTCCTGCAGAACATGCTAAAGCTTGTCTTGCTTAAAGGTTGTTGTCCTATTTCTTAAAATCTATAGGAAACTCTTCTATGTCTTTATGATATAAATGGAAATTAAGCATTTAGGACTTTAGAAAAACATCCAAATTAGGGGTTTATAGATTTGAAAATATAGCATATATTTTGCTACTAGTAAGTATAAGTGGGGAGAGCTGAGATTTGAAAATTTAGTAAGAAGGCTAATGCCCCAAGCCATCTATCCACTAGTCCTTGCTCATATACAACACATAGTGTTATAAAGACATATCACTATATGGTGGTCACTTACCTACTGTAATGATGATATTCTTTGCTTGATATACACCTTTTGATGTGTGTACCTTTACTATATTACCAGGTTCAATCTTCACTACCTTTTCACCATCATGAAGGTTCCCACCAAATTCAACAAACTGTTCCTGTTAGTCATAAAAAAGAATTACTTTGCGTGCTCTACATGATGATCAATGTAAGGTTTCAGTTTCATTAACATTGCATATTTTACAGGCAAGGGGTAATGTCACTAGACTTGCACCCAACTGCCAACCTGGAGGACCAGGGGATCACTCTTTGTCTGGTCTACCATTGGATTTGTTTGGCATGGGTGGCCTTAAGGAGTACAAGATTCCAGCTGACATATAGATAGCATATATATAGGGCCATGGACACACTAATGTCCCACCATAATTAAAAAACAACTTGTCATCTTCTCATCGCTAATATAATCACCACTGCAAAGTACAGCAGTGGTGCAGCTAAACAGGGTTGAATTGAAAGCATGTGTAGGTGCCTCTGGCAGCTGTTAAACAGTCCATGTATCACCCTGGAGCACAGCTCTAACCAGGTAATGATAAGCTAATAATAAGGTAATGATTCCCTCAAAGCAGAGTTTTATGTGCCTTCTGTCAGGAAGAGTGATAATGATGACGACTGGTTGATCAAGATTAACCACTTGGCATTGGGCATTCCACATAAATGTATGGCTTCCAGAGGGCTTATAACTGGAAGGATATTTGCATTAGGAGAATATTGGACTTATAACTAACATACAATAGCAAACCATAATCCATGGGAAATTTATTTTTTACGATGAAAAAAAAACACTTAAAAAAGTTTGAAAGAAAGACATTTTCAAGCACGCACTGATTTGTAATTTGTTGACACAATTTGCTGGTATGTCCTCTCATTTATGATGGCTATCGATCAATCAGGAAGCAAAGAAATTTACATTTGTGGGAAGAAAACATACCTGGACAGCCTTCAAAGCTTGGTTGGCTAGTATAAATCCTCCCTCAGGTTCAAATGTTCCATTCCAGTCTGGTGCCAGACTAAACATAGGAAAGTTTTTCTTGATTTCGTTAGGTGACAGTACCTCACATATACCACCACAATTTCTGACATTAATTACGAGCTTGCTAATATTAGCAAATGGTGGTCCTTCTGCAGAAAAGAGCCCCACTTGCCTGTAACACGTTAAGAAGAATTTAAAATAATACCATGGCAATAACAAACCTTCTTAACTACATGCTATCAACTTATATGAAATATTTAGGTGTAGTTCCAGAAATTATCCATAGTAATCCCACAGAGGAATTTAGAATTTCTGAAGAGTAGGAGGGTCAGAGAAAGAACAAAAATTACAGAGTTTGTATGGAAGAAAATTAAAATTTCCTGGGGGTAGGGGGTGTCTTAAAAATTCCTCCATGAGGGGGGTCTGGATAATGTTTGGAACTACGCAATGAGGAAAAACCACAGAAAAAAAGTCTATACATTGCATATAGAATCATTCTCCCTTGCACATGCTTATACAGATTGGCTGGTATTCTTTATATATTATAAGCATGTCCCTGAAGCCAAGGAAATTTTAAGCCTGGTCCATACTTGCTGCAGAATAGGCCTTTTGCAACAAACAGTCATGATATATTATGATTGATATATTACTTTGACAACAAAACAGCTCAAGGCCCCATGGGAAACGTTCTGCTAAACAAACTTTAAACTGCTTTGTATCTTGAAATTGAAAGTATCTTAAAAGGGAAAAAAGTGTTTTTGAAAAGGTTTTGGATTTGACATCAGAAATCCAGCAAAAATCTTTAAATAAAGAAAGTTCAAATTTTTGCCAACCAGTAACTATCATGTGACAATCTATTGCAAAAGGCCTATTGGAATCAGAAGCAAGATACACAGGCTCATTAGTGTACTGGGGCCATTTGTTCAAAGCCCAATTAGTGCTAATCCTGGGTTGATTCTTAATAAGACCTATAGAGCTAATCCTGGATAAGTGCTTGTCTTCATAATCAGGATGTTTTGCGGCCAATCTGATTATATGATTTTAGAAAATAACAAATCAGAAATTGTTATCGATTGTTTTATATATAAAAAACAGAAAACTGATTACTTTACTTTTTGACTTCATTTAAAAAATCCAAAAACAGGATTTCCAGTTATGATTTCTAAATCAGAAATTAGAAATCTGATTGGCTTTTTCACGCAACAAAATATCCCTTCTAGAATTATAGAGTACACTATACTGGAGTGAGGGAACATTTCTAACAGTACTTATAAATCATACTCATACTCATAAATAAATGTATCTCACTTGAAAAATTGTTTGCCAGCTTTCTTTTCAACCTCTTCCCACATTTTATAGGATTCAGGCATCAGATCAGAGAATATAGACTCACTATAACCATAACGAACTAATCTGGTGGTACCATGAGAGCTTCCATGAGAATGTGGAAGATGAAACTGGCAAGTGAAATATGATTTTTAGCTTGAATTAATTAATCGCTACTCATCATGATTTCCTATGCTCTTCTCGTGTTTTCACAACATCCCGCATGTTTTGATCATAGTATCAAACAGGCAACAACTTTTTTGTGTCTACTGCATATTAATAAGCAGTATAGACACTATACCATCGAGTTAACTGGGATATACTTCATATCCTATTCAACTAGGGAAAAACATAAGACTGCGGACATGTTGACCGCATGGCACTTATGAAATACATGAAGATATAGAAATATAGATAAGTTAAATTCCTTTAACTTATCTATATTTTTATATCTTAGGGAAAAACATAGTTAAATGACATAAGATATATTGACATAAAGTTCATCCCGGTGTAAGGGGTGTAAAACTTTGGATTATTTTCAGATCCCACATTGCACAGCTAGCAGCGCACGGCGAGGATTAGCCGATGTTATCTGAAGTCCCATGTACTGGCTGGTCAACTTGGCTGCTCTGTTTGCGACTTACGGCTTACGACTTTTTGTCGACTGGGAAACGTATGAACAACGTTCCAAGCCATGATTTGGTAGGATTCAGTGATTTCTTTTAGGTAATCGCATTCGTTTTTTTAGTGAATTTTATTTGCTTTTTGAAACAACCTAGTAACACAGGTTTCATCGAATGTATCAAGTGTTGTTTAATTAAAGTGCTTTCGGGAATTTTTAATATCTTGTATATTCATAGAAAGAATGTATCGCAAAAAAACGATCACTGGATAGGCGTGTTTGTGACAATATTTGATCTCTTTAAAGGAATAACTAAAATAAGCAGAACATTAAACCCTGAATACTTGTAAGTGAATATTTTACACATTCGTGATTCAAAAATATTACTGTATATATATTTTATTGATCTCTTAAACACATTGGTTGACGTCATATCATCTAGCTTAAGCACAAGTTTACCTGTTCTAACAGCAAAGTTTTCTTTCCACGAGAGGCTGAATAGCGAGCAGCACAACTGCCCTCAATACCTGCTCCAATCACGCACACATCGTATAGAGATTCATTCATTTCCCGGATTGTTTTGATTTGATTATTATTGACTGTGATCTACTCTGTGATCTTAATAATTTGAGTAATCTGTTACTTAAAAAAATCTGCAACCGTGCGGGAACTGGAAGCAAAAGATAACCACAGGGAGCCCAAGCCTTCACGAAGCTTTCGCGCCAAGACTCAAAGACACTACTTCCGTTCAACCTTCAGGTTTTTAGCTTCTGCTCAAGCAAGAAAAGCGAAATGGTCTTCCTAAATCAAGCTATTTCCCCTAACACATTCGACCTTTTGAATTCATTCTTGTCTACTTTACCTTCTCTTTGTTCTGCAAACTTCTAAGAGGTAGGTCAAAGCTTTCATATTCGCGATAGTTTACGACTTGTACACTGTCTTTTATTTTTTACAATCAGTTGTGATTTATTATATTTGTGCCCCAAATGTGTTGTTTTAGTAACTTTGTTGAAATTAAGGCCGATATGGCTATCTATAGCTATTGCTCACATATTATGCATAGAGTTATCATCCGCTACACGTCCAAGGCAGTACTTTGGGCTTCTCCTTGTTGTTGTAGTCTAAGGTGGGTTTAAAGCTGGAATTAAACTAGGCGATATGCTTACCAGACACCCGGTGGATTTTGCAGTTAAATAGACATTTTGCACTCTTTGCCGTCTGGCTGGAAGATTTAACACTACCGTGAATTTTGTTCAATAACCTCTTTCAGTATTCGTTATTCCTGGAAAAAATCATTGGAATTATTGATCTATTAGCCCCCTCCCCCGGGGGAGTTGGACGAAATATTCACTGGATAAGATTTATTCGTCGGATAGCACTATCCACCCTAGTACGACCCCTAGTACCCTTCGTACAGGCAGGTGATTTGGAATCAGGTGCGCAATACATTGTTTGTCACAGCGAAGACTGTTATCTCTTATCAAAACCGAAATATTTTCGATCGCCGACAACGACGAAATATACTGTTTTTAAAAGATATGTGATGTATTTTTCCACGGATTAGTTTTATTTTCTTTAATTTTAATTGATAGGAATATTGAGCTTCGAACAAAATGTTCGCGGTTTGGGTAATCCGATCGGGCTGGGAAAAGCGAAAGCACCTTTGAATATAGAAAATTTCCTTCTTTTATTCGATCAAACTAGTGCGCACTGACAGAGTCGGTATACGAAATAGGTTTTTTGTCTTGAGTTAATTAGCACGAACATGTGTTGAAGCAGATGACACCAAATGAATTTCGAAGAAGTTAAGATGTCTACTGTAAAAGCAAACTCAGTTTAAGGGATCTTGAAGTATGACACTAAAAAAATTTTTTTTCACATGACATCACGTTATGAAATATTGGACTATTTTTTCTCGGAAACAAATGAGCTGTTTCTATGGTAACTTTGTTGACATGACCATAGAACATTGCTGACGCACTTGACAGCCCGATAAAAATCGCATATTAGTGAACACTCTAAACATGCGCTTCTTCATTTCATTTTTTTTGCTACCGCTGATATGCACGTTAATGAGGATTTCTAAATATGTTTTGTCATATTATAATTAGCTATATTTCATTGGTGTGTGTCCACGTCCGGCAAAATAGATAATAAAAACGTACGCCCGAAGTGAGGAGCTTCATTTCGTAGTGGTGTATCTGGTTGGCAACACTGAAAGTATTTGCCCGCGATGTTACGACTGACAGCTACAGGCTATGCCATGATGACTTCCTTCATCACTTTCCTTATTGTCTTTGGTGGATTTATTCAGAGCATTACTCTGTTCATTCTTTTACGAACCCCAGATCTCAAGTCCAAGTCTCTAACGCCTTATCTTATAAATGTGGTTGTCGCAAATTCTGTCATGATTCTTGGGAGTTTTCCCAGTACGCTGGCTTCGTCCATTGCCAATAGGTGGATTTTCAATGATTTTGTTTGTCGTTTGGTGGGGTTTTTCGGTGGTATTGCGGCCGTAGCTATGATAGCAACCATGACGTGCATCACCATTAAAATTTACAGTACACTTACAATACAGTTTGGTAACAACAAGTTGTCATTCGCGGCCAATAAACACCGAACTCACCTTAAAATTATCGCAGGTATTTGGATCTACTCGATACTCTCTATGCTTCCACCTACTGCAGGCTGGACGAGGATGATCATCGAGAGTGCTGATACGAATTGCGCACCCAACTGGATGGCGGAAAGTACAGCAGAACTAGTGTACATCTTAATACTTACATGCATGGCCTATATCATACCTGTTGGCATCGCTGTCGTCTATATCTGGAGGATAAATAATGCCTTATCAGCTCATGTTAAACTGATGGCGCACATTTTAAGCGCTCAACGACAAATCAAGGATTTTAGGAACATTACGAAGATGGTTAGTTTGGCTATCGTTGCCTTCACGATTACTTGGCTACCTTACTGCTTGTATGTTCTCATCTGCGCTTTTGGCGAAGGGGAGAAAATCTTTAATGCTGAGACTAGCGTCATAGCTTGTCTTGTGGCAAAATCAAGCATTCTCTATAACCCGTGTGTTTACGCTTTCGTCAATCCAAGGTATGATAATAGTATAGTATTCTATTAAAAGAAATGTTTTGTGAAACCAGGATATATGATAAGTTGTGATTCGTAACCCACCACCCACCAACTGGCCAATTCTCATTCCAATTGAAGAACATTACCCGATATTTCGTATCACAAAAGATCTTCAATGCACCTGTGGTTTTGGGCGGGTTTTAAGTTTTTCCCGTCTGTTTGACGTTCACATGGTATCATGTCTACGATTCTATAAACCAAGATCTATAGAAACTGAAAACTTGAGTTTTGCACGAATATTTGAGGACATTTATAATATAACCAAGCAGTTAGAGTGATGGGTTATATGCTAACATTGCGTTATATTCGGTCAAAACATTGTTCTGTTAGTTAAGTGCGCCTTTCTAGGCTTCTTTTTCGACATCCAGCTTACTCTTAGTGCCATATTGATTCAATCACATTATTTCAGATTATTTCTGAATCTGAAATTCAATCTAAACACAATTCAAAGTGCCCCCCCCAAAAAGTAAGGATCAATCGATCATCTGTCATCAGTGATAAGCTGGAAACGTTGAGTGATGACGTTTTTATATAACCCAAACTTGATAGCTGGCTCCATAAATATTACATAGCGTATTAAAGAGATTTCTTATCAATTTTATTTAAATTAGAAAAAAACTTACTTAATGTGCTTCCTTACTAAAGAGGGTTTACCTAAAAAAACTCGTATTTCATATTAATTACTTGTATTTCATTATTTTTAAAGTCATTTTATAGACGCTTGTTTCTAAACCCTTGTCCTAACGTATCCCTATGTTTTTGAAGCGTTTTTTTGCGGATAGACCTTGAAAGCGCAACTTTTCTAAATGAACGCTACGTGTAGACAGGAGGCGAGGAGGCGAAGAACGGTTTCCCTTCGTATTAGAAAACCTTTTGATTTCATTTTATTGTATAGTTTGTATTTGTTCGCTAGAGAATGTGAACGTGAACAGGGTGTTCAATTTTTAAGATTGTTTTATAAGGATGGAATTAAAATGGAAAAAAAAACAAACTTATTTCAGTAAAGCAATGAAGTTGGGTGCTAAAACGTGTAGAGAGCCTTGGAATAAAGCGAGCTTTCTTTTTTTTAATACCAAAACCGTAATCAGTCAAAGTATTTTATTACAGCCAGTGTTGCAGGTTAGACTATTAGTTCGCGCCAGACATAATAAAAATGACATCAGCTATTTTAATTGGAAAGATATAGAGTTTTTTTTTTCTTCTTTGATCATTAAATAAATGTTAGAAAACACCGGCTAGTCAATTGATATGATTTATGAAGAGAATAGAAAGAAATGAGGTGTGAGAGAGATAAGGTAATGAAAGTGAATAGGTTAAAGGAACAAATGTCAAAGAAAAGAGAAAAATACAACCACAAGTTTACTGATTAGTATCTTTGAGGTTTTTGCATTTAGATATGATATTGAATGTGAAGTTTTTGGATTGAAACTACCACGAAAATCACCAAACTGTGAAATGGGCTCGAATTTCTTTGTTACGAACACGCCCACCTTTTTGTGGTAAAAGTCCAAAAATTCCATCAACGTCCCGGCCGACAACAACATGGCTGAGATTTCGAATGCTGGTCGCATTTACAAACGAGGAAAAGCCATTGGCCCTGATTTGAGACGCAAAATCGTTCAAGATATCATAGAACTCGGTGGGGACTTTGTGACTGGCTTCTTTGACGGGAATTTCAATGAATCGGATTAAGTATGATACGGTCAGAAATATTTGGAAATCTTTTTGCAAAAACCCAAGCAGGCGGGTCAAACCACCTTCAACGAGATGATATTGATATCATAAGTAATTTGAAAATAAATATGATTTTTGGAAAACAATAAAAATTCCATATCTAAAATATTTGAAATATATCGCGCGTTCTGATTGGCTGGCTACCGTGATTATATCAAAGAACAGAGACGCACTAGCGCAAATTCATTCAAGAATGTTTCATTAGAGCAATAAAAAACGGCTGCTGACGTATCTGTGCTGTGATATAAACGCTCTGTGCCATGCTCTCCCGTGTTCCTTAGCTTGCTTCTCTCGTGCTCTACAGCAGCCATTGTGTTAATATTTCAGTACAGAGATATGCGCGTGTTATTTATTGATCAATTAAAACGCGAGCTCAACGTTTTAACGCCAAAGTGTTTCCTCATTAGAGAGTTCAAAACCAGCCATCTAGTTTATGATAAAGGAAACAATTCTTCATAACAAATGAAAAGGAATCAAAACATGTCTTTAGAGGTGAGAAAAAGTGAATATTTGTCCTCTAGGTGAGAAGGTTTGCAAAAGTTAAAGTGTAATGGAGGAAACGGATGAAAACGTCAGTCATGTCTGACTTTTGCTGGAAGAAAAAAAACCGTGATGCTTTGAAATAATTTCATTAAAACCATGAAAATTAAATCACGATACAATCTAAACCTTGCGTTGTTGGTTATTTTCCTTCCATTCGAAGATTACGACTCTTCAAGTGTCATCAGCGTTAGCGGTAATCCTGAAGTTAGTTTTATTGAGAAGCTGAGCCACAACTATAAGATTTTCTCTTTGAGATAACTTTGTTTCGTAGCCGTCATGTCTTCATTATAAAATATTTTTAATGATGCCGGGTGATTGAGGGAAAATGTATGAGTAAAAGATTGATGAATAGTGTTGAGTTTTCGTTTTCGTTTACGAATGAGACACGATTTAATATAATCAAACAATCCAATTTTCTTTGAATGCCATAACCAATAAATAGTTATCTTAATAATACCAGATGACAAACATTAGATAAATATAAGATTGGTTTGATCCATTTTACGTTAAAATTAGTGATAAAAAATGTGATAAGTGGCAAATTGATTGCCGCCCGGTTCTGGTACAAAAGACCATGCACGCAATGCTTCGAGATTCAAAACATCTTACGCCGATAACGAGCGCTGATAGTAGTATTATAATTAGTCGTGTCATTAAATTGATGTCAATTAAGCATGCCGAACCTCTGTAAAAATATTCGTTTTTTTCAAGGCAAAGAACAAGCGTTTTAATACGGTGTTGTACGTAAGTTTCATTAATTTCCAGTACACAGCTATGTCAAAAAAAGGTTGAATACTGAATAGTGCATTCCAAGACCAAAGGGAATTGTGGGTCTCGTTAATTTGAAATAAAAAGTAAATATACAGCAATTAACTCTCTACATGTAGTTAGTATATTGTAACAGATGGAATACACTAAAAATAGAATAAATAATTATTAATTCTACTTCAGACAATGTCAAGGGGGCTTGTTTCCAATCTCAATCCTTAATTAACGAAAATTATAATAATATTTAAATATTTACATGAGCTTAGCCGGATAGGTTTTATCTGTCAAATGTTCAGGTTTCTTCATATTAGTAGATAGCGTTATATTACAAGAGAAAATGAACTAAGAGAAGGAATGCCCCGTGCCCCATCATGTGCGCATTTTGATGCTATTTTTAGAATCTATTCTAAAAATATCATCCAATGATATCATTTATTTGATCGTTTGATTTTCTGCGCGCGCTCTACGCTCTGTGCTAACTTTTTTTTTTGCTTTTCTTATGTTCAAACGTAAAGCAAACAGCGTAGAGCGCGCACAGTAAATGCGCGTGCAGAAAAACAAATGGTTTAAAAATAGCATCAAACTGTGCAAATGATGGTTACAAGGCTATATAGGGGGGGATTCCTTCTCTTAGTTCATATTCTCTCGTATATTACTATTAGGCCTTTTAGTTAGGTCTGTTTTAACGACAATTACTCTATAACCCACGCAGTAATCCCCTAATGTTTTCATCAAAGATCACAAGGCTTATACAAGGGCTTATTCATAGAAGTGGGGAAGCCTTATTAAAAAGAGGGCTTACGAGAAGAAGAATCGATTTATTAGAAGCTGGGAGCTTTTCCTGATCATTCAATTTGTGATCTCGACAGATGAATAGACTTTGAAAAGTCTTCCAAGGGAAAAGGACCACAATGTTCCTCAGGAGTGGAGGCTCAACCAATTTATTTTCGGCGTCTCAGACTGAGGGCTTATTAAAAAAGGGGGCTTAGGGCTTAATAGATAAATGATTGAGCATTTTTTTAGCATCGAAACGGCATGGAGAAAAAACTTGATTTCCTCTTAATTTGCTCCGGGGAATCCATTGCACAAAAGCACGTACACAGCTGCATGGGGTAGCACACAACAGGCAGAACGAAGCCTGGGAGTGGATGAACAAACAATGAATGGTGAGATGAAACAAAGAATGCAGCTCACATGTAGAATAATACACATTGTTCACCATAATCCATGCTTTCTTTGTTTTTGTTATTTTATCCAATCCAAAGCTTCGTTCTACCAGTGGACACCTACCCCTGCATTGTTCAGTTGTAGATGGGGTTACTTGCTCTTCTGTCCCCTCCGAAGACGACCTCGCACTTCACCATCAATACAAATAAAGGTGTTGTTAGCAGGTGCGTGTAAGTCAATTAAAGACACCTATCAAGCTCAGCTAAAGCTAATTACTTAATATGATCAAGTGAGGACAAGCACTTTTTTCATATTCTTTTTAAATTGAAACGTTAATACACATCGATAAATCCAGGCAATCATCATGGTGACTGGACAACTTGGTTTCTCGTCAGAAATGCCGCCTATTTTGATTAAGTCGATTATAAGTATATTGGAAAATGTCATTTTATCTTCAGTTTTACGTATCGCCGGATTTACTCACTTGCTGCTTATGATCTCTTCCGTTATTTTGATCAAGTGCTTTTTAGACTTTTCTGAATCACTTAAGTCATGTAAGAATTATTCAGCTTTTTGTTCAAGAAGTAATATTTCAAAGACGAGAATGAGACTGGACGGGATTTTAAGTCCGACTGAAACTAATCGCGCGGACTTGAAATCCCGTCTAGTCCGATATTGGAGACTTTGAAATGACTTCTCATGCTCATTAATTATTCGTGTCCAAGTAACATCATGTGACCCAAACATAGCCTATTGATTGGCTGGTTTCCTCATGAACTATTAATGAGCATGAGAAGATATATTTCAGATATGAATAGAGTATTAGGCCCGGGGAGGGGACTGAAGAGAGGGGAGAAAGGGCCCCTCACCTTGAAGACCTGATACTCGATCGGATGTGAAATCGTTTAGTGCCATTTGACAAAAGGAAAAACGTTTTTTTCCGACAACCTTGATAGAAGTAGTAGGGATAATAGTCTTATTGACTTCCTAATTCCTTTTCCCGAGTGTAAAACTAAAATGATCGTTATGAAAAAAATCTTGTTTTGGACTCGATGATTGTTAATGGATGCAGTGTTTTACATGATGTAGTCTCTTTGAATGGCTTTGCTGGAGGAAAGCTTTTAAATGTAGCTTACTTTACAAGAGGCTGCAGGAAATCCCTAACAAAAACCGCCGTACAAAACAACCACGTCTAATAATAACAAATGCGAGTTAAAAAGTTTGCTTTGCATCTTAAACGGCTCTCAAAGGATCAATATTTTGGAACATCACTGAGCGGATATATGTAATATATAAAGATGTTTTAGAAATATCAGCTAAGTATTTCAGCAGGGATTTTGCGTCAGTTAACATCAACCAATAACACTAGTTATATTGTAGTCATTTACAGTACGCAAAACAAATGTCTCAAGAATTTGCTATTTTATTCTAGTGTTTATCATATAATTATCGATCCATAAAATACCTTTATTTCTCCTTTAATTTTCACATGTGAAAATATCGTTACCATGTGTATTCAAGCTATTAGTTTATAAATAAAAACTTTTTATAATAATAAAGAGCTTCTTAAGTTGATTTTATGGATAATTATATAATAAACAGAATATTACATGGCCGCTTGGAAATTTCCTATCTCGGCGCGCCCTTGTAATATCCTCTATGTAATATACACCAAATTCAAAAAACGTTGTCATCGCCAAAGGCGATAGGCGAAAAGCGATAGGATATATGTTATTCCAAGATCCAAGAATAGCTGGAAGGACTTGTGTTTCTTCTTCATCTTCTCGTCAATAGCATGTACCTTCGTGCTGAGACTGATTCGATGTTCTTTGTATTCAACGAAACCGTTATCCATGTCGGAATGACCTATCGCCTATCGCCTTTGGCGACTATACAACGTTTTTTGAATTTGGTGCCATACCATATGAACGAACGAACTGTATGGTGGCAATTAGAATGGCAGGCCGTACATAGGTTCACAGATCTTACAAAATGAAAGTGGCTTCTTTGTACAACAGAACTTTAATATTCGCGTTGCCCTATAGTACGTGCTTGTAATGAATTGACACACAGCGCGCATCTTTCTTTGTCGCTGAAAGTCTGCACTTATATATGACAAGGAAAATTTGTTGCGCGCGCGTCAAAGAAAGATTCAGAGACTCAGAGAGGGAGAAATAATCAGAGTTTACGTGGTGATGGGTCTTCATAATGATAGTCGGATCTAAACCTGAATTGACCCGAAATCATTTCATAGCTTCACACCTTGCTGATCAATTTATTATTATTTTTAGCCCTCAGCGGAAAGGTTAGTTGAGGTGCAGTTGAATGTTAAATGCATGCCTAAGTTGAGTTTTTTATGTTAAGTTTTTTAACGTGGGTGTAGCCCAACCAGATATAACAATTAAATTGCACGCAGACTGGTATATGATATTCTTCCTGACTTAAAAACTAAAGTCTTCTGATGATATCTTCCAGGTTTAGAACCAGTTTTATGATTCTTCTGAAGATCAAAAGACGCCTTATTCCAGAAAATGCTGTCGATGTAATAGCGGACACAAGTACAAATCGGCGAAGAATGCGCAACAAATCTACTGTACTTCAAACACGACCTGCCCTCGACAATCAAGCAACAGCAATCGAGCTCTCGGTACCTAGTTTCCTCAATCCTAAAGATAACTCTGTCAAGTTAATCAACACTGGACGTAGTGTCTGTAATAAAGGTGTCAACGATGATGCCAAATCAAGATAAGACCAATATTGTTGTACTGATCTCAGAATGATCATGGATCAAAGTTATGACTCCTTAGTCATCATCGTTTTATTCTGTCATCAATGAGATCTCTGCCGGGCGTCTGCCTGGTCTACTCTCACTGCCAGATAACTTGGTTATCTTACAGTAAGGACTTTCCGTGACCGTGACCATGACGGTTGTTATATATCTAATAACTTTAGTGCGATCAGCAGCATCCCACACTGGATTTGGACGAATATTGGTGCCTAAATTCCGTGCCTTGAATGACCTGTAGTGGGCATACGCAAGTTCAAGCACATATATTAGTTTTCAGAAAGCCAACTGTGTCAAAAGAAGTTTTATTTAGCAACATTGTACAGCACTGATAAGATTAGATAAAAATCTCAAATTAAATTAAAATCTCTAAGGAGTAGATAGACATCCTTGCCTGGACGCTACTCAGGTCGGGGTGCAGCCGGATACTAGGGACTTTAAGATTTGCAAATTCTACGACGGCGACGTCAACCGAAAGTGTAAATAGTTAAAAAGTCAACTCATCCACAGGAAAGACAGACTTTGAAGACGCGAAACCGCAAAGTGAAGTTATTTACTACACTTCTGTTTGACAACAGGGAGCACAACTTCTCAGTAAATAAGCATTGGATAAAAAAGAACACTACTGGTGTTCCACAGAGATCTGTTTTCGGTCCTTTACTATTCTTGATTTAAAATAATAATTTCAAACATTTTCACGACTGACAGTCTAAATCTTTATCTTTTTGCATTTGCAGAGGATGCTAACTGTTTGTTTGAACAGACAAACGACTGGCTATTTAGCCAATCCCGGCCATTTTATTCTGTATTTGATTTTCTTCGCTGAAATGAAGCAACTCTAAAATCAAATGGGGGATCAAGCATACTGTGAAAACTGACGGCCATACCATGCCGGCGAACTTGGAGCAAAGGTGGCGTCGACTGCCATTTGAGGGTTGTATTTGACAATATTTTTTTTCAGAAGTAAAACATTTCCTGCTTATTCGCTTTGGCTCCAAAGCGACCGATATTTTGCGCAAATTTAAATTCAATAACTTGAAATAAACGTTTGATCTGGATAGCTAGGAAAAGTGCATTAAAGAATAATTGCAAATGATCAAAATAAAATAAAATAGAGCATTAAATTCATTAAATAAAATTTGCGGTCCCTGTGTTCTTAAAACCACTTCTTTTTACGTTTCAAAAGCACGTTTGAGAACCGAATGCAATGAAGCTAAAGCGAAAAAGTATATTTATAGAAACAAATGCAACGAATGATATGTGCGTATATGATTTCAAACTAATATAAAATAAATGACACAAATCATTGAAGTTTATTAAATATAATTTGCCTCTCAATGCCTTGAAAACATTTTTTTACAATTCAAAAACATGACAACTGAATGCGATGAAGCTAAATGCCTGAGCTAAAAATATATTAGAAACAAATGCAATAAATAAAATGTACGTCTGCCAAATCCGGTGAAACAATTTAACAAAATTGATTAAATCGTATTTATATTTGACAATGCCCTTAAAAAACCTACTTGCCTTCTTTAAATTATCGCCAAAAAAAAAACAATCCATTAGAGTTGCGATCATTTAATAAACAGTTAGGGAATTATTGGAAGGCCAAGCGTCAGCGTGGCACATTTTTTACTCATTTAGCATTCACCATGATAGCATTCCACTATCTTCAGGAAACACATCAGTCCTGGACGTGATGTTATTGATGTGAGGAAATCTGTAATGAAATCCTAAATAAACATATTTCCTCCTTAACTATGCTCAGACTGACAGAAAACATCCGAAAGATTGAAAAAGAACACGCCGAGAAGGGTTTTCTTTAAAATACCTTTGTTATACCTGATCAACTAGATTAATAGTTTTTTAAGTGCTTAATCCGAAGGTTCACGTTTTAAATATGCATTTGTAATTTGAAAACGTCTAAGGAACCAAACCAAGCTAAGAGGCATAGTTAACAGTGGCATTTACACAGAGTTGGCTATTCTTCCAAAGAATCCAATCAGAATTGATACGATTTTACAGATAATAATTGTCAAACCAAAAAACAAACTTGCTCCGAAGTACATATCTTTTTCCACTGTTGATCCTGGGTTTTTTCTCTCGATCATGATGATCATGGCTACGATCAAGAAACGTGCGCTTCGAAATAAAATTGCAAATCAAAGAACAACTGAACGAACGTAGTTTTATTTTGGGAAAGTATACAATATAATAATACAATATCTTTATTAGTATATCCCAACAGGGATTTTCAATACTAATTTACAATACAAAATCTGAGGCAGTGAGGTAACATTGCGTAATATAGTGGTATCCGCCGTGTTCATAATGAACGTAACTCGTTTTTCAGAAATGTCCAGAATATCCAGACTATTGCGTATGCGCAGAAGTTCATAACATAGTTATAAACTGGTATGCGATATGCAAACTCAAACCAGCGCGCTTCTTCATCATGGATTCATGACGTAAACTTTCATATTCTGAAGCAAGCTCAAGCAACCGCTGACCACTTCAAAACGTAATTGTGAATAATTAGATCTAATTGTATAATTAAGTCTTTGTTTAACGTAATTCTTGATTTTTCCCCGAAATAATTTTCCATTACAGTCCAAAATGTGACTAAAACTCTGCGGAATCGAGGACGGGATAATCTATGAGTGTTGAATGGCGGTCTTTTTATTCAGTGTTGCTTATGTTAATAATGATCTTTGTGAATAACACAGACGGACAGTCATCCTGTAAGTAGATTATAGAATGTCTCGGATTTTCTTATCCAAAGCCATACTTATACTTATGAGATCAAAATAATTATCAGAGACGTGCTTCATTTAAACTAAAGTAAAAAAAATGATCAAGGGCGGCGGAAGCTGAAAATCTTTTATGGGGGGAGGGGGGGGGGGCAGGGGGGCATTGCAAAAAATCTTTTGCTTATTTTAATGATCTTTGTGAATAAAACAGACGGACAGTTATCCGTTAAGTAGACTATAGAATGTATCGGATTTTCTTATCCAAAGAATACTTGTACTTACGAGATTAAGATAATTATCGAAAACGTGCTTCATTCAAATTAAAGTAACAAAAAGCGACATTATTTCTAGTGATCAGAGGCGGCGGGAACTGAAAATCTTTGGGCGGGGGGGGGGGGGGGGGGGGAGGGAGGAGGGGCACTGCAAAAAATATTTAGGAGGCACTTAAATCTCAACTTAATAACTAATGAAATCGAATGCATACATTTATATTTCATGTGAACCAATATTTTGTTGGGGAAAACTTTCGTGTGGGACTCATGCACCCCTGGTTCCGCCGCCCCTGGATGTATGGTAGCTAGTATGATATTGGATTAGATTTTCCCCCCGGATTTTCATTCGTCTTCTATTTATTGGGTCGGATATTTACGGATTGAGATAAACTGTGAAAACATTTCCTCTTTATTAATCAGTCTTATATTTTTTTCCATTTCTCTCATTTTTGTTGTTGTTAGTTTCCCATGCTGTTTTCCTTGCCATGGACTGTGTTTTACTTTCTGTGGTTGTTTATGTGGAGATTGTCTTGATATAATTTATTCTTGTTTTGAGACTCGTTAAATTTTACCTTTTTTATAAGCGGTTCCGTTTTAAAACGCCTGCTGATGGATCCACCGGCACCGTCAATCTGAACAAGCACAAAAGTTAACTTGAAAAGTCAGAAATTAAACGGGGCTTTATAGAAGCCGCGTTTAATAAAGTTAGTAAATAAGATTTAAAGGTTTTTATTTTAGAACGATTTATGTATTTCTTACAGCTAGTACCAAGTACACGATATTACGTTCAGATACTCGGTTGCGGTTAAACCACTGTACTGTTGTACTTTCCGTATCGCGTAAGTGTAAATCGCAATTTTAATGGTGAATGCGTAGCGTGTGAACATCGATTCTTGAGCGCATGCGGTTATTTGGGAAAGCATCAGTGACACGAGCGCAATCGTCGCTTGAGGTCATACTTTCTTAACCATATCATGCACCCATGGGTGGCCAACAATGCGGACGTATTAGAATAACTATATAAATCAACAATTTTTTTAAAAACATTTTCTTCATATTTTAACAAAGAGTGTTTCGAAAAATAATATTAAGAAGTTTGACGGATTCAGAATACATTACTGATGTACTTTTACACAGGGGATGATTATTTGAAAGAAAATAGACATCATTGGTTTATTTCTGAGAATTACATTGGTTTCGTATTTTGAAAGCGGCACGCATCAACGAACGGCGCGCGCACAACCCTATATTCACCTCTTTGCATCATCACGCAACAGCCATGACAGGAGGCAGGAACGATTGAATCTGGTCAAATCTGTTATACACACGAAAGAATTCACTTTCCAATTGAGAAAATACTATTGTTGTGCCTCCTGTCATGGCTGCCATCACATGATGAGCAAAACCTCTATTCAAAGTTCTCGACTCAAATCAGCGAGCGCAGTTTTTTTCTGTTCACCTGGATAATGATACTAATAGCTAATATTATTACAGATTCCTCCCTCAACTTTCTGCATTCAAAACAGAAGTTCGAAGTTCTTTCCGGAGCCCAAGTTACTTTTAGCTGTCGAGTTGAAGATGGAAGCGCAAAGGTGTTTTTAAGGCACAAATTCACCCCAGACACACCTCAGTACCGTGTTCATGTCAACGAGAAAGTTGTTCAACAAGGGCAGGACTTTTTGATAAACAATGTTGGATACCATGACAACGGTGTGTATTACTGCCTGGCAGTTTCACAAGATGGACGACAAGCTATGAAGGAAATAGCAGAACTGGTCGTGATCAACCGTAAGTAAACATGCCTACAGGAGTATACATTGAGGATACCTCTTTACCTTGCTTTTTTCCCCAATACAGACCACGTGTCATTCCCTAGAGTATCGTTTATTTGTGAAACGGTTGCACATGAGAAGTCACATGAATATCGATACAACCCAAACAAAAAATCTTATTTTCAAGAGAATGATGGGTGGTCTGAAATTGAACAAGGTTATGACTATACATGTATATATTATTAATACTATATTAATAAATTTGGACGGGGTGTGCCGCGACCGTGATGGTGCGAGAATTAAAAAAGTCGGCTACTGATGACTGACTCACCAAGAATCTGTGAATCCTTTTTCAGAACCCAGACACGCCCTGAAACCAGAAATACGTAAGTAGAATACTGTACATTTTGTTGAGTAGAATAAAAGCAGAATCTTGCGAAATGATAATTGCTTATGTCGGGTAGAGTAAGAAATTTGTACAACACTATTACTGCAGTATTTATTGATTATATTATATAAGTGAATTTGACATCCAAATCAATGTGCGTCGGTCATTGTCGTCTTCAGTCCTTTTCTTAGTGTGCTTGCTATTTTCAAGTTGCGGAAAGTCGTTACGTTTCTCATACCATTGCATGTTTGTGATGAACATACACTCATTTACCACTGTTTCCATCAGTTAAAAAGTTTTTTTCTCCAAAAATCAAAAACCATAATAAAGGACCATAAACCACAGTGTTTCTTTTTTCCATGTTTGTGATGAACATACACTCATTTACCACTGTTTCCATCAGTTAAAAAGTTTTTTTCTCCAAAAATCAAAAACCATAATAAAGGACCATAAACCACAGTGTTTCTTTTTTCCAGATTCTTTATTATTAGTATGCATAGGAGGTTTGGTCGTAGGTTTTTTTGTCGTATGTGTCATGACGATTCTTCTTATTCTCAAACAGAAGGGGATTATCTTTAAAAGGTAAGGGCCGAAAAATGTTATTACAATATTTTGCTTTATCAATGGTCTTCTTCACGGTATTTTCTTTATACATTGCCGTTTAATTTCTGTTAATACGGTACTACTGCGACTTGACTGCATGTTTATTTACTGCAAATCTACCCTGCGCACAAATGAATACCCAAAACTCTCGCTCGCTTCTGTTCAGAGCCATCATGACTATCATACCTCTTTGAAAAAAGAAGCGTTGTAATACTGTTTAGATAAAAACTTAAAAACTGCGTTCCCGCAGTCTGTAATCATGAGCAATCACTTTTAAGTACCAGGAAGAGAATCGTTCGTATTCCAGTACCAAGGAAAAATTGCACGTCAAATTGAAATCTATTAAGCTGAGCAGAATTGAATCACTTGAGGTTTCTCTCCAAAGACTGATACTCAGTTTAAATTGATTATAATTCCCTTTAGCTGAGAAATCAAAATTTGAACAAAGCTGAAACTCAGACTCAATCGGCAAACTGTTTGCTGACGATAGACTTAACGTGGTGCTTGTTCTTTCTTAGTTTAACGCAGCGGCTTAAAGAAGAAGCAGAGAAGACTGCAAAGCAATTTAAACGAGGGTAAAGTAGAAATTATTTTGTAGAACCCGGCTGTGGATAAAAGTTAAAACACAAAGTTTGATATTGTATTTTGTAATGCGCACTCGATCATATATTGGCATGTTAGACTGCGCAATATTAGGTAAATAGATATTATCATCATTATTATTATTATTATTGTTATTATTATTACTTTATCTCGAATAATCATTTTGTAAATGGTTTACTGGGGTTTGACAAGTAAAAACATGAAGCTATTTCAGCTTAGAGAACATTCATAATTTATGGCTTCGGGGGGGGGGGGATTTTTATATTTTGAAATATCATTTTTTGGGGTAGCCCCCCTCTACACATAACATATCTTTCAATGACCTTCCCCCCAACTACAAATCTTTAGTAGACACTAAATATTATAAATACCAACAGCAAATATAGCCCCCGCCCCTAATTGTTACCAGAGAAAATGGTTGGTCCTTCCTTCAAACCCCCCAAACCCCCACCCCATAAATTATGAACACTTCCGTGTAGTCAAAGTCAATGCGAATATTTCTTTCTTTTACTAAGATCAATGATTCTGCATGAGTCCACCTTGCTACAGTATATAATTTCCAACATTTATATCTTTTCTTATAATAGACGGAAAACAACTAAAACAGGGTCTATTTGGAATTGGCACGAAGATGACGCCGTAAGCTCAGGAACCGAGGAAGAAGTGAGCGATTTTAACGACCTTCCCTTTATAATTCGTCATTCAAAGATAAAGGAACAAATCAAATTAAAACCAGGAAACAGTTTTGGAACAGACAGTACTAGAAGCTTTCCACCTCCTTTACCTCAAACCCCGAGACCCCGTTTGAAGATTACAGGACCCGCTTTTCAACCTTCGGTACCTCAGACCCTGGGGATATCTTTTCAATCTCCGGTACCTGAATCCCAGGATACTAAAGGGATGAGATTGGCACCACCCCCACCTCCAGTGCTTCAAGCTCCAAAGCCCGGAACAAAAGTGACCGGCAATCAACCACCTTCGATATATCATGGATGTAGTACTGATGATGGTTCTAGTGTGGAACACCCTTATGATCAAGTACCAGTCGAAGAAGTCATTTACGAGAATATTGAAGATATGAATAAAGTGAATTAAATTCATTAAGGAAGAAAGAATAAAATTGTAGCCTTGCAGTTTCAGAGTCGAATGAGGGCAACGAATAAAGATAGTGCGATGCATTATTGGAGTGCGACAATTTGCAACCGGCAATAAATGGATATATCCCTTGTGGGAATTTTCCATTTATGTGCATTGGTGGATCTAAACTTTCAAACAGGGCGGGGTTTCAGGCTAGAGACTAATGTTGGACGTATGGAAGGCACAACTGTCTAGGGGTGGCTCGGGGCCATTATGCTCTGAATAAGTCGAATAAACACGAAGAAAAACCCTTGAAGAACAGGAGAAATTCAATTTACATACTAGCGCACGTTCAGGTGACTGATAATAGCAGTTTTTTTGTCCTAACTTTTCGACAAGTAGCAAAAAGGCAAAAAGTTGGCAAAACACTTTCTTCCCTTCTGCTTTCCCTAGTGTCGCCTTTTTTTCTATTCTCTTTATTGTAAAAGTGCAGCGCGACTTAGGTTTCTTTGTAGCCCCCTACCCTAGACCAATTTCTATTAAAATAACACTCCAGCCCCATCGCCTCCCCACTTTCCCCGGTAAGACGCGAATGATCCATGGTTCTTGTTTGGGTTGCCTGTGGAGAGCCTGGCACTATACGTCATCTCCAAAGCGAGGCAAGTAAACAATAATAATAAAATTTCTGACGTAACGCAACGCCAAAACACAGTTGAACCTATGTATTCACCCAAGATGGCTTTGAAAACATAGCCTTTTCAACATGAATTGCTGACAAATACTCCATAAAGATACACTGGGACGATAGTTTAACCTTCCTTTTTCAGGTTGGAGAGCTTTTAAGCTCGTAAGAATGGCTATGGAAGGTGGAAATCGTCGTGTTTCGCGAGTTGGTGGGCTGGTGATTCGACCACAACCGATTAGGTTAGCAACTTTATAATATCTTCTTTGTCAACGGTTTGGGGCAATTTTAATGTCACTTTGGGGAGGTTTAAACTGTTTTTATTACATCTACAGCGACAAGTCCTATGTAGAGAGTGTGGTGAGCTTTCTACACGATGTCGTGCCTCAAGTTCAGGTATTATAATGCAGGGTAGTAAACACACTAAATTTTGGCTCTTCGTGATACAACGAGAGAGGATGCTCATCAAATAACGTCATGCATTAAAAAAAACCTTATCTTCAAACCTCATAGTTTGAATAATATACCACCTAAAGAGAGGAGCTTGTTAGCTGAAAAAGAGCCCTATAGTTCAAACAAAGTGGTCTTGAGAAGAGAACATTTTTAAAACCAAAAACAAAAAGTTTTTTTCAGCCCCAAAATAAAACGTAGCTCCTTTTTTGTAACCCAAGTCTAAAGCATTGTCCTGCTTATAAACTATGTTAATGAGCCTCTGCTCCTAAGATCTAATAAAAAAGAACTCAATATTAAATAATATTATCTGTTAGAATGGAAGGATCTGTTATATAGATTATTTATTTTTATTTAATTTATTTGAGGATTTTTTGTTTGATTTACTACTAAACGTTAATTTTTATAATCATAAAAGTGAAGCTTATAATTTCCTTTTCGTTGACACAAGTTTTCAAGTCAAATCCCTACTTGCTGCGTTTGTGGTAGGCTACCTGTTAAAATAAGAAAAGCTTGTGTTTTAAATTGCTTTGAAAATGTATATTTTTGGCTAATTTTCCTGACCAAACGTGATACTGTATTTTGTAATGTGGAAATTATTATTTATTCTTCAATATTTTAAAACCACTTTAAAAGGCTGAATACACAATTCATTTCTAGTGATTTTATGATTAAAGAAATATCTCAATCATTTTTGTCCATCCTTGAATGAAAGTGGGAATGTTTGAAAAAGAAAATGCATGTTTTTGTACAATCCATGATTTTGAGTTAATTATTTTGAATATTGCATATTCATAATCATCGTATATTTACATGAGAAGTAAAGGTTTGGTCATCCTTTTTTGTTGTTCTGGAAATTTTACATTATAAAAAAGAAAATATGTCTTTCAAGTGTGTTTTTAAGGATATATAGTAACTAATTATGACTTAAAAACATGGTTAGGGTTTTAACTACAGTAATATAATAACAATATTACTCATTAAATTCTTGACTCAAAATATTTTTTAAAAGAAAATCAGATATGTGATCAAGTTACTTTGTCAACATTAGTCTTTTTAGTTTTTCCTAAGATTAATAATAATTATAAAATCATTTGTAATGTAGATTCAGCCATTTTGTTTGTTTATTTAAGACTCAAACATAAATACTCATAGCAATAGATTCAATCTCTTTTGATTCCAGGCTGTAACTGGCAACCAGAAAACTGAGGAGAAAGAACGTGTTCTGTGGGTCAAATTTGAAAAGCTAGACATTGATGGTAATCAATCAGACTTTTCGAATTTTTCTTTTTAAAATATGATCTTTAAATAGGCACCTTTTGGCAAGTTGGGTGTAATGTTTTCCCATTTCAGACCAAGTGTCATTCTCTAGAGAATAAAATTCTTTGTTTGAGTTGCATCTATATTTATGTGTTTCCTCATGCGCAACTGTTAAACAAAGTAATGATACTCATTAGAATTTGATGAGGTAGTCTGAAGTGAGAAACCTTTATGCCAAAGAAATTTCACATTGATTACATTTTTTGAATAATAACAAAGTTATTGTACCAAATAGATGAAGGTTTTTCAAGAGAGAGTGGTTGTGGTAATACAAGTCCTTTGCTTCTTGTCCTTGGGTATACCAATGGCTTTCAAATGTGGACAATACCTGTAAGTAGTACTTCAAAAGATTTCACAGGGAATACTTTGATTCCAAAGACGGCTTAACATCAGTAAAATCGTAAAATGAAAGAAATGTCCAGGAAAATTTGGGGCCAGGCAAATCTCCTGTTTTCTAATTTTGTTTTCATCCCATACTGCAAATAACATACTGTAAATGATATCAACTATATAAATATATTCCTTTGTATAGTCTATTGGAGAGGCATATGAGGTTCTATCCTTGCGGCAAGGTCCAGTCAGACTTGTTGAAATGCTCCAGACACCAACAGTTAAAGGTAGGTCAAAATGTAGAGTTAAGAAAAAGCTATAATTTATATTGAAAAGAGAAACCTGTTGACACTAATGCCTGAAATTACCTATGTTACCCAAAGATATGCAACAAAGAGATCAGGCAATTAGTAATGAAATAAAATCACATTTATCTTGCTCTTTTTGCTAATACAGCACACAGTTCTTGTCTGGCTAGAGTTCAAGTAGGGAGGTCACCATGTAATATCATGTAGTGTAGAAATATTAATTGGATGAGGCATATGTTGTAAAGTACTCTAAATGCTGCATTTCTGTTTCCTACTAATAAACTGTGTATATAGTAAGGTTTCTATAACAAGCATTATGATTTTGTATCAGCAGGAAACTTGTCTTTTGTCTAATGTGCAAGTTATTTCTGGTTGAAGTTGATCAGTAAGATCACCCTTGAAGTCTAGAGAACCTTTATCTCTCTTTGGTCCATACATGTTGTGTTCTCAATCATTCTACAGTTATTTTCTTAGATTACCCTTGCCTGTTCTGATGGCTTACTGCAGGTTAATCTCAATTATTTCCTTTCTGTTATCAGGTAAAAAGGATGAGTTTGGTGCAAGCAGGCCATTATTTGCTGTCTGTGATGCTGCAAGGTAAGGGTTTTCTATCTACCAGTCCATGTACTATTTATGAGTTTCTAAGAAGAGAATATTTTAACTTCCCTTATTAATTTTAATCTGAATGCACATTTCATAAGGGGTTGTCTATTACCTAGAAAGCCAGACATTAGGCTGGGTTCATAATATAGAGTGGGGTGCAGGTGAAATTGAGGGGGGATTGGGAAAAGTTTGGTAGGAAAAAGGGGGGATGGGCAAATTTTTATCAGAAAAATGAGGGGGGGAGGTGGTGCACAATTTTTGGAAGAAGCTACAAACCTTGTTTAGGAGGGATTGTATTTTTTGCATGACTTAAAGGGGGGGTGTTAAGAATATTATTCTGGGCATTTCAAATTTTCACCTGCCCCCCCCCCCCTCCCCCCCTCTGCCATAATGAACGCAGCCTTATATAACTTCCTCTTTAGATTTTACATTACTCCATGAACACCTATACATATTTAATATAGGACTTAGCAAGGGTGGATGGGTGGGTGCATTGCTAGTGTACAGCCTTTCAGCAGTGCGACCCAGGTTCAAGTCCTGTCTGTCTGTGTAGGTGTCAATTGTGAGTAGAGCTGTTTGTTGGTTCTCTCCTTTGCTTCAACGTTTTTTTAAATGAGTTTCCATATTTTTCTTCTTCCACAAAAATCAACACCTAAATTCTAATTCGATCTACCGGCCGCCTTATTAGTTGGGTTGCAACACCTGTTATGCATTATGCAGCCACCCAGGAGTATTAAATGCATTATAAGATTAGATTATTGTAATTTAACTTCTTTAAGAGGGTAACTAGCTACCAAATCTCTGCCTGCCATATATATACAAAGTAATAATCTTATTTCTAATGTTACAGTCCCTCCTTGCCATTTTCCACTGTGAACTTGTGGTCCCTCAGTACTGGGGAACAAGTACATTCTGTTGGGTTTAAAACAGAAGTCTATAATGTTCTCAGTAATAAAAGGTAAAGACATTCTCTATTTTCAATGATAAAATGATATATATTCAAAAATTCCTCTTTCATTCTCTTTTACTTTCAGCAGTTTGCTTCCCTTTTTCAAACATCATTTCATTTCCTTCCTTTTCTGATAACATTCCAATAGACAGATATTCTATTGACTTGATGTAACTCATCCAATAACCAAGGTTATTAATAAGTTTATCACTAAGAGGTTTGAAGCAGGTCCAAAGATAAAGAGACAGAATGTTAATAACGAAAATAATATTAATTGGTAATATTTGAATATTATTTTTTCAAGGTTGATGGTTGTTGCCCTCCAGGAGAAGGTAGCAGCATTTGACGCCAGTACGATGAACAGCTTATTCTGCATAATGAGTGAGTTTCAATGTATTACCATAGCTGTTTCACTATCTTAACCACAACTTCCGGCCATCCTTGAAAGATAGTCTTCCTGTGGTAGAGTGCTTAATGATTGGTTTCCATACCAACAGGTTGTTTTCCGGCCCCGAGTCCAAATCTTAATCCCCTGGCTTTGGGTGAAAGATGGCTGGCATATGCTGATTGCAAGGTAATATATTTAATATATCTATGGCTACAGCTGATACTAAAGAAATAAATACAATGAAATGAAAAATGAGAAAAATTATTCATGTTGGTAAGTTTTTTTTTTTTTTTTACTTATACGACAGTGGAAATTAGCTTTCTGGGAACCCTGTGGTGCATTTGGGAATGAAAACGATATTAGGATCGGCAAAAATTGGCAAGAAAATTAGGGTCGGTCGTGCAACAGGGAACACACTTATTTTTTGTTTGGCCTAGTTATTACTGCACTCTGCAAACAAGCAAGTTTTGCAACAAGTTTGCTTTTTTTTTTCAATATCCCTTTCCTGCCCAATGCGTTGATGTTTCAAAATCCATCTCATGTTTTAGTATAAACTGGCAATGCATGTCTGCAAACAAAAAATTGGGACAAATTTCTTACCATCTTTTCTGTCTAGTTGGTGCCCAACCATCAGTCCTGTGGTGGGATGTCAAGTGATAATGCCCAGTCTTACACAGCTACAGTTATTAATGCTGCAAAGGTACGTCAGATAAGCTAATACACCTTAGGGAACACCCTAGCAGTGATTGATTGGTGCATGGGGTGGGTGGGGCAAAAGTACTTTCTTGACTTGCTTTCTTGTCATACAAACAACAAACAGAGTTAACAGAGGGGGAGGGGCTGGGTATTATAGCATTCTCGATTTTATTATTCTAATAAATTCTCAAGTTACATACTAGTTTACTATATAATGAATATTTATTGATCTAAGCCCCAACCACTTTTGAATATCCTCCATGACCAATGCGCTGCCTGTAGCACATGAAAACAACTATTTATCACTGCAATTTAGCTATTAATATCCAATCTTTTATTTTGTCTCCAGACACTGACTAGAGGACTCACCAAGTTTGGTGAGTATAATATATGGAAATAAGGAAGCACAGTAAATAGGGCACTAAACAAATGCACTAAGCATATAAATAAACGACCTTGCTCACCATTCACCATAAAGCCCTCCACTGGTCATATACGTAAAGAGCATTGAGAAGTTGTATAAATGCGCTATATAAGAACCTCCTATTATTATTATTATTATTATTACTATTATTATTATTATTATTATTATTATTTATTATATGACCGTGAATCTTAGAGCCTGGACACTAGCAAATCGATCAATCTGATTGGATAGAACGCATCGCGGACTGGTCTAGATTCTCCGGTATTAACCGGTCCGATCGCATATTAATCTTACAGCGAAAACATTTTGTCCTTTTCAATGAAAAGTGGTCATATAATAAAACTCTTATCAACCGAGCTTGGTCGGTCTGTACGGGATAATCTTGACCTCGGTCGGGTACAAACCTCGCTGCGCTCGGTCTGTACATTCCGACCTCGGTCAAGATTATCCCGTACAGACCTCCCGCTCGGTTAATAAAATCTAAATAATAATAATAATAATAATAATAATTATTATTATTATTATTATCATTTGAGAGTTTCCAGTAGCTCAGTAATTAGAGCATCTGACTAGAATACAGTAGGTCTTGGGTTTCCTTTCCTATCTGGAACTTAGGAAATTTGACTTCCAAGATATTTAAGTTTTAGGACCAGAAAGTAGTGATGAACCTTTGAGTTATTGGCTTGTTTTTATCTTCTTACAAGTGAGTATTTTTCTTTTTATTCAGGTGAGACAGTAGGGCGATGGACATCTTCCTACCCTCATGAGATGATGAATGACTACACAACCCACGTAAGTCAACAATACACATTAATTAAGTTATTCTTTGTTTTGTGTGCTCTCTACTTTTTTATTATTTCAATTTTTTTTCTGTTTTCCCCTCATTATTTTCTGTTTTCCCCTCATTATTTTAGAAAGGTAAAATGGTTATGCCTGGTGTGGTGACTATTGTGGAAATTTTTAATTTTTTCTGTTTTCCCCTCATTATTTTAGAAAGGTAAAATGGTTATGCCTGGTGTGGTGACTATTGTGGACATTCCAAAGATTGGCACTGGAGAGGTACTGAAAATATTTTCACATATCGTGTTCTTTTTTCTTGGTTTTGTTCAATACTGAGGGTGGGTGCTTCAATTTGCACAGACATAAGGAGGATACATTAGATTAGCCTTACCATCATTAAATGATGAATATGCGTTTCCCCTGTTTTTGCCCTGAAAACCCTTTACTTACAAGGGTGGCGTGGGGGCGTTTGCATCCCCACAGTTTTGCTAAATGTTCAAGTTTTGACCCTTCCAACTTCAATCACTTAAAACACCACCACCCCAAATGTTCAAAGGTTCTCCATGGTCCTAGAAGCCAGATACGCTCTCGCTTCAGTACTTCATGTTCCATAAAAACCCTTTTGCAAAGTACAAGTTAATTCTAACAATGCAACCAAGGCTAATGATTTGTTTGATATATTGCAGTTCTGTGTCCAGGAAGATGATCATGATGGTAATGGTATAGTGGCTCATTTCCCAGCACACGCTGGACAGCCTGTCTCAGCTATGGCCTTCGATCCGAGGTACAAAGCATTACTCAGTACTTTTTTAGCTAAGTCCCATATTGGTAATTACCAAGCTTGCAGTCAAGACTAGTATTGTTTGTATGAACGTTAAAATTCTTGAAATCTGGAAAGTGTGCATCTTCATTATCCACTGTAGCCTACGTGGCAGGCAGGAATGCAGGCTATATCAACCTGGGATGGAGGGGCGTGTCGCACCTAAACAGTAGATGTATTTGTTTGAAGACATTCTTAGTATGTTACCTCAAATTTTCTGATTCTGATTGCAGAATTTTGCAAGTTCTAAGTTTTCTTAAGAGTCAGTGGCTGATATGGTAGGAGTATTTGCCAACATCATGCATGGTTTTTCTATTTTTTTCAGCGGATCGCTGTTAGTAACAACAGATGTACTTGGCCATAATTTCCATGTATTTCATATCATGGCTCATCCTATATGCCCTTCCCTTGGTGCCGTTCATCATCTGTACACCTTACATAGAGGAGACACTACAGCTACTGTGAGTACTATACACTTCCCTCCCCTCTATACCCCTTTTGACTATGCTTTATATACTCAGTCCTTTCTACTTAGTGATCCAAACATGTTGTTTGCATATGTAGGTGTACAACATCTCCTTCTCGTTTGATAGTCGATGGATAGCTATTTCAACTCTTCGTGGAACTACTCACTTGTTTGCAATCAATCCATACGGAGGTATGTTAGTATAGAGCACTACACACTTTCAAAGTCAGAGAAATATGTATTCTCTATACCTTGGTCGTAATGTTTTCCCCATTTTTAGGCCATATGTCATCCCCTAGAGTATCTTTTTTGATTGTTTAACAGTTCCGCATGAGATAGGGTCATATAGGGTCTATAGGCGTTTTCATGTGACGTCACAGCGGCCATTATGGGGTACCAAAACAGTACATCTTCTATCCTCCGGGAATATTGAACTCTATTTTTATGCAAAAAACTGTGCAGAAAGTTCATATTATTTGGTACACCAATATGGCTGACTTCTCACATGAGTGAAAACGCTCTATTGTTAAATTTTGTCTTTCTTAATTGTAGGTTCAGTTAACGTACGAACTCACATCACAACTCGCGTAGTCAACCGCAGCAGCCGCTTCCACACATCAGCTGGGTTGGACGACATGGAAATCCACGGTGCAGTAACGACTGGGCGTAGTAGCCCCGGTAATACACAGAACTCTAGTGTATCTCCTAGTGGGAGTCCACACAACACTACTGTCATCGCAAGAGATAATATAACAGTCCCCGGTGCAGGAAACAACTGCTTGATGAATGCCCGTCTCCCTCCCCTCCCCCATCCATATGTCATGTACCCCCTGGCTCAAATAAGGACACCAACTGGAGTAAGATGCGGGGGAACGTGTTGCGGGGGTCCTTCGTCTGGGATATCCAAATGTAATGGAAAACTCCCCACGGACTCTTTGGGTGTGGTCGCGCTGTTTGCTCCCTCTAGGGGATGGTTAGGAGGGAGCGCGAACTCATCCAGGTCAGAAGTTCAACGTCAATCGGTGGTAGGATCCGCTGTTCATTCTCGATCTCCATGGCAACTTGACTGAGTACACTCTTGAACCACAAGGGCTTAAAACTGCTTCCCAGGCCCATGAAACACCACTTGAATTGATAGCCACCTCAAGGGCTCAGTGGAGCCTTGCAAGGTACATCTTTATAACTGTCAAGGCATTGGCGGGGGATCATGCGTTCGTGCTATAGACCCCTTGTATGTGACGTCAAAGCAGCTCAATTTGGAGGACAAAACATAAGAATTTCAATCTCTTGATAATTTGAAATCTATTATGTCCTCCAAATTAAACTGCATTCCGACGTACTGCAAAAGGTCTATTGTCGTACTAGGTATGTCCTTTACATTGTTTTTCGTGATATGCTTTGTTTTCGTGGTCTTGAGCAGATTATTTTTAAATTGTGAACGACTAATGCCAAGTGCCAGCCAGTGACCATAGATCTTTTCTGAGTTCGATAAATTCTGGTCTAGATTCGGTACAAACAACGCCATATAAGGCATGATAAACAAAAGATCTTTGTAACCAAGCTAGACCACAATGCAGCACGTTCGCTATCTCAGGAAGAGTCTATGACAGTGTCGCGTATGAGCATTCAATAGGCACTAGTAACTTCGCAGGCAATCTGGTTGGTTATATTTCGTGCCCTGACCGTGTCGTGTGACACGTGACAGAAAGTTGAGCGTGACTGAAAATTACGTTACTGATGACTGTTAACTATTCCAGGTCCCCTGCCTGGCAGGAAAATAAAGGACCTTTGCAACCAAACCATCCAGCTTCTGGAGTCACGACCATCACACAAGACGTCTGATATCAACAAAGAAGGTTCGCTTTTAAAAACAGTATTATTACTTTATAATAAATAATTGTTTCAGGCTTCAGCACTTTCTTATTAAAGTATTATTAGTATTGCATATTGCCAATCTCGAACCTTTATGGATGGGTTCCATATGATTTTATTGCGTAGTCTTCCCGCTACGCGCGCTATGATTGGTCTAGAACTGTGCTATATTAAAGTGAACCGAGAGCACGGTGTCAAGCACATCTGATTTGACTTCATTACTTTATATTGGATTTCAGAACGTTTGCCCACCACCATTGAGGAAGCCAACACTACTTTGTCAAGAATAGAAAATCAAAAAGGTAAACAAGAACGAGATGACGAGTGGTTGACCAATATTGAAATGGAGACACACGCAGGTCCTCATCGCCGCCTCTGGATGGGTCCTCAATTCTCCTTCAAGACCTTTCAACCACCAGGGTCCTCCCCAAGTGGATCTTCCCTGTCCCTGAATGACCCTAAGTACTCCACTGGGGCCACAATTACACCACATCGAGAGGGTCACCCTATAGACTTCTACACTGAAGAACTCGATCTACAAAGTCTGCGGCTACAACCGGTCAAGTCGGACCCCGTCCCTACCCCCGGTGGAGAACAAGAAAGGAACTGCTTTATTGGACATGGTTCTCCGACCTCTGCTAGCTTCCCTTTAATTATCGATAACGGACCAGGAAGCTATAGTGAGCCTTGGCCTACGATGACTAACGGATCAGTTGAAGATAAGGAAGATCAGTTAGTCGAGACTCTACTCGATGCCATGAATGATAATGCTACCATGCCAATCAAAACTGATAAGAAACGAGCCACTTCACTCTTTGGGAGCAATGTCGATCAGCTGGAATTCCATTCCGATTCTCCAGGTGGCAGCGTCAATGCATTTGCATCGTACAACTCATCTGATATCAGTAGTCCTATCTTTCCACCTAATGGTTCACCAGAATGGTCTTGATGTGTAAGTCGTGCGTTTATTTTAGCTCTGGATAATTATAGAACAAATTAACGATCTCTCGCTGTATGTCATACTTAGGACCCTGAGAGTGTGCGCACAGCTCTTGTAAGATTACTACTTAGCGCGCGCGTAATGACAGATATCATTAGTACAAAGATGTCGAGGGACAGATGGGACAGCAACTCCTATTTTCCCGCATCTTCAGTTATTTAGATTGAGCGCCTATGCAAATAACTCTTCGTACACGTTTTATGGGTATCGTTATATATCATACAATACAATCATGTTTCAGCATTTACAGTGTTTTTAGATTACCAAATATTTCTAGATTTTCAAATGGAACTTTGCATTGAATGGTAATGTTAAAAAAGGGCTGCGCCTTCGATTTTACTTCGTTTTACATTAGTACTTACATGACATTTAAGTTAGTTACGATTCGAGTATATACGGTATTTGAAAAACGTCTTATACGGTATGTAACAACGTAGGCACATCAGAGAATTATCCGATATATTATCCGATATATCGATATTATCCGAATAAATATAGGGTCGGTCTACAGGTAACGGTAGACAACGATCACTAAAACATGTCGGATATATTGACCAATGTCTAAAAAATAAACAAACGAAAAACAATCAAAAACAAAACAAAAACGGACTGCACGTTGGGTTGTAGTCAAAAGAAAAAGTAAAATAATGAACGAAGAAAAATATTTTAAAAACTTAACGGTCTGTTTTAAAGTACAATTTTTATTCTGTGCGAGAAGTTCATATTAGTTTGAGAAGAAAGGTTGGAGTTTAGTTTTGAGCTTTGTTTGGAATCGTCTTTTTATGACTTTTCTCTGTGGTTGATTGTGAGAGGTCTTACACGACAACTGTGTGACCCTGAATTGCCTTTTGAATTACCTTCCGACTTTTTCCGTCCATACAAAACCCAAAAGAGAAAATTTTAAAGTCGTGGTCATTTTAAAAAGGCAATATTAAGTTTTTTGAATGGAAATTTTAGGAGCAACGTACTGGAAAATTTTGACAGGCATAACATTAGTCTAATTTATTTCACATAACTTTTACTTCAGCTTCATACAAATTAAATTATTTAACGGGTTGCAGGATATCAATCTATTTTTAATACTCTAGTTTTAATGTACTATATAAACTATATAAATATCTGGATGCTATATAGCAGTATTAACTTTGAAGTAAGAGTCAGTCTTACTTTGCATGTCACGTGACAGCCGCCATATTGGATGACGTTAACAAACATGTTTTTCATGTCATTCAACATGGCTTTCTTCTGTCTTCTCATTCTCTTTGAAATGAAAGGAACCGAAGGATAGCAGAATTTTGCATGAGTGGGATACGGCGACATTAAAATGGCTTCCTTAACCAAGCACTGTGATTGGACGGAGCACATTCCTCACGTTTTTTGATTGTCTCAGAATGAAAGTCTTATAGTTGGGTCACGAAACTGTACTTTTCCCACTTGTACAGAATCTGCACGATGTTAATTTGGTTCGCAACTGAAACCAAAACATACTACAAAAGTAGCATAAAGATTTTAAAAGGACAAAATTTAAGATAAAAATATTCAGGTATAATTTTCAGGATGATATTTACCTTGCCATCGATAAACTAGAGATCTGTGTGGTAGTTGGCTGCCATATTGTCTCTTTTGCACGTGTTTTGGCGCTACGCATTCTGGGGATTGTTGAGGGTAATTGACCCTGAAGCGTGTGATTATGATTATGAGTGATTTCGGTGATTATGAGATTTGGTACACATTGAAACAAAACGTTCGAAGCACTATTTTACGATAACAAACACCTACAACTAATGGGGGGGGGGGGGGGGGGATATGGAATTAATATGAAAGAAAAATACGAAACAAACGCAAATATATTGACTTGGCATGCAATTAAGTAATTATTGAACTTCAAGTCATTGCAACAAATATCATCTAAATAATGTAAAAATACTTCAGATAATATAAAGAACTTTGAAAAAGGGTTAAAAATTGAGGAAAAATGAAAAACAAATCCTGATATGGTTCAGACTTTGCCCTAATTGAATTTTATAGATGTATGAAATGGTTGTGTTACAAATAAACTTCCCTTTTGAAACCATTTTGAAATGTGGTATTATTGGGGACTTGATCATATTATTACAAAATATAATATACAAAAAGTAAACATATGCAAAATTTCTTATTTAATTCAATATAAACCATTTATTTCATAAATTGTTCTCTTTCCATATATATAAATGTATATTTACATGCATGTTAACTTAATATCATAAATTAATGTATACATCTTTTTAATATCTTCACTGAATTATTATAAAAATCAATAAAAATTTTATTGTTTATTAAAATTTACTATTTGAGTTATTTGATAGTTTTTATCTAAAATATATGCGCACTAATAGTTTCCAAAATGTGAGTCAAACAGTGTTTTAATAATGCATTCATAAACTTGTTTCCTAAACTATCATCAAAATATGGTAAACGCATGTTGAGTTTTTGTCAGGGAAAAGATGGATCAAAGTGCAATCAGATTTTAAAAAATCCAAGATGGCGGAGCCTCCTTCGTCTCGGATCTTTTTGATACGACTATCCATGATGCATCGATCTGTGACCAGAACTAATGAACTGATAATGTTAAATAGTTCCAGGGGATTCTAGTTGTTCCTTTAGCACCATTCTTCGTCTTCTTCGTCGTCTTGGAATTTTTTGATACGATTATCCATGATGCATCGATCTGTGACCAGAACTAATGAACTGATAATGTTAAATAGTTCCAGGGGATTCTAAGTGTTCCTTTAGCACCATTCTTCGTCTTCTTCGTCTTGTTCCCCTTCCTCTGGCTGTTGCTGTAGTTGTGTATCACTGTAAAAGTAAGAACAATCAATACAAAGAAAATATATATCATTACAGAAGCCTCTCCACTTCTGTTTGTGCCAAACCTAATAGTCTTATGCCGTTTTGGCACATGAGTGGAGTGGCAACTATAACCGCGATCTAAGACAAGTCTCATGGTATTCGTTCTTAGCTCTGTATATATACATATTGAAAAGTCAGGTATGGCAGTGTTAATCTGCACGGAAAATACTGCTAAGTTCGCGAGCAATCTCGTATTCAGAGCCTGATTTATTCTGGGCTATTGCGGCGAAGGACAAGGTCTCTGGCATAATCCATTATTGTGACCTGTATTTCTTTGACTTCCGGTATAAGAGCGCCTGCGTTCAATTCGTTTAGTTCATTGATTATATTTGACTTCGGGAAAATTGCGCATTTGCCAAAAAATGGATTGTACCAGAGCCCTCGTTCTTCGCCGCAGGCCAGAAGAAACGCAGGCTTAGGGTAGGAGATTCGTTCCAGAGGCATTGCGTGATATCGATAATGAAGCTACGACGGCGCTCTTCTCACGTGCGGCACCTAACATTAGCAATGATACAAAATGATCATTGGAAATCTGCTCCCCCTCTTGTCTGTACAGAAGCGATTTAAGTTCGACACACTTTTAGAATCAGTCGCAGCTCCGAAGTCCCTCAGCCAAAGTTTGGGATAGGTGGACAGCGGTCGCCTAATACTGGAACTATCCTATTATTACCGTGTGTGTAGAGATTTGTGCAGAGTTTTAAGAAGACCAGGATCTCTTTCTTTGATAATGTTCAGCAATCGACTCAAAGTCTCGCGTTGTTGATCTTGCTCTCGGAATTTTGTTTCCATTTTCTTCATGGCATCAGTCTGCAAGATAAGTGGGAACGCTATCAACTAAATAAGAATCAACAATGGAGCAGAGTAGCTTTAGGTCTCGGTCAGAAGGAGACCCCGAAAATCTTGGGGCTCTTCTACTGCAGAAATATTAACAAATTGTTGGTTAGCCGGCCAAAAGCAGCGAGCAAGTAAACAAACAAATCAATAAGCACGAACTGAACAACTTGGAAGAAGAAAAACCGAGAGAAAAGAGAACAAACTTACCATGTGTCTAATTTTTTTCCCTTGCTGCTCAAATGTTTCTTCTTTCTGTTTTAACAATGCTTCTTTAGATCTAAGCTCTTTTGTCAGTGACTAGCAATAAAATAGAAGCCGATTAGTTCCAAAACTCGCCAAAGATGGCATAGAGAGTGGGATATGAATTATGGGGGGATTCCAGGGCGTCCCTTCTTCCTGTTTTGAAATTCAACAACTAGATTTTATTTAGGGATCTATTTTTGTGGGTTCGAAAGCAGTCCCCATTCCGGCCTCGCAAAAAAAGGCTCAGTAGGCTGTTGTGTGTTAGGAAAAGAAAGCGGTTGCACCGAACTCTTAACTAAACTGAGATTGGGAAAATGAGCGCACAACAATATATGATAGATTGATAACTGAACTCTCCATACAGAACTCTCGTACTAATATCACAATGATACAATATAGCACATGTCAGGCTCACCTTTTCAGTCCCTTGAACCTTCAATAACTTTTGTCGTAGCACCTCTCCCTCTTGTATCTCTTTCCTCAATGTTTTCACATGCGTGCGAACGTCTTCCAGTTCGTTCACCCTTTCTCTCAGAGATCTATTTTCTTTTCGCAGTTGATCAGCTTCCCGTAGATCTTCCCGTAGGTTACCGTTCTGCCGCTCGACTTCTTCCACTCTTGACTGCAGTTGTTGTTTCTCAGCCTCACAGATACTTATCCTAAGCTTCATGTCGTCAAGTTCACCTTGATTTAGTCTTAAGTTATCAGCTTCTCTTAGCTGTGAAGTAAGTCGGATTATATTCCTTTTCATTTCATCCATTTCTTTAGTTTTTGTTACAAGTGCGTTGTTTTCTTCTCTCATAGAATCAAGTAGTTTGGCACTTCGTTCCAGCAAAAGATTTCTGCAGCTGCAACTCTTCGAGTTTTTGTTGCAGTTCTTTCTTCTCGCTCTCAGCCTTTATGAGTCGTTCTTGCAGTTGTAACGTTCCTTTGGTGTTTTTATTTGCTGTCAGTCTCTCATTCATTGCCTCGTCAAGTTGGTTTTGTAAAGATTCGTTCACGAGGAGCAAGCCTTTGATCTTGTTCTCGAGTTCTTCCTGCTTCGACAAAGATGTACTACTTTCATTCTTGTTTTCCAACTCCATTTTAAGTTTCAGGAAATCTTTCATGTTTTCTTCGAGTTCTTTTTCTCTTCCAACTAGTTCATTATTCCTTGCATATAACTTTTCTATCTCACGATTTCTCAATTGTAATTCCTCAGTTCCTTCCCTTACATTTTGTCGCAATTCGTCCAATTCATTTCGCTGCTGTTGTTCCGCTTCTTCCAGTTCCTTTTTTCTTACCAACAATTGTGTACACTGAGACCTTGAATCGTTTAATTCACTTTCTTTCTTTAGTAGTTCTTGGTTTTCTTTTTCAGCAAAACTCATCTGTAGTTTTTCGACCTCTTCTTCCCGCTCAACCAGTTCGTTATTCCTAAGCCTCCAAACCAACAACTCGTTTTCTTTTTCCAACAATTCATCTCTTTCTCTCTTAAGATCCTGTATTTCCTTTTCTTTTAGTTGTAATTCAGCATCCTTTCTTTTGAGTCCTTCCATCTGTGCGTCCACGGTATTAGAATGTCCTCTACTCCTAGATACCTTTCCCTGAGGTATAAGCTGCCCCGAGATCTTGTCTTGTACCTCTATGACGACTTCCTCCAGTTCTTGGTTGATTGCTGGTAAAGCTTCCTCGCTGGTATTGTCTTGGTGGTCAGTTGAGTCCGTTTCATAGTAGTTTTCTCTGAGTGACGATGCATTGGAGCTTGTTCGCGGCAAGGAAGGGGATGGATGTTCCTGCGTTTCTTCTTGGTCTTCCCTATAGAGATAGTACGACGAATGGGAAATATATCGTGAATAGGCTCTGCACCATCACGTGCTTCCTATCATATGCCTATACCATTACGTATAGGTTTTTAGCGATAATACCTTCTCTGTATATTCTTAGCTGCATGATGGCGAGTCTAGGAATCCAACCTTACTTTTACGGGAGTCAGAGGGGACGAATCAGTAGCACACCCCCCCCCCCCCCCCGTGTTCCCTTTGGCTAACTAATAGTACATATTTCTGGAATAGCATTTATGACCCGTGAAATAAAAAAAATGCTATTCAACGTGTTAGAGTCAATTAAACAAACAGACACAAAAAAAGCCAATGGAATTAGGGTTTACTAATGTGCGTTAGTCTGATATCTATTGCACGGGTTTAATGTCTTTACTCTATCAAGTTTACTGTACTTACACATAAGAATGAGCACTTGTCATAGGTGTCACGTGCTTTCTAACCAATCGAAACACATGATCTGGCTCGTTCCAGGCCATTTGGAGCCTGAGTGGACACACGTGATCAGTCACCACGCGTCTGTCGTCTGAAAATTACGAATATTTAAGGTGTAAACAAACGAATTGTTATCTTGCAATAGCGAAGTAAGAAATGCACCAATGTCTTGCTAATGTCTCGGATTAAATGCTCTTGCCTCGAACAAACACTCGCCTGTTACCTATGGTTATTGGCTCCCTCCCTTGATTCGAGGTTTTCTTCGGATTCTCCGGTTGCCTCACTCCCCAAAACCAACAACACGCTAAAATCTAATTCGATCTTTAAGTAATCGGGTGCAAAGAAGCACTTTGTGAATCACTTTAAATCGTTGTAAAAGTGCTTGGCTTCATCCTTACCTTCATTGTCTTCAGACACCTCCATCAACTGATAATCCTCTACATTACCAGGCAGATCGTACTTTTTGATAATCAGCGGTAAGACATCTGTACATGGTGTTCTAGAGGAAACGGCAACTGATCGGTAATCTAGGTCGCCCTTGTATTCTTCCATTTCAAACAGCATCTGTGGAATCGAAGCAAAGATTATTTAATATTATTATAAGTATTATTCATTGTTAAGATACATAATGACGTTAAGTAGGTCCATTTCGCTGACGTACCCTGACGGAGCCTTCATCGCGACTTCGCATCTCAAAGCGGAATTTTTCAAGGTCGTTCCAACGACACTGCCACGTCAGGGGACAATCTCCTTCTTCCAGCACTTGATTTACGCCTGCGAAAAAACGCAACACACAAAAACAATGACTTAATCATTTATTTGCGATCACTCCGCAACTAGTGCGCTATTGGACACCTTCTTACAGAAAAAGAGAAGCTACTCTTTAATAGGCGATAGCCAAAACTCGTAAAACGAAAACCAATTTAACAGAAAGAAGAATCGATCAGGGCTTGCAACTGCAACTTACCAATCACTCAAACGTCAATGCAATAGTCCCCTACACGGTTCCCTGCGCCATCTTGAAAGATAGCCGGGCCTTTGCATCGAAGCGAGACGAACGTTGAGCTTACAATGATAGAGACGACAATTAATCACTGGTCTCTATCATTGCAAGCTCAACGTTCGTCTCGCTTCGATGCAAAGGCCCGGCTACCTTTCAAGATGGCGCAGGGAACCGTGAAGGGGACTTTTGGGAATTTTGTTCTGACTACCTACTTTTCAAATCTCTAATTCCTTTCCCATCAAACCACTACTAACGTTTTCTTTTCTCTTTGTTTGCGGTATATGGAGAGACAAATCACAAAAAATGAGCCATCATATAAGGAATACCTACCTCCCTTACCGAGCCCTATTTCACACAAGTAGTAACGCAGAGGATCTGCCACCACGTCATACTTATCCAGAACCATGCGCACGACCTGGGCACTAGTAGTCGTCATGGATACCATAAAACTACAATATTTCGTCTGTCCAGATAAAGCTGTTGGATACACTCGGACAATGCCTTGTGGACCAGATTGCAGTAAGTATTGCATGGCAGGGTTCAACTTCTTAGAGCCGAAGAGCTTGGTTAGTTTGGAAGACTTGTGGCTGATTGATAGGGAATCCCAGAATTTAGAGATGCTGAAAGGAAAATGTACCATGAATGGAAAAAAAAAGACATAAACGCCTTGGGTTTTTGAATAAAGGAGTTTGGTTAGTTTGGAAAACTTGTGACTCATGAAAAAAAAAAATGCAAGAAACAACGACGAAAAAAAGGAAGGAAAATAGGAGCATGTACATTACCTTTTCTTTTCTTTTTTGTTGGTTTTACTTTTTTTCTTTCTTTTTTCCTTCGTCTTCTTGTGTTGTACGGCTTCCTTTTGGCCTTCCTTTCTAGTATCCTCCTGGCCCTGTCCATAACCCGAGGCAGAATGCAAATCTGAATGTTGTGAATGACTAGGTGTGACATTGGTACGAGTATGCTCATCACTGGCTGTAACACTGCTTGCTAATGAAGTAGCATCTGACGACATGTGGTATCCCGGATCACTGTCCATCGGAGATCCTGACTCCTGTGGTGACTGCTGCTTTGGAAATTCCATCGAGTGGTTGAGGGTTGGGGATCTCAGGGCCGTCAGGACAGCCATAATCTTCTCTTTATCTTGCTCGGAAGCTGTTTCAAGAGCGTCTAAAAGCAATGACAGGAAAGGTACTGTTTATAAAACTGATAACGTGTAGGGTTTTTATAGCATCTTATGAAATGTTGATTTAACGTCATTTCTTTTGTCCATCCGCTATTCTTAATTCTCCAGGCCTACCACAAGTTTATAATAACTCTTTATCCTTTTGAGGTCATAATTTTAAATATTAAAAACGTTTCTTTGAAAAATCCGGCACGAATTTCATCTACTATTACCCAGTAAGCCTCCCCTAGTTCCACGCCTAAACCATGCCTTGATGCCATACCTCGACAAATTCGGTACACTAGCGCTAGCCTTCAGATCACGTGGTGTTGTGATTGAGAGTCTTAGAATCTCACCTTGGATTTCAGCTTCTAAATGTTCTTCTTCACTAGGGTTATCAAGTTCGTAAATCTCAGATAAGACAAGCTCTCTTTCGTCTGGAGCACTAATACCGATTTCCTCTGTGGGAAGAAAGTTCACATTGATCAGTTGCATGATAAAGTAGACCACATTTCCGGCGACATTGGCTTCTTCATTCATCTCATTGGTTATTTACCTGGCAATTATTTATCTGTCTATCTATCTATCCATTCATTTACCCATTCATCCACAATTCATCACTTACCCATCCATTCAACCCTCACTCGACTCACGTACCCGTACATACGGCACTGATCCGACCATTCCGGCATACATCCACTGACTCATCCACCCACCAATCCAACCCATACCATTACCATCACTGCACACCATTGCCGATAGATATACATACCTAATAACTGAAAATTGATATTTTTAAGCGTCTTTCCATCCACATGGTGAGCTTTAAACAGAAGAAACGTATAGTTAGTGCACGTATAGTTACTGTACTTATAATAATAACGTAGAAGTAGTAAACGGATCAGGTGTATCTTGAATCATTTCTGTTGTGGTTCACCAAAAATCGGATTGCGATTGTGTAAAAATGCAGTACTACTGTGTTCCTTCATTAGACTCATTTAAACAGGCCTCACTGTGTTAGCTTTTCAATGTCAATATATTCACAAATACCAACGGTAAAATAAAGAATGCAAAACTTCAAAATTAGAAGCGCTTGAACTGAAAAATACATCAAAAGAAATAGTCTCTTACGCAGCCGCTATTAGTGTCGTCACGCCAAGCTCTGACTCCTCTATGTAGCGCCGCTATAAAGGAGACTACAAAAGAAATCGCCGAGGCTAACCCTAAACAACAGAAAATCCGAAATGGAACTAGTATTAACTACGACTTCTAGCCAAATATATAAGAAAGCACATCAGTTCCCAATGGGATAGGTAGGGCAAGTGTTATTTATATATGACGGTCCTTGTCAGACAACCAAAGTTTTCCCCCATGGATCTATAGTGCCTTGGAAGGAGAATTCCGTCGACTGGGTTGCCTGGGTTCTCATAGTCGTTAACTACAATTTCGATTACGGAAACTTGGGTGGGTGCTTTTCATTTAAATTGGAAATGATTAAAAGAAGGCTATTTTACACCTTTGAATTGTTCTTTGAAATGCCCGAGTCCAACGTGCTGCAGCCAGTGTAAGGTATCGTCTTCGGTCCAGTCAACCAAAGGAATCTTGTGAAAAGGCATAACTTTTTTCTAGTAACAAGAAACAAATAAAGACAATTATCTTCCATTAATCAAGTACACTACCGGCTCAAAAGACACAAAACCGCAACAAGAACACTCGTGCAAAAAGGTTGGAGAAGATTTGGTGAGAAGGTTTGCAAAAGTTAAAGCGAAATGGAGGAAAACGGATGACGAATAGTGGTCATGTCGGACTTTTGCGATAAGAAAAAAAATATTGGGTTTCCTGTGTTTTGATTCGACGCACGCGCGTCGCGTCACGAACATTGGCGGGAAACCAATCTCGTACCCAGAGCCCTTATTTCTTACTGCGCATGCTCGACGAAATAATTGGGCTCTGGAAAACTCCAATATTTCCTGTGCTGTGATTGGTTCTCGAGAACAAAGGAAGACACCGGAAGTAAAAATTACAGTACTAGGGAAAATGAACAAGATGGCGTCTCGAATTAAGTACACTAAAAAAAGCGTGTAGGGCCGGTTTTTTAATGGGAATCGTATTGATGTCCATCCATTAGGTATTTTGATTGAAAACTATCTTCAAAACCTAATTTTCCAAGGGCAAATTCACATGCTGGTTGAACATTGTCCGTCATTTTGAATTTACCTAGTCTGTCATAATGCGCATGTGCGAGAAACCCAGAATCTGGGTCTTCCGGTTTGGAGTTTTCCAGAGCCCAATTATTTCGTCGAGCATGCGCAGTAAGAAATAAGAGCTCTGGGTACGAGATTGGCGGGAAACCAGAAATGAGTCGAAGATCGTGTGGTATGCTGTTGTCCTTTTATCTTTTTCTTTTTAAATCCTTGTGCTTGACTGAAAGACGGCTCTCTTAGAAGCCTTAGTCAAAGAATAGAAGCTTTAAAATGGACTTTATTCCTAGCAGGAATATAATTTCCTTTGTCAGAATGAAACAATTCAAGGTAAGTCGTTCAAGTTAATACCCATTTTTTTGACCTAGTTAAACACAAACTGCCTACAAGGGCCACCAAACCTGGTTCTTTCGTTTTCTTTCGTCAGGGAATAATAAAAGCGAAAGAGTTAGCCCTAGCATTGTCTCTAGCAGTAGGGATAACTTAGCTTCAAGTTACAGGGCCCCTTAGGCTGCGTTCATAATGTATGGCAGAGGGGAGGGGCAGGTGAAAATTGAAATGTCTAGATCATGCAAAAAAATACGATCCCCCCTAAGCAAGGCTTGTAGCTTCTTCCAAAAATTATGCATCCCCCCATTTTTCTGATAAATATTTGCCCATCCCCCTTTTTCCTACCAAAATTTTCCTGATTCCCCTCGATTTCATCTGCACCCCCTGCCATACATCATGAACACAGCCTTATTTCCAAGGTTTGTCTATCTTTATTCTTACTAGTTTTTGTTTACTGAAAGTCTTAATACAAAGATTGATATTATATTTTTAACTCCGTAATATCTAATAAAAATATAATAAACAAATAATCTAATAAGTTATAATAATGACTAAACTTACACTTGGCGTAGGCATTAGTGTCATTGTGAGGGGTGGTGGAATATCATCAAAGTCTAGTTCATCATTCTCCTCGTCACTATAAAAATAAAATAGGCAATATGACACAAAATACTACTATCATGGTACTACACCTACCAAAAAATAACTGCTGCTCTATTTTCTATGGCCACCCTTTTTATTTAACTTGATAAACCATTTTTCTTTGGTTTATTTTGTGATATCAGTCAGCAAAACGTAAGCCACATTTTTTGATATTGTTCTCTTCTCTTACAAACTACCAATATTAAAAATTATTGTTAACTATGATTATTACAATTAGAGAAAATATTTAATGAGAAAGAAAACATGGGATATCACTTATTTATCACTTAATTATCAAAACTGTTCAGACATATTTGATTACTATTCTTTATCTCACAAAGTGGTGCTATTTCACTTTTTCTTTACATCAGGCATTGCAGACTAGTTGCATTTTTAATGGAGTGTGGTAAAATAGAATATTAAGCTTTCTCATGACATACCATGGAACATCAATCAATCCTTCCTTCAATCTTTTAACTTTGTCAATAGAGGATGACAGATAACAGAAATTTAACTGATTAACACTTGGTCCTCTTTTAATATCTCTAGTTGATTAGGTACAGGGCCACCATTAAAGTGGTCATCCAATGGAAGCCACATGAAGGTCTAACGTTTTGTAGATGCAATTACAAAGGCAGCACCTTCTCCTTGGTTATTTTAAAACTATGAGTGTTGGTCTAGCTGAGGCTTGAACCATGATATCTTACTGAGCTATCCAGGTAGTGGTTTTCACTTGAATTTTCTTGCATAAACACTTACCTGAAGACTTGTGCATATACTAGCAAATAAAAGTGGGGATATGGGATATTCAAGGTATACATGTGCCAATCCAAATTTTTGTATAACAAGTATACATGATATTCCATATAAAGTATTATTAACAATCATACCTTGCAAACATTGGAGGGGGCTCATACAAATCCTCATCTTCATCATTAGTGGTTTCATGTTCCTCATTAAACAAATGAGGTGGATCGATAACATCTTGATCTAGATCTAAAAGAATAATAGGTTCATAGAAAATTGTAAGTTAAAAGATCAGTGTTGCCATGGGCCACTGTATTCTAGGTTTTTTTACTCTTCACACCAAAATGTACCTAGCTCAACATCTCCAATAAAGGCCCCTGACCTCATTCCATCCTTCTATCTGAGGACATTAACAAAGAGTGTGCCACTGTGGCATTTGAAAATTATTTTACACTCTTCGTATTGTGCTCGAAAAATCCTTCCCTGTTGAGGATGTAGGCTTGAACCTAATTTTTATACCACACTAACCTTGATTCAAATAATTTAAAGATTCATTTCCCGCGTTTTGAACATAATCCTCATTGTCAGGATACATATTGTTCACATCATCTGGAAGAGTTTCAGTTTCTAAGTTCTCATCTCTACCTTCATCATCATCATCACTATCATTCCTATCTATGTTCACTATTTCAGGTGAATATTCTGTAATATCTTCATTCTCAGCCCACCTTGGAGGAACATAAAGTCCTTGAGTTGTATGTAAACTATTATTATCATGGCTTTCTTTGTCAAGTAATATTTCACCTGGACTACATACACCATTAAAATGTCTTCTTTCAGCAGTGTAATCAAAAGTATTTGTCATGTACATATCTTCTCCATCTTCAATAGAAGCACTTGAGACAGACCCCTCATCACTAGTATTTGCATTACTATCCTTGTCATAATCAATATGGCTTTGCACTTGGCAGCTATCTAACATAAGATGATCTGTACTGCCTTCGATGGTATGAGAATGGTGGTTGTCATCTTCATCATCACTATTGATATCATCATCAACATAATTTGCATAATCAATAATATTGGTTTCATAACCATCAGTATCATAAGTACTGTTGTTCTCGTTATTCTCATCATAATTTTGCTTGTTTATCATTTGTTTCCCTGAATTAATATAAGAATTATTTTCTTCAGTTCTGATATATGAACTATTTTCCTGAATGTCTGCGATAGCCCTCCCATCATTTCTCTTTAAAGAGACACTTAGATTATTTGACAGCATGTTATCACTGGTTAAGCCCAGTTTTCCATCCACTTTGGTAGTGACAAAAGGTTCTTTTGCTGAACTGTCTACTCCTTGTTTACTTTGGTGTTCATCAGGTTCCCTTTCTTTTTTCTTCAAAAACTTTTCAAAAATTGTTCCACGTTTTAAGGTAGACTTGCTTAAACTTGTATTGAGAGGCCCTGTTCCAAGACCCCAATCCATCTCTCTCTTATAACCACTGCTGCTGCTACTCGCAGATTCAAAGGACAATCTCTCGGAATAATTTCCTGGGAACGTTCTATTTGCTTTTTCATTGTCATTACTGTCAGTTTTAAAGCTACCTGTTTTTAAAAGAGTATCTGATTCTGTAATCACATCATCCACTGATACTGGTTTGAAACGACGACGTCTATGAGAAGGTTGGCTTATCGATTGCGTTACTGTAGAATTCGTACTACTGCTTTGTCCAGGCAATAAAGTTGTTTTGCTTTTAGACATAATAGAACTACTGTCATTTATACTTGATGTTTTGGATGGATGCATGTCATTATTGGCGTTATTTGTATCGTTATAGCTATAATTACTTCGGATGTCTTTGCTAATATCCTCTTTTATGCTGTCTGATGAATTTGTCTTGTCTACAAGAGCCTTATGAGATTCCACTTTTGGAGATCTAGTTCCCAAAATTGAATTATCCTTCTCGTTTTGTGTTACAATTTCTTCGTCCAAAGGTGGGGGACTGCTGGGTAACGGCGGTTTGATATTGTCACTGACTGATTCATCAGAATCAACATAATCACCGATTAACATGTCACCTAAGTCCTCATCAGAATAAGAATTATATTCCTGTTGCGACGATTCCGAATCATAGTTTTCTTTTTTATAAATAATCGAGGACACTCTTTCCTTGGAGTAAAAATCGAATCCAGAGCTTACGGCACCATTACTAGCCATCGTATTTGCAGATAAATTCAACTCCTTGACGACTACTTGTTTTGTTACGTTGCTTTTCCGTGAAGCATAATTCGACTTTGAGTTTAAAGAACCTGAGTATTTTTTCTCAGCTTCTCCAGTGGCTTGTTTACCATATGTAGTCTCAGATTCTGTATTATTGTTTAATCCCAAAGTATAGTCGAAAGAATCTCGGTGAAGATCGGGGCTCCGAGATCTATTTCTTCTTGTATTATTTCCAGGCCGACGAGCAGGACTTTTTGGTCGATACTTGGTTAAATGTTTTAGTCTCCCATTATTTGGCTGAGGTAAAAACTCCCCTCTTCGATCTACAAGACACGACGAGTCGTCCTCTGTCTGCTTTGTTTTTGTAGTACCTTTGGCAAAAGCTTTTGGCGTTTCTTTCTCAACTGCATACTGATCGATATCTTGTCGTTTTCGTGAAATTCTATCCCTTGCGGTCGATTTTTGGGAATCCTTTGCTAATCCCGGTAGGGCAAAAGTCCCAGAGAGAACGTTTCTTTTATGCATATTTTCCGTACGAGGAATGAAAAGCCGTATTAAACATAATAAAAAGAACAAAAGAAAGGAGTCTTCCCGCTCCTAGGTGATTAGGATTTGATTTGACTGACGCAACCAAGTATATCGCTAGTCATTAATTATTCATCACGCACTCTTTGAGCATTGCGTGACATTAAATATATCTAGGTACGTCGCTGAAGGACTAGAACAAGAAATATGTCAATAGTTTGTGTTCGGATGCACGCAGGCTATATACAAGGTTGCTCATAAAAGGTTCTGCTGTTTTTTTCAAGTATAAGAAGCTAATGTTATGTGTTCTATCATCACAGGTTTGTGATATCTCTGGTCTACTTTGCGTTAATATTGTTTGTCTCTCGACTAACTGGAAACATCTTCATAAAAGTCCTCTAATGAAGCTCGTTGAAGTACCAACTGAGCATATTTATCAGTTGGTAAGTAGTTATTATGTAAGTATCTTGATAGTATTCGATTCAGATCTTGACCGTGAAAGCATTTTGGGTAGATAGGAAAGGGTTTGTATCATTATATATGGCGCATTTCGAGCAAAAACATTGAAGTTCTATATCTATTCAAGTAGAGTACGAACTCTAAAAGTGTGCAACACTTTGCACTATTTGTTAAGTAAATAGTGCTAATTAAACAATTGATGGTTTTCACGGGGCCATGATGGAGGAATTTAACAAAAGAATTGCCAATGACTTTTTTTATATCCTCCAACATGGTAGCCTCCTTCGCAGCCGTTTTAAGGGTCGTCACGCAACGTTTCCCTCCCCACAAACGTCTGCTTACTTGAGCCGAACATTCCTTTCCCAGAATTGACCAATCAGCACGAACCTCCTAAAAACGAGGTTCATGCTGATTGGTCGACATTTCGAAGAAGTGTTTCAGCGTGTTTGTAGTGTTCATTGGAAAAAATTGCCTTTACATTTGGAATATTTGCTCTTTTCGATATCTTTCTAGAGCAAAAGGTTGTGTTATATAGTATAAACAAAGTTATATAGCACAAGTAAACTGCGTGACACAACATCCTAAATGTAAATCTTCTGTTCTTCGCGAACTACCGTAGTTAGCGTGTTTTCGAGGCTACTAATCCTGAGAAACCATAAGAGGCGAATGTATAGGCCAACAGATAGTATGTGCTTATAAAATCAGCAAAAATACGGTTCTAAATCTAAACAAATTCCTATGAATTATATACCAAAATGTTAAGGAAAGAGCGGGGTTCTGGTTCTGTTTTATTTCAAGGAGAGACGATTTTCTAGCTTGACCCCGGTTATGTCGCTCATTTTCTCTTGTAAAATACATCCAATAGAGTACATTCAACTCAAAAAATCTACCAACTGTTTATCGTAAATCGCTTATCTATCAAGCCCTGCCACTATGTTTTTACGTTCTGAACATCAGAGAATCGAAAAATAACATCGTCGTAGTAATATCGAAACTCATCAAGTTACACTTTTTCGATTTATCTTCTTTGTCGCTAGTTGTCGCCTTTCAAAATAATTCCAAAGCAAATTTTGACAGCACGCGGCATTCCTTTCAAGTTGTCGCGAACTTCTAACGCAGGATTTGATTGGTTCTTGATAAGACAATAGGCCAAATTTGATTGGTCCATGATATTGCATCGATAACAATGGGAAAGGAATGTTCGGCTCAAGTAAGCAGACGTTTGTGGGGAGGGAAACGTTCCGTGACGACCCTAATAACGGCTGCGAAGGAGGCTACCAACATGGCCGTCGTGTCTTTTGTTATTTAATTCTCTTGGGAATGGTTGAAAACCATCAATAGAAGACCATAGGATTAGCATAATTTAGTAGTATTTAGTGGTATTTATGTTACACACTTATAGTGTTTGTACTCTATCTTCATCTATCTTCATTGCCATTCGGGCTATTATTTTATAATCTCAAGTATGTTATTACCTTACAAAGACCCTAAGAGATACTTGCTTACTCTATGGTGGTAATTTAAATTTGGGACACAATAAGTGGTAACAAAGCGCAGATTAGGAACCCTAAAAGGAACAACAAGCATCTCCGCCCAGATTGTAATTTAGCAAGCTGAGGAGATTTGCTTGACGTTTCCCTACAAAGATAGATCTCTTTGACTGCATTAGAATTCGTTTTGATAATGGTGATGGTGATGGTGATGGTGATGGTGATGGTGATGGTGATGGTGATGGTGATGGTGATGGTGATGGTGATGGTGATGGTGATGGTGATGGTGATGGTGATGGTGATGGTGATGGTGATGGTGATGGTGATGGTGATGGTGATGGTGATGGTGATGGTGATGGTGATGGTGATGGTGATGGTGATGGTAACGACTTTATCAGCTCAAAACATGCGCCAATAACTCGGGGTTAGTAATACACCTGTGGCCTTTCTTGTGGCCCTTGTTTTAGTTGAGAAATCGTTGAAAATTTAAAAGAGACCTTTTTAGCTTCTTTGTTTGTTGTAACCATTTTAGACTATGTGACGCCACTCTTGGGAGTTGATTCTTTCTTGCGTTAATATTTTAACATGTTCGTCATAAAAGAACAATTCTCAAGGGAATGTCACGTGATCTGAATTGGCCAATTTGGATACGAAGCTAAAACGGTCTTTTAAAAACTGCCGGACATAGTTAATCATTTAGAAACTAGCTCGTCAGTGGACTACAGTACGAAACCCGTTTTGTCAAGATAACTTGCTATGACAATTACATTTGCTACTAAATATTGTTTGTATTCAAAGGTTTGGTCGACGCCTACCATTTTTCACGTTTAATGTCCTTGCGGGCATCATGTTGTTTTCCTTTACGTTCATCCCCAAACGTATTTGTCATTCATTTATTTAAATTATGAAATATTAAAATGCATTATACGCGCTGGTTGGAAGGCTCCAATAATCATCTGAGATTATTATGCTATTTTGAACCTAACTATGTCTTTTTTTAGGAAATGCTATAGTAACAACTGTTTTCGCAATACTTCAAAATCATTCATGGCTGTTAACTTCGATAACGTATTCTTAATAACGTCAGAGCTTTATCCAACCGTGATAAGGTAAAAACTAATTAATATAAAATGAGGTACTGAAAGATTTTTATTAACCCTTGTACATATCAGTTAAGGAGTGGTCAATGCTTAGCGTGCGTATATCCAGTTCTGGAGGTACGCGGGAGGTTGCCAAGCACAAAAGAAGCGTAAGAGTAGCGATAGCTTCTTGAGTGCTTAAGCAACCTTCCAAGTGCGCCAAGAACTAAATATACTCACACCTAAGCATTGCCCATTGCTTTTATAACATAGAATAATCTTAAAAAATATTTATCGAAAAAAAGATTCTGTTCCAACGAAATCTTCATTACATAGGGCGCGCTAGTCAAACAGGTCAGCGTGCACGCTAATTAAAGAAAAAAGAGCGCACGTTATATCGTGGCTATGTTATGAATAGCATTGTTAACATTTTGTTTGGCAGGAATATTGCAATCGGTACAGGTTCCATGACGGCTCGTTGTGGGGCGATTCTTGCCCCTTACTTTGTCATGATGGTAAGTATGTTCAATCATGCTTTGTTTCATTTATCTGTTCATTCAATCACAACTTGTTGTTTTAGTTTATGTGTGTAGACTGATAAATATTTCTTGCATTTTTTTTCAGACTCAGTTTCCCGGAATATCAATAACCTTTCCGATGTGTATTTTCGGGGGGCTTGCTATCGTTGCTGCTATCGCTGCATTGTTTTTGATATCTTCTCGATCATATAGCATTTGTAAGAAAGCAAGTGGACTCTTATTCTACCCAGGGTGAATTCGTCGCTTAGTCCTAAGCGCATTCTTGTTCAGAAGATCGTTGTTAATACAAATGACTCATAACTCGTTTTACTCACAAAAAAAAAGGAAATTCACCATTTCTTTTACAGTGCATCTGGTCTGAAACCTAAGTTTATTGAAGTTTATTGAGGTAATGACCCTTCTTAGTTTTAGGTCTGGTTGACGCATAAAAAAACAGTAACTTTCAAATCCAAGTGTAAGTCTCTTACAGAGGATGTTTAGTGTATTGCGGTGGAGGTTCGTCCTGAATTTGTTGTTGGCTTGAGCTTGCTTGAGGATCGATGTCAGCTGGTCGAGGGGCCTGGTAACCAGAACTAGGTGCTTGGTAATCAGATCCTGGTGCTTGGTAACCAGACTGTGGAGGTTGGTAATCAGACTGTGGAACCTTGTATGCAGACTTTGGAGCTTGGTAATCAGACTGTGGTGCTTGGTGACCAGGCTGTTGGACTGAGTAACCAGGCTGTTGAACTAAGTAACCAGGCTGCTGAATTGAGTAACCGGGTAATGTGGTTGTCATTACAAAGGGGCTTTGAACTACCACGGTGCCCGGTTGACTCTGCAATGAGGAATATCATGTCAATAAAACATTAACAGCGATTCCACGCATAAGCATTGGGATAACGACGATTATAATCATCCACAAGCAAGAATGTGTGCTAGTTTTAATACCTGTGAGGAGCAGGTTCCTATACAACCAAAGATTGAGCCCGTAAATGAAACAATGCCACCGATAACGCTAAAGATAACGATAGTCAATAGCGATCCGATGATGGAGTTCAATTTCGATTTGTCGCAGTACAAATCTTTGCTTGATATCGCTGTCAAATTCACAAGGAAATACATAATTAAATTTTCAACCTGTGTGCCTGTTCTCTACTAATCTGGGAATACCACAGTATGATGAAAAGTCTTAAAGAGTACCATATTTTGGACCCCAGAATGTATCAACTAAAACGGCAAGCGGTTAAAGAGGAATGGTACCCTGCTATAGAAGAGGTCTCTTCACTTATTATTTATCAACTGACACGGGTGTCTTTGTTATTCACGAGGTTTTATTTTTGTTAGAACCCTTATTATAAATGCGAGGTCAATATTATATATAGTTATTTATAACCCGGTTAATAACTATATGTTAACCTCGTATTTATAATGAGCAATTCAGTTCAATTCAATTCATCAGCCCCGCTCATGCAGGTTATTTTCCTTTAAATTTTATTTATTTATTCATTTCTGTTATTTTTAAGTCAAATATACAAACATTTGATAGATAGTCTCAATTGATAAATAAAATACTACTTAATTACCGAGAACGGAGGCAATAAGCCTATTATTGCCTCCGTTCTCGATAATTAACTCGTATCTTTTTGTTAACCGGCTCTTCTTTTCGTCGGCTAGACCGTCACGAAAGGAACCTCTGCCTTGATTGGGCACTTCTGAGCATACGCCGACTTATCATTCAGAAACGTGCATCAAGCATGAGCATGTATAAAACTACTTAACTTCCACTGGCAAAATTTGAGCCTGCTACTTGTGTGCGCATAACGCAATCGAGTTATAACTGGTCACAAATGAGTCCATTCTTTTGAATGTCATTATGTGACGTTATATGCACCCGGGTGCCAGGTTTCAGGCAGAAATTCTCCAGTAGCCTGTGAACAAGGCTCTTGCTCCCCGGAGAGCCTCGTTAACAGGCTAATTCTCCAGTGAACAACAAAAATTGATGTGATGATCAACACATCTATCATTATTTCACCACAGTTCTACCCATTCAATATTCACACTTATTACATATAGTGGCTTGATGAACCCAACAAAAATGACCGATCGCCAACAGGATTTGCTTCATAGCTTAGTTGGTAGAGCATCGCACCGGCACCGGGTTCGATTCCCGTTGAAGCTTGAAATCATTTTTTCAAGTTTTTCTTTACAGCGTTCGCTTAGATCGCTCATTCACTGTGATGATCAACACATCTATCAGAACAACAAAAAGAAAAGCCATTACAGCGAAAAGACTTCGAGAGATTACGGTTCCAAACAGCTCATTTTTATTAAGTTTAAACACGCTTACCATAACCATATTGGTAGCAGTTGCAGTTAACACCTGTCTTCTGGCAGTACCGACTCGCCTTTTCTTTATAATAGGCGTAACGTATCCCTGCAATGACACTTTGGATGAACATAGCGATAACTACGCAGATGGTGACGACGAGGAAACCAATTATCTGACGAAAAACACAAGGTCGTTAGGTATGTAGAATTTATTATAGAGGTAAAGCTATTGTCATAGTAACTCACCACTCCTCTGTGACGCTTCCACCACGTGACCACCCCTAAAACCCCAGCGATAAGGAGCTGCAATGAAGCAAAGCATGTATGCGGAATAACATCATGTTAATGAGCGTGTTGGAAGCCTATTTACTTTACGCACTTGGATGGCTTCCAACTCGCTTATTTTTAATGACTCGTTATAATACAGGAAATTGATTTACCGAATTTAGTCGTAGAGAAATTTAATTTCAATACGTGGTTTATTTAAAGATAAAGCTAGGATTTCTATCAACTGGTTGACGGTAACAAATAATTTCTCGATCATTAGCTTGTTTTGATAGATTAACTAACATGGCGGTTGTTTCATTGTTTTCATATTTGATGGGATTTTAAGTCACACTTTATTGGATTCATGGCTTTAAAAAATGATCTAAAAACGGAAATTGAAAATAAGGACGGTGAAAGAACTTCAAATGTAAATATTACAGTTCTCAGGCCATCATCTACTCTTCATCTATGCACAACCAATATATATATATATATATTTGTTTGAAGAAAAAGTCAAGACAACATTTTTCCCGACAAGCCTGTTTCATGAATTAAATCCCCTGAAGAGTGAAGCAATTCACGAAACAGGCTTGCGGGGAAAATGTTGTCTTGACTTTTTCTTTAAACAAATATTCCGCTCTACTTCTATCGATGTATTGAGCACTATTTTACTAGTATAGTGCTCAATACATCGATAGAAGTAGAGCGGAATATATAATTATAAATATATCTAATTTATTGATTAATTCCCCCCCCCCCCCCCCCTTTTTTAACGCTGATTAACATTGTATGACGTATTGTTAGTATGAGAGCAATTACATTGTTTGCTTCGCTTATGCCTTGAAATATACAAAGAAAATTCACTAAAAATGCTTTAAAAATCGAATACTGAATACGGTTTGCATTTTCATTAAAAAAGCCAGCCTATGAAAGATTTCATAAGGCAGAATTAGAAGGTACGATTTTTGCCTACAACCATCGCATACAACCTGCTCACGTCATACTTACGACATAAGTTGTGTCGTGTAATTCTGTCCTACAACTCACTCAAGTCTGTTGTGTGCGACTACAAAAAACGACATGAGTTGTGTCGTGTAATTCTGTCCTACAACTCACTGAAGTCTGTTGTGTGACTACAAAAAACGACATGAGTTGCGTCGTGTAATTCTGTCCTACAACTCACTGAAGTCTGTTGTGTGCGACTACAAAAAACGACATGAGTTGTGTCGTGTAATTCTGTCCTACAACTCACTGAAGTCTGTTGTGTGCGACTACAAAAAACGACATGAGTTGCGTCGTGTAATTCTGTCCTACAACTCACTGAAGTCTGTTGTGTGACTACAAAAAAACGACATGAGTTGCGTCGTGTAATTCTGTCCTACAATTCACTGAAGTCTGTTGTGTGCGACTACAAAAAACGACATGAGTTGTGTCGTGTAATTCTGTCCTACAACTCACTGAAGTCTGTTGTGTGCGACTACAAAAAACGACATGAGTTGTGTCGTGTAATTCTGTCCTACAACTCACTGAAGTCTGTTGTGTGCGACTACAAAAAACGACATGAGTTGTGTCGTGTAATTCTGTCCTACAACTCACTGAAGTCTGTTGTGTGCGACTACAAAAAAGTTAAAATCCTGCGATAGTCGTAAGAGAATTTGCTCAAAATACCCTACCTTGAGGGAATCTGTGGGGAAATTTGTGGGGCGATAAAAATGTCGGACAAAACAACAACACTACAACAACACCGATTTTGCCAATAAAACAAGTCCACATGCAAGTGAGACGAGAAAAAAAAAAGATAAAGTTAATTTTACTGACGAAGAAGTTGATCTTTTAATCGGTCTCAAGAGTACGGTGAGTGTTTTATTCAACTGTAAACACGCCGATTACTTCAAAAAAGATGCAAGACACGTAGCGAGTTGTATATAGAATGTCGTAAGTATGGCGTGAGCAGGTTGCATGCGATGGTTGTAGCGAAAATCGTACCTTCTATTTCGGCCTATAGAAGTACATACCAAAACGCCAGACCACAATCCATCGGCATTGGCATCGTCTTTCGCTATCAGAACAAAGCCTGGAATCAAACATCCAGCACCACAAACGAGTAATAAAACACCACAAACACCTGCTCCCACGGCTGTTTGTCTTGTAACTTCACCGTTCATCACTTAACAATATTTTTCTGTCGAATTATGAGATGATGTTAACGGAACGTCGTAGACTTGACATTCAACTTGAACTAATAGGAAAAGATTGATGTTCCGCTTGGGTATTGTGCTCATATGCTTCAATGGACATCTGAGCGACATATGTTACGGTGCTCAGTTATACTAAAATCGACCGAAATTTTAATTCAGTTAAAACTTCCCTGAAATAATATCTTTTTAGGCCCTTAAACGGGTCTTATAATCACTCTTTCATTTTCTTTTCTTAATATTTCAATGGAAAGGAATATTTTTACGAATTTTTGACGTCTCTTACTTCATCGGCCCGACAAATATTGCAACACTTCGCTCCAATGGATTATTTCATTGTAAATAACTTTATTTCTATAAAGCCCAAAGATCAGCTAACCGACTTGATTTGCTCGTTTTTCTTTCATTCAATACTGAGCTATCCTAAAACTATTCGATATTTTATTTGATTACAGTGTTGAGCAAACGGCCGCCACAAAACTCCTTTAAAGATTCGCAAAAAATATTAAAAATACTTCCCATCGATATATCAAGTAAAAACATTAACTAGTGTCTATTAAAACCTTAAATATTCCAGTAAATTTTACAGCGAAATTAAATTTCGGCCGATTTTCGTCCAAGTATAGCACTTTAATGAGTATCTTCCACTCTATGCAAGCCAACAGTTGGGTTGCTCTTTTTGATGGTTGTCCTTTTTTTTAAAATAATTTTTATTAAATTTGTGTCTTCTAGTTATACATCCAATCACAACGTGTAGTTACGGTACGATACCCCATGGCTACAATAAAAAAGTTAAGACCGTCTAATTAAAGAAGCAACTTTATTGATGAATCAACATACCCATTATTCTTAGATAACAAAAAGCAAGCTTCATGGAGACCGTTCATTAATTTATGAGTTGAAGAGGGCTATGAAAATTTTGAGGTGGGGCCACCAATTTTTTCAATCAAAATTAAGGGGGCTATCAAACTGATGATAGCAGCAGGAAAGAGGATCTAAGACTTTTTAAAAACATGCGGCCTACCAAAAGTAAAATGCACCAGCCCTCCCTCTCTCTCTAATCAATGTCCGGCCCCGGCCTAAGATACAAATTATCATTACGACATTTTACGCAAAAAGCTAGGTTAACCCGCGATTATTCCTACCGCTGACTAGACTACCGTGTGTTTTTATTTATGGCGAGCTTGGGCTCCGTATTTGTTAAAGCAGACTAGTCGTTGCTTAATATTTTTCTGTGTATTGCGGTGGAACACCAGCAGCTTGTGGAGGATAGGCAGCTGTGGGCTGAGGAGCAAACCCGGGTTGTTGTTGTACGTAGCCAGGCTGTTGGGAAACGTAGCCAGGCTGTTGGGAAACGTAGCCAGGCTGTTGGGATATGTAGCCAGGCTGTTGGGATATGTAGCCAGACTGAGTATTTGTTGTCACGAATACAGGTCGTTGGACCATCACGGTGCCGGGCTGGCTCTATAAGGAAAAAAGGGTTTTTAAATCTTTTTTTATGCCACAAGAAAGCATTATTCATGCAGGCTGCAATGTTTGATGGGAAGGAGGTGTTTTATACCTGAGTTGCTGCACAACAAGTTCCCATGCAGCCGAAGATCGATCCAACCAAGCTGACGACGGTACCAACGACATTGAAGATAGTAATTGCCAGAAGTGCATTCATAAGTTCGTTCCAATTGCTACAGAATGACCCTATTGAGAAAAAAAAATTAATACTCCGGAACATTTAAGGAACGGCCATTGCTTAGTAATTTATTACTTACTATGATAGTACTGGTAATGGAAGCCTTGTACACAGGCACATCTATCCCCATATACCCGACACGGATTTCCTAAATCAGAAAACACTTTGAACACGCCGTAAAGCACTCCTGAGGCAATAGCCTGAGATGATGCAATAATAACCATGATGATAGTGATGACAAGGAAGCCAATCAACTGCAACATATACAAGTAATATGTGTCAGGTTTTGCATGATCACGTGCTGGCGGCCATGTGCTGAACAATTAATTCTTTCTCATGTCAAACGATTGTATCGATCCTGACCATTCAACATGTGATCAAACGAAACCTATATTGTTTGATTACACTATAAGTCAGTTCCATTTCCTGTCTCTTGTAGAATCAACAGAATTGCATGTTTTCAATAGACATTTTTTTCTGGCTTAGTAAAAGCACACGTTGGCACTATTTAAGTTTACGAGATTTAAAGACTTGTGATTGTACCTATCAGCTGATTCCATTTGTCGTACAAGCATATAGTAATTGCACTCACCACTCCTTTGTGACGTTTCCACCAGGCGACGATGCCCAAAATCCCGGCAATCACAAGCTGCAAAAGAGGAAAGTTAGCAAAATATACTCAAGCATCACTCAAGCTAGATAGATGAGGCAATGCGCCATGTGGAATGGGCTCGTGATTTACCTATTACGTATGTTCTTATTTGATATCCGAGCCCATACCACACGGCGCACTGCCTCATCTATCTAGTACTACTTTTTTGTGGGATTGCCAGCTCACTAGATACACTGTGCTGACGAGGCCCAATACAGGCCGAAACAGCTGTCCACGGTTTCTAGTTGAGCTGGCTCATTTTTTTACGCGTCTTGAAGTTGTGAAAGGCTTGTATGGCACTCTTCTTCAGTCGTTTCATCTAAGGCTCGTATTTTACCTATTACGTATGTTCTCATCATTCAAGCCATTAATTGTAATATATTGATCTGTCTTAATATCAAGACTCTCATGTCAAAGAGGTAGTGATGGGGAAAAAATAATCAAAAATATTAGAAGCTAAAAACAAGTTGTTTTGAAAAAATGTTTTTTACACGACTAAGAATATGAAAGTCAATGCCATACTTAAAACATTTTCCCCTTCATTCAAAGACTCAAAGCGCTAAAGATTGGAAAACTATTAGAATGAAGATGCAAGCTATCCTTATGACGTCACGACAAACATCAGAAGGAACTCCACTACTGATACGTAAGAAAAAAAGATTTCTTGAGCTTTAAAAGTTTTTTTTTCAGTTTTGGTTTGATGGAAGTATTCAGTAGACGTACGAAAGCGTTATACTTACACCGATGCCAGACCATACGCCATAGCCTCCGAAACCATGAATTGAGATCCAAATGAATCCTGAAATCGTGCTCGCGACACCACAAACCATCAAGATGATACCACATATCCCTGCTCCCTTAGCTGTTCCTTCTTCAACTTCCATGACGAAGACTTCTGTTAGACCTTACTGATGCTCAGTTATCTTTTTGAAAAATTTTGTCGAGATAAAGTACAACGAAGATATAACTTGACTCCTACGCTCCGAGGTGTGAAAGTAGTGAATTGAAAAGATTTTGTCTAAGCAGGTGGTCCAACCGTATCTTAAATGGGCAGTGGTCCTTTTCAATTCAAACTGACATTCCAATAATAATACGAGCAAACCTCGGCACTCTATTTTTTATTATTAGAACACTGTCAAATGTATTTTGAACGAAATTACTGACTGTGGAGCCTCAACTCTTCTTCCAAAACATCTTTTTTATTTATTAAATTGAAAATCACCGTCTTAGTCCACTTTCGGTTTATTTTTTGCTTGTCGAGGGCATTGGACTTATATCGATTTTTAGCGATTTTGGTCATAACATAGTGAGCAAACTATAAATATCAAACTTCGTTTGGAAATGAATAATCCTTATTGAATATCAAGCTAATTCCGTCGTAAACCGATCTGTACACTGACTCGTAGCTCCTCCTCCTTCCTCGAGATTATTTATCCTGACTTAATATCCGTGTAGTATGTAAATCTACAATTCAGGAATTTTTTGCTCTAGTAGTTTGATTTTTACGCATCAAAACATCACCCCACTGAATACAATGTAATCTTAGAAATATTACGGGAATTACTGAATTATAGCCTCAAATATAGTGTTCAAAGGAAAATGTTCTGGATCGATTTGATTTTGGATTTGGTTTTGGTTTACCAGGTTTTGCAGCATAACACACTTTTTGTTTCTCTATATAGTTTCATCACTTTTTCACAAAAGCCATGCTTGCTACTAGAACTGATCGAAACCTCTCGCTCAAACTCTTGGCCAAATGGGAACTTTAGGAAGTTAAATCTATTTACATCACAAGTCATTCGTATTCGTTCGGTTCGCTCGGATTTCATTCGGTTGTTTTCGTGAGTTTGATTGACGGAAGCCAAAATCCGTGTTTTGGGCTGGCGCTAAATTTGTCGAGTACGCGTAATTATGAAAGGCGTTGTAAGCACAACTTACTAAATCAGGTTTCGAAGACAGCAACTAAAAAACTTTGTCCGCTATAGATTTATTACTCGGTTGCCTGTGGCAGCCCAGTCGTAAAATGCCTTTGTTTTTGTCTTCTCCGTCTCGCGAAAATGCAAAGTTGCGCAAGAGTACCCATATATGGATTGACGCTGTCTTAGCAGCTGGGACTGTAATTCCAGGCTCTCCATACTTAGAAGTAATATAATTGAACGGTAAAAGAAGATTTCTAGAATTTTAATTCAGATATTTATTAGTATATACGCTGAGCTTCTCAGATGGCAGTATTCTGGCTTCAATCGCGTGTGTTAGTAAAGGAAAATAAGGCTTTCAGTCTTTAGTTAACAAGACACTCTTGGATCTAGCGTGCACTGGGTTGCCAAATGTGCGGATATTCTTCAGCTCATTTAACACCTAATCTTTGTTCTTCATTTAACACCTAATCTTGAGTACTTTGGAACATTTTAGGTGAGTTTTTTTTACCAGAACTGCCAAACACTACTGATGCGGTTTTGTACATACTGTACGATGGGGTTACTGCTACAGTAAGGTACGATGGGGGTACTGCTACAGTACGGTATGACTACAGTAAGGTACGATTGGGTACTGCTACAGTACTGCAGTACGGTACACGGCAGGGCGCTAATTACCTAACATTAGCGCCCTGGTACACGGATACGGTACTGCTAGAATACGGTATTGCTACAGTAAGGTACGATTTCACAGTACGGTAAAACCGAAATACGGAACGATACGGCAAGGCTACCCATTTGCTGCATTGTTTTCCATTCATACGAAAACCGCTGGTACATTTAATAATAAAGCAACTTTATTGATGATTTAACATACCGATTATTCTTAGATAACAAAAAGCAAGCTTCATGGAGACCGTTCATTATTTATGAGTTGAAGAGGGCTATGAAAATTTTGAGGTGGGGCCACCAAATTTTTCAATCAAAATTAAGGGGGCTATCAAACTGATGATAGCAGCAGGAAAGAGGATCTAAGACTTTTTAAAAACATGCGGACCAAAAGTAAAATGCACCAGCCCTCCCCCTCTCTCTAATCAATGTCCGGCCCCGGCCTAAGATACAAATTATCATTACGACATTTTACGCAAAAAGCTAGGTTAACCCGCGATTATTCCTACCGCTGACTAGACTACCGTGTGTTTTTATTTATGGCGAGCTTGGGCTTCGTATTTGTTAAAGCAGACTAGTCGTTGCTTAATATTTTTCTGTGTATTGCGGTGGAACACCAGCAGCTTGTGGAGGATAGGCAGCTGTGGGTTGAGGAGCAAACCCGGGTTGTTGTTGTACGTAGCCAGGCTGTTGTTGTACGTAGCCAGGCTGTTGTTGTACGTAGCCAGGCTGTTGGGAAACGTAGCCAGACTGAGTACTTGTTGTCACGAACACAGGTTGTTGGACCATCACGGTGCCGGGCTGGCTCTATAAGGAATAAAAATTGGGCTTTTAAAATCTTTTTATCTGTCGTTACCCACTTCTTTCTAGCCAGAAACTATCGGTTTGTCTAAGTTCAATACTCTAAGTTTTCAACTCACGTATTGGTTAATTTTTGCGGACAAATAAATACCGGCAGCGAAACCGTAGAAAACCCTGCGTAGCGAGAAAGAATCAAAACATCTAACAAACTTTATTCAGTCACACGTGGCATATTTTGATCACATAATGACCGATAAATAGACCCCTTGCATTGATTTCGTAAAGGAATATTGTTCTGGGGGACAAAACAACAGGCCGTCTTTTCTTGTGCAAAAAAGAATCCATTGTTTTGTCCCCCAGAACAATTCCTCTCGGTACTGCAAGAAATCTATTGTTCAATTTAAACCGACCCGGCCCATACTTACCACCTTACCAGACCGAATAGAGATTCCTGGAATATTTTTTTAATGAAATCTAGTCGAATTTGTACTGGTTATACGAAAGCTGAGCCACGCGTATATAGTCTCTAGACGAGAGTGTTTTATACAAAAGGTAGAAGTGAAATTCACCATGGTATGCCACAAAAAAGCATCGTATAACTATTTTTTATCCTAAATTATTGTAAGCACACCCAAACTTAATTGTGTGATGGGAAGGAGGAGTGTTATACCTGAGTTGCTGCACAACAAGTTCCCATGCAGCCGAAGATCGAACCAACAAAGCTGACGACGGCACCAACGACATTGAAGATGGTGATGGTGATAAGTGCATTCATAAGGTCGTTCCAGTTGCCACAGAATGACCCTATTGAAAACAAGACATTAATATTCCGGACTATTTCGAGTTTACTTTCTCAATTGCTTAGAATTTCACTGGTTTTGCTTTCGTAGTGAATATTTTACTTACATTCAAGGCTGACACTGAGCAATACGAGTTTATATTTACGATAGATGCCATCATAGTTTTTATATCATATTGTAAATTTGTCATGCGGTCTTCCAGGGGGACAAAGGCATTGGAACAAGAGATTTTTTTTAAATGATCGGCTCGTCCTAGAGATTTCGGTTTTCGTTCGTATGATATCGTAAATTATCTGGACCTTGGCTATTTTCAGCCTACGGCTTCGGCGGATAACAAGACCTTGGTCGATATCCTGCTTAACCTCATCCAATATTTTTTTATTACTTACTCTTATATGTATCACTTCCACAGACACAACTACTCCCATAAACGTAACACCGATGTCCAACAAACGCTTTGAACACACCATACAACACTCCTGAGGTAATAGCCTGAGATGACGCAACAATAACCATGATGATAGTGATGACAAGGAAGCCAATCAACTGCAACATATACAAGTAATATGTGTCAGAATTACTTTATAGAGGTTTTGCATGATCACGTGCTGGTGGCCATGTTGGATGGCAGAACAACAGAATCGGTTTACTCTCGAGAATTAGTTCTTTTCTGGTGAAGCAATACACTACTTTGCTAATACGAAACTCGTTCGAGTTTTTACCCAGGGTGCAATACTGATGACATGGGCAAATTTGACACTATGTGATCATGCAAAACCTATATTGCGTGATTTTATTATTTCCCTTCTTTTGTGGAACGCTCAGCAGAATCAGTTTTCTGGCTGACAGCACATGTTGGTTGGTGTTTGATCACCATTTGAATAAGTTAGTGAGATGCAAAGACTTCTATCAGCTGATTGTAACTATCAGCTGATTCCATTTGTCGTACAAGCATATTCAGTTAGGGAAGAGGTCAAAACAGTTGTCCACCAATTGCCACCACCTACCTTTTCATGGATGGGGGTGGGGGGTATATGCCGGTACCCACCACCTCCATACACGAGTCTATTTCACAGAATTTTGGGTGTTGGGGGGTTGGGGGAGGGGGGGGGGGGGGAAAGGCCGGTACCCACCACCTCCATACAACAGTCTATTTCACAGAATTTTGGGGGCTGGGGGTTGGGGGAGGGGGGGGGGGGGGGTATATGCCGGTACCCACCACCTCCATACAACAGTATATATTTCACAGAATTGTCTTAGCTTAGATTTCTTCTCTGGTTCGGTGGCGGAGGTCACGTGTATGTGTGTGGTGGTGAATGGGGGGGGGGGGGGGGGTTTATTGACAGCTTCAGTCATCAACCATCTTTTACATTGTCACATATTTTAAAAGCTTCATACAACTGAAAACGCGAGTCGGGAGAGGTCATACGTCATACGCCATACGTCATAGGTCATACTTTTAGAACCTCAAACTTTTTAGACTTCCGTTGTAATATACTAAAGTATGACTCTTTCGAGTAACTACTCATCAACATTGAAATTGAACTGATTCTGCAAAATAGTGTATATAGTTTACATATGTAAATATTAATTACCATTATATAATAGTTTTATAATCATTATTCAATAGCCTTTTTTTTTTCTCTCGAAGATATTAGCTTTGTAAGCTACTCTGAAATTCGAGGTTAAATAAAGTTTATGTATGTATGTACGTATGATTGACTATTGTTTTGGTAAAACAACGTATACATTACGAAAAAGGTTATAAAGATCGACTATTTTGCAAGCGTAATCCGAGATGAGTAATCAGGAGAATAGGAGAACGCCTTGTGTGAATCAAATAACAAATCGAAGTAGACGTATACATTACGAAAAAGGTTATAAAGATCGACTATTTTGCAAGCGTAATCCGAGATGAGTAATCAGGAGAATAGGAGAATGCCTTGTGTGAATCAAATAACAAATCGAAGTAGACTGACCCTGAGGTTATCAACATTCTGCGCGGAAACTTAATGAAAATATTCTGAAGTTTTATTAAAAGTCTGAATTTCATTGATCCTTGTGTTATTGAACAACATGTAGGTTTATACAACGACAAGCAAATTGTAGCTATTAAATTATGATAAAAGGAGCAGTTTACAGTACAAGGCGAAAATTGATGTAATCAAGAAATACAAGCTGTTCAATGTTTCATTAAAACGTACTTATTTGAGCCCACCATATCTATGGAGTCGCTGAACGTAACAGGAAAAAAAAGACGAAACGATTTGAAAATTATTTCGGTATTTCAAATAAAAAATCATGACAGAGATACCAAACATAGGGTCTTTGCATAAAAAAAAATCTCGAAGAACAACTCTTGAGACCCTCTCTCTCTCCTTGGCGGGGTTAGTTGAGATTTACAAATGTGGTTAGATTACAGGCAGTAGAATCTGATTGACAAATGTAATCATTGGGGTCTCTTTGATTATACGGCAACTGGTTGTGATTGGCTAAAACGACTTTCGCCGGAACCATGAACATGTCAAACTATTGAGTACCACCGCGATGCATCGAAGGCGTATGTCCTCTTCTGGAAATGATGAAAACTTGCAGGATCCAATCTTCGAGTCCAAAAGGTTGCGCATCTTCTTAGCAATACAACATTTTTTCCGTTCCAAACTACTAGTAGTGTATTCTCAAACCCTAACAAGGAAATTATGGACGAAATTATCACAGTCATAGGCTTCCATCAGAAAAACTCTGTTAACATTTGGTCAGCTACAATTTCAAGCTCACGCCCCCTCGTGAAAGCCCATACAATTATGTCTCAAAAACACGGTTTTTGGATCTTTTCTCAAAATAATGGCTATCTAGGTAAAAAATAGAAATGGATTCAGTTAATTCAACTATTCACATACTGTATTGTATGGTTTAGATTGAATTATACTGAAAAAAACCACCGTACTTTTTGAGTTGAATGTACGCTGTTGGACGTCTTTTACCAGAGAAAATACATGACATAATAGCCGGGGCCAAGCTAGAAAATCGTCTCTCCTTAATATAAAACAGAAACTGTCAACAAAAAAACAGAAGTGGATTTGAAAGCCCCGGGCTTTCCTGAACATTTTGGTATATAGAAATTTGTCAAAATGTGGAAGCGTATTTTTGCTGATTTTATAAGCTCATACTATCTGTTGACCTATACATTCGCCTTAGGTTTCGTACCCTCATACTATCTGTTGACCTATACATTCGCCTCTTATGGTTTCTTAGGTTTCGTTTTCAAAATCTGGCACTACCGCGCAATATATGACGTGTTTTTCGCGGCACGAGCGTTTAGTCTTTACAACAGTACTAAAGTGTCTCCTCGAGACTTTATCATCTCTCTATTTTTCTTACTCGCTTTTCTGCAAGATCTGATTTACATGCAGCAACAACTTATGATGCTGCTTTGTCTTTTGAGAGTCAAACAACTTCAAAATCAAATTGTGGGGTAAGGGAAGACGGCGACGAAGCAGCGACTATGAAGTTTGGTAAACGAGACGGTAAGAAAACGGAAACGGCTGATGTTGACAGATATTTTTGCAAAACAAACATAAATTTAGCCTAGTGCAAACGGGCCCTAAAACTAATCAAAAACAATATTTCTACTGATTATTTCATTATAAAATCTATTTACAATATTTTAAATATAGATATATGGAAATATATTTCAACGCGTAGATATTTTACCAATTTCCCTTCCCCGTTTCTCACTCTGGCTTTCTGTCCAGTGTCGAGGGTCGAGGGTACTAAGTCGAGGGTCGGAAAGTACTATGTCCCTTAAGGCACTCACCACTCCTTTGTTGCGTTTCCACCAGGCGACGATGCCCAAAATCCCAGCAATCAGTAGCTGCAAAAGAGGAAAGTTAGTAAAATATAATGAGACCTCTTTTAATATTATCTTGGATGAAAGCAAAAGCCTAATAGGAAAATCCAAAAGAAATCATGGCACTTTTTCTTCAATGTGTGTTGAATTTTTGTGTTATATCTTTTGGATTTACTTAGTCTCCCATCCAAGATAATGATATTCTAGAGAGTGAAACCACATGACCCAAAATCCCTTAAGATATAATACTCCAGTTTCGAGTTCTCTTTGCTCAGTCTTAGGCCTAGAGCAAACGAACTCATCCATGCACCGAACTTGATTACATCAAAGAATGCCGCCTCACTAAAATTAGGTGTGATTCATTGTGTGTGAGTCATTGTATTTTTACTCGGACTACCTGTAAGGTAGGCCGAGTTTAGGTTTCGGTTTTGTATCAGTCTATATTATGGTCGAGGTTTTACATGATGAATATGCATGCCATCGAGACAGTCATGAAAGCGAGGCGACGCACGAGTGCAAGTCATGTGACCTACATGTTGGGTCGGTGGTTTTCTTGCTCTCTGCTCGCGCGCTCCTGTCGGTGGTTTGTTATGGCGAATTCCTTTTCTTCTGGGACACTCAAAATACACACAAACACACACGCCGTTCGCGGTAGACCCACACTAAAAGATATCGAGCGTTTTCGGAACGGGTCGGTCCGCGCACTCAAAGCAAAATGCCAAAAGAATGCCAAAGATCCCAGAAAGATTACCAGAAATGTGAACTCAAATGAAAGTCAAATGAACTCAAATGAAACTCAAATGAACTCAAATGGACAAACGTACAAACTTACTCAAACGTACTTAAACAAACAAACAATCACTAACTCTTTAGTAAGCAGGAACTTCATTGATAACTGCTTCGAAGATGATGGAGACAAAGAAAACATTCCATGTAAGCTGAAGATGGACGCCATATTGGAATCTTTCAAGACACCATTTCATGCCTTCCGCGAATCAACAAGCATTTAGTGGACTTACGCCATTTTCATTGAGGATAAGTTTTTTATGTATTCTTTTCTTTTTGTTCTCAATTTTGGACAGTTTCTTCAACATTCTATCGTTCGTTCAACTATTAGTAGCGAGCCTGTTGTGCATGATGTTGATTTTAATTGTACATTTCATAAATGAGTCAACTAAGAGTTTGGTATACTCTTTGGAAAATGACTGTGATTTATTGGAAAAGGCTGTACAGTTATCTGTATTTGTTGATCACAATAAACTATTATATTTATTAGAGGATTGCAGGTCTCGTTATGCCAAATTTTATACTTCTTAGTACCGTGTGTTGAGCACAAGCCTCTTGTTGCTTCGCGTGATCGAGAACCAATTAGAGTCCCTGTTGAACAACTCGCACGCCTTTTGCACAAAAGCAGAAAAATACGGAAAAGGGTTCGTAAGTATGTTTTCAAAAATGTACCCATGACATCTAGAATGCATTGCTTTGTCAATAAATGTCATTTGAATCACGAAATAATGAAGTGTTATTGCAAAATCTACAAAGGATCTAAACGAAACAAAGGTTCTGGTAATTCTTTTCCCAGTCGAAGGAAATTACGATTCAGGAAATCCCTCCTTAAGAAATTAAAGTTTCACAAAAAAGCAATAAATGCTGGTTATAGTCGTTGTCAGCCAATATTGAAAAATTATAGTCCAGGAAAACATGCTTCCAACAGTTTACCCCATGTTTACAAGAGTCTCAATCACAGAATAAATCCCAGTAATTTTACCCTAAGCAGAGATGTAGAAAAAAATTCCTGGTCCATACACAGTAATAGATCCAAAAAAACCAATTTCTGCTCCATATTCTCAAGGTAACATTGCATTATTTGGTCCAAATGCTGGCTGTCAATGTGTAGCCAGGTCACTATGTGCATTGATATATAAGCATAGAAACTCAAGTTCTTCAGCAGATTTAGTAAGCATTATGTATGCTGGGAATGAGTTATATTCTGTCCTGTCAAGATTGCACAAGACTTTTTACTTTTGACAGAATTACCTTGAATGGTAACAGTGTTAGAAACTTATTACCATATGACATACAGCCCAAGTTACACTGGTAATATACATGATATTTCATCTACTGTCGATTTCCTTTACTCTAGTGCATTCCATAAGGTAATGCTTTGCAAATTTTTATTAGAGAAAATTACCAGTCATTCCTGTTAACTATTCAATGTAATACAGTAGCTATTTATTGTCATGGTGATGGGAGATTTAGGATATTTGACTTTCATGTTCGTAATCCATCAGGTCTCTCCCATCCTCAAGGTACTTGTGTACTCCTTGATGTTGATGACTTTAATGCTTTAATAAATTACTTCCAAAGTTTATATGACAATTTAACAGGTTTATTTGAACTCAGAGGAGTGTGTATTACTGAGACATGTATACAAAGCAATGCTACTGAAAATCCTTTTAATGCACAAACCCACACTGAACAGAGTGAAGTGATTGGCAAAGCTGCAGATGATAATCAGCAAAGAAACAGTAATATTACTAATTATACAGCTTCTCATTAATCCCATATAGGTAACTGTCCAATCATTTCTTAATTGGACAGGTCTTGCTGATATGGGATTAATTAGGCAGCAATATAATTAATAGGTAATGGGATTTCATGCTCCCCAATCAAGAAATAATTAGAACTCGAAATATTCCTCTGACTGCCAAATTGGACTCGGCCTACGGCCTCATAAAATTTTGTCAGTCCTCGGAATTCTCCTTGTCCAATTATATTCTTAATTGGACAACATTGAGTCCTATTACATATACAACTTCAAATGCCAATAATACCAATGATATTCCTTTGAGAAGTTTCTGTTTCCCATCATTATGCAAACCACACACCAAAAAACTTTGCTGGGACTCCAAGTGCTTATACTTTATCGAATACACTATGGTAGTCCGAGTTCACGCCACGAAGGGAGTCTAGTTATGAATACATTACTGTTTTCAGTTCAGGTATGATGAGTTTTGCCAGGCGATGGAAGTATTCAGTAAAGGACTTATTTAAAATTGCATATGAACAATATGAACAATAATTCATTTTATGAATGTATTGATGTTTTCTTATAAATTACTTATTTGTCATCCTATCTTAGATTTTAGATTTTTAGATTTTCCGATTTTATAATTATATAATAGTAATAATAATAATAACAATAATAATAATATTAATAGTTTATTGAGTCTTCTAGCAGTATAAAACTTGATAAACTATTTAGAAAGTTGATAAACTATTTACAAGCAATTGCTATGAAACTAATAATAAAGCTAATAATCTCTAAAAAATTGGACAAAGTGTGCATAAAATGTAGTATATCTAAAGCAAAACGTATTTGTTTATGTATAACAATAAAATGTCTCGAAATATCTGACTAAGAACTAAGACAGTCGACAAATATCATATTCTTGTCAGATTTTTAAGTAATATATACATTATGAGTGGCCGTGTTGTATCCGATATACAAACTGATTGTATATCGGATACAACACGGCCACTCATACTGTATATATCTTACATATTCGATCCCAATTTCCGTCTTTGGTTAACACGTCTCAAAACCTTTTTTAAACAGTAAGAAAGTGATGTACTATGATAAAATGCCTGTTTGAAGCGGTACGTTCAATTGTACAAATATGGGGTGTATCATTTGTGTTAGAATGTTGCTTTGTCTTTTTTTTAATAGAACATATATGGGAAATAAGCAAATGAAGGCCTAAACCTCATTTTCGAATAAAATTTTGCTTAATTCCACTTTCATCGGTCATCTCCTTTTCCAAACCGAAGTTAAACTTTCCGAATAACAAGAATTTAGCCTTTCTTCAAGAAAATAGTTTTTGGCGCTCACTGCTTGAAAACGATATTATTATTATTATCTTTAGATGAAAAAGTTAAAAGTAAAGAACCTGACAATTAATTCCTATTCGTGGAGTTCATACTTACACCAATGCCTGACCATATGCCAAAGCCTCCATAACCTTGAATTGAGACCCAAACGAATCCTGAAATCGTGCTCGCGACACCACAAACCATCAAGATGATACCACATATCCCTGCTCCCCTAGCCGTTCCTACTTCAACTTCCATGACGAAGACTTCTGTTAGACCTTACTAATACTCAGTTATCTTTTTGGAAAGTTTTATCGAGATGAAGTACAACGAAGATATAACTTAACTCTTACTCTCCGAGTTGTGAAAGTAGTGACTTGAATATATTTTGTCTAGACAGGTCGTCAAACCGTATCTTAAATGGGCAGTGATCCTATTGCTGGTTTTCACATGACGTCATCAAAACATCAAAATCTAAGCTATAGATCGTATAAAGACATTTCTCAAGTATGTATTAGAAGTCAGCGTTATAAGTCATAAGAAAAAATCTCGAGTCATTTCGATGTTTGGTTCCCGAGTTATGAAGGTTGAGTTTGTGTCACGCAATGCCGTCACGTCTATCTAAATAGCGATCAAAATAGTAAAATAATTAACTTTAAATAAAATATTTTCCCTCAGACACGTTTAAAATATCTATTCAAAGTATATTTAAGTGAAAAATAGTCAAAAATATTAAATATTCCATCATTTTAAGCCTTTGGAATTTCGTCCGCCATGATGGTGTACCAACTTGGAACACCAAAATGGCCGCTCCATACATTTTACATTTTACATTTTTTTTTATGCTTTACAGCCTCGAAATTTGGGCAGAATATGTAGTTTGGACCACTTTACAAGAATATAAAACTTCTATTTCATTATAATGCGAATTTACGTCTTTGAAATTCATGATGACGTAGGTGAAAACCAAGAATTACATTCCAGTAATACTAATACGAGCAAACCTCGGCACTCTATTTTTTTATTAGAACACTGTCAAACATATTTTGAATAAAATTACTGACTGTGGAGCCTCATTTCGTCTTCCAAAACTTCTTCTTTATTTATCAAATTAAACTGAAATCTTGGACTCAAACATTCTTGGATTTGGAAATATTTCGAGTTTATCCGCGTATAACCGTCACCCGGTTAGCTCAGTTGGTAAGAGCGTCGGTCTGTCAGCGGGAGGTCATGGTTCAGTGAAGTTTGCCTGCACCAATCACACATTCAATAATTCCGCAATAACATTTAGATTTATTGCGGCAAAGTTACTGATGCAATTGCGATGACGTCTCAGTCCACTTACTGTTCATTCTTTTCTATTCTTTGCAACACTGAATAATACCAATTTTTAGCATTGTATATGACCTTGTTTGATCAAGGGCGCTAGGGCAAAAATTGGTGTAATTTTTAGCCGTTAGACTCTGTTATATTGGTGTTTTTTAAACGTTAGAAACTGTTTAAACTGTTACGTATCTGTACTGCTATGTGCTGGCTTGATTTGTTCAGTTTTCCCGTCTATATACGCCAAAAATATTGCTGTGACCAACGGTTCAATCGTACATAACGAACTACTGTATCCTATACCTGCCTCGTGACCGCTTATGTAAGCGTACGTGTCGGTTAATAAGTTAATAAGTTAATCCAAATCCCCTAGAATAACCAAGAATGAACAAGAATTGGTTATTCTAGGGGATTTGGATTAACTTATTAACTTATTAACCGACACGTACGCTTACATAAGCGGTCACGAGGCAGGTATAGGATACAGTAGTTCGTTATGTACGATTGAACCGTTGGTCACAGCAATATTTTTGGCGTATATAGACGGGAAAACTGAACAAATCAAGCCAGCACATAGCAGTACAGATACGTAACAGTTTAAACAGTTTCTAACGTTTAAAAAACACCAATATAACAGAGTCTAACGGCTAAAAATTACACCAATTTTTGCCCTAGCGCCCTTGGTTTGATCGAATATTTGGCCTTCATGCAACAGGTGACACCAACAGGATGTTATGACAGACGGCGTTGTGCTTAAGGTGGAACCAAACTAATTCAGAGCGAATTTTGGACATTTTGTTCTCGCTCCCTTCCCAAAACTATTGCGTCAATTTAATTGTATTTTTCATATAATGTGCTTGGATTATCCTAGATTCTAACAGTGTATTCTATTTTAAGATTTTTTAAATGTTTAGACTATTACGGGCGAAAATCAAACAGTGCTATTTTCTACTTTTTGGCTTTTTTCTCCTCATCCCCAGGTACGATTTTTCTGAAATTTTCAGAATCTTATCATTTAGTACTATTGCAGTCTGTGTATAAATTTGGATGGAAAGTCTTGGGCAGAAAAAAAGTTATGACGCCGCTTGAAAATTCGATCCAAAATTTGAAGCATATGAAACATCGCGCTGCAGAAACATTACCTTTGAGTGGATTGCCTTGAAGTTTCCACATACCTATTTCCAAGTATTGCGGATGAGCCTTAGGAAAAATCAGCATTAAGTCTTAAAAACCCATTGAATAAATGTTTTTTTACTAATTGTCGTTGTAAACCTCAAAAATGAGAGTTTTGCTAAAAATCACATTTTCGCCGTTTTCTTTAAAACGGCTCCAAGTTTTTTCTTTAAACTTCCGACATCAATAGACCAGAGCTTTATCTAGATGGTAGTGACATTTCTACAGCTCGTCCTATCCAAATGTGGGAGAAAACATTTTTAAAGTGAGTTGTACCTGATGAGCTCACCCCGCTAGAAATAATTAATTCAATATCGGTCGACAACAACGCTCTCGGACATTCCACAATGTTACCTTCGGGACAGGTTCGGCAGAAATTTGCATAAACACAATGACATTGAAGATTCTCCCGATCTTAACCGTGCGGAACGACCGAGAGCGTTGTTGTCGACCGACGAGATGAGCTCTTTGGGTACACCTCACTTTAAAAAACGTTTTCTCCAATTGACTCAATAGTTTTGCGAAGGAGCGAGAATAAACTATTGCGTCAATTTAACTGGATTTTTCATATAATGTGCTTGGATTATCCTAGATTCTAACAGTGTATTTTATTTTAAGATTTTTTAAAGTGTTTAGCCTATTACGGCCGAAAATCAAACAGTGCTCAAACGATTTTCAGAATTTTATCATCAAGTACTATTGCAGCCTGTGTATAAATTTGGATGGAAAGCCTTGGACAGAAAAAAAAGTTATGACGCCGCTTGAAAATTCGATCCAAAATTTGAAACATATAAGACATCGCGCTTTAGAAACATTACCATTGAATGGATTGCCTTGAAGTTTTCACATACCTATTTCCAATTACGTATTGCGGATGAGCCTTACAAACTCATCGAATAAATGTATTTTTACTAATTGTCGTTGTAAACCTCAAAAATAAGAGTTTTTCAAAAAATCACATTTTCACCGTTTTCTTCAAAACGGCTCCAAGTTTTTTCTTTACCCTACCTACTTCAATAGACCAAAGCTTTATCTAGATTGTAGTGAAATTTCTACTGCTCGTCCTATCCAAATTTTGGAGAAAACATTTTTTAAAGTGAGGTGGACCTAAAGAACTCACCTCATCGGTCGAAATACACTGTTAGAATCTAGGATAATCCAAGCACATTATATGAAAAATCCAGTTAAATTGACTCACTAGTTTTGCGAATGGAGCGAGAATAAAATTGTCCAAAATTCGCTCTGAATTAGTTTGGTTCCACCTTAAGCACAACTTACTAAATCAAGTTTTGAAGACAGCAACTGAAAAACTTTGTTCGCTATGGATTTATTAAGCTAGTATAATGCACAATTCATACAATTTTTCGTAAGCGTTTTCCAAAGTTAAAGTCCTTATCCAGAGTCCTCTATTTTTGATTTCGAAATGATGCTGACATTAATTCTTCCGTGTGGTAATCTAAGATATCGTGATTTGATTATTTCATATATTCACCGAGCCTGAGCCTTTAGTATTTGTAACACAAGTGAATTTAATAAATAACGGAGAGAGAGGTTTTTGAATGTTCAAATTATATTTATCTCTGCACAAGGGCGGACCCAACCAATTTTAAGGGGGGTGGGGCTAATGGAGTTTGGATGGGGGTGGGGGGGGGGGGGGGTAATTGAGTTTCTTCCGTCAACACGACGGAAAGCAATAAAAAAAGCATCATATTCTTCAGTTTTGCTGTTTGCCCCCTCCCCCTGGATCCGCCCTTGCTGCAAGCAACAGAGATCGACAAATTAGCGTGCGATTGCGCGCGTTATATTCTCCTGTAGGTGAATATTACAGCATAAGACGTAAATTGTAACCAATGAGCGCGGCGCTGGATTTATTATATTCACTTGTGTTAAAATACTGAAATGTAAATATTGAACTGAAAGTTTGATTTTATAAACATGAAAACTTATTTATGTTGGATTCATAGAATTCTTCATTAAACATATACTACGTGTGGGCAATTATAATCCCATTTTATGCAGACCATTTTTCATTCTCTTGAGCATCATTTCTTTGTTTAACGGTTGCAAACGAGAAGATCATGAATTTAGAGACAACTCAAACATAAAATCTTATTCTCTGAGAATTACATGCATTCTCGGTAACGTATAATGGTAATGATGATAATTAATAATAAGCAATCGATAATAATATTAATTATTATTATAAAGTGAAATTCTTTCGCTCGTTCGCGTTCCCAGAAAAAAATTGCCCTATTTCAATATGACGTCACTGCTTGTTTATGTGGGGGTTAGAATCGCCAAATCCAATAGAAAATTCAACACAATTTGCTCCTAGCGAAACAGTTTAATCTAAAATGGCCTGGTTTTCAGATATAATAAGTGTTAATATGTACTAAAAAATATTCTGAGCGTTTGCTGGCTATTCTACTTCTCCTCGTGGATTGATACGGGTTTTAGAACAATTTTCGGTGAATTTGCGTTGATTTGACCCCCTCCGATGACCATGATCCTTTGCGTTAAAACAATAGATTATTGAAGATTGTTTTGATTGGCTTTTTCACTATGACGACACATCAAAACAATCTTCAACAATTGACAGAATTTTACCCTTGGTTAAGTTTCCGAGGATGAATGACATGTCAGTTTTAAATGAGAAAACAATAACTCCAGTTGATAAAAAAGGTCTTTTTACAGGTTGTATTGGATTTTTAGTTTCATTTATACCACTAATGAAAAACCTATCGTTTGTTTCGCATCACGCATTGTTCTTTTCCTGGTTGCTATCAAAATGTTCTCTTTTATTGCTTCCTAAACGAAGTGAAATGTCCTTCCACTTTTTTTAAGCTATAGTATCAATATTGCAATATGAAATACTAAGTGATGGATCGAACTTAACAATCTCCCCAATCATGTTCTAAAAGCTCGTGTCATGTTCCTTGCAGTCCATCTCAACTCTAGTAGTCTCCTTTTCAGCCTGCTTGGTCGACAGGTTCGTTGACATGGAGTTGGTGCTTTTTGCGAGAGGGTTGTGGAAACTCAGGCTATCGTGTCGATTAGAGCAACCTGGCTGGTGTATGTGATCTGCGGTCGTTTCTTCATTATTTATTTGATTCGAGTTATTGGAATAATCCGGCCCAAAAACTTGGTACCAGCCCTTTATAAATGTGTAGAGAGATAGGGCTAGTAGAATGAAGAGAGCAGCAACTGAGCAGGATAATCCAGCAATGCTTGCTTTGTCCATAACACTGAACTGTCAAAACTGAAAGTGACGAGAAATAGTGTTATATTTTGATACGAAACACGAACAGATCCTTCCATGTTCACCTGGCGGTCCGGACCAGGGATTTGAAGCTTGAGAATTTAACCCCCGTTCTTAAGTTAGTGATACTGCATACACAGCAACGTAACTAGCCTGCTAAGTTGCGCCGGCTTACTTACCAAGACGATGTTGTCGTGTCATTCAGAAAAGGATCAAATTTGAACTTAGATGTTATTTCTTTTCCAAGTGAAAAACATCTAAAGCCTAGGAGAGAGCGCTTGCTTTCTTTGCAAACTGGTTATGGTATGTAATTCTTGGCGGCTTATGAGACTTTATAATGTTTGTAATGGAGACGTATTTGCATCGCCCGAGATGACTACAATAATAGAAAATGAAAAATGAGGAAAAAAGGTCGGAGGTAACTTTCTGGAAATGTTATCGCAGGTACAAAAGTCTTGCCGGAAAACTCAGAGCATTTTATCTCTCCAGTTCCTGAAGGCTTTGAAATCTTTAGTTATTTATTGGATTACAAAAAGACAATGATCGAGCTTGTACAGTCCGATGGAATTAATACTGATAAGGAAAATTAGGGGGGGGGAAACGAAATTTCATGGCTGGAGAGGGAAAAAAACTCAAGGGTCACTTCATATTTACCCATCTCGGCATGTTCTTTGATAGCCTAGACTCCTGAGTAAACAAAACGACGAACAAAACATAGAACAAAACACGGGGGGAAACTCACAAGTCAGATATCTTTACTGCTGCTAACCATGAATAAATGCTCTAAGCTCAAAATATGACCATTTAATGTGCCTCGATGATATCACAGCACCTGAAGACATCTTCTAGTCCTCTAAACGAGGACTAGACTAGGATGTCTTAAAACGAATGATTGACGAGTGAATATTGAAACGACGACAACAATTCACAAAAAGGTCGTTAAAAATATAACACAAGAAGAAGCAAAAGAAAAGAAATGTCACTAGTCCTGGAGTCCTGTGTTGAGTAGTTAGGAAACCTCGCTTTTTCTAGCAAGCGTTACGAGAATCTATCTCTTCACCATATGATAATTATTAATACAGCAGCCATGAATTCTCACTGTTTTAATACAAATTTCAGTAGAAAACCGAAAACCAAATCTGTACATTTTGCTCTTGATTGATTTTATGAAGTAACATCGTGGTCGAGAGCTAGACGGTTACACTTAAACCGTCCCAAACAATAAAATGTCCCATGACGCATTTTACGTACATAAATCATTAATGAAATATGATCTACTGATAGTGGGTTTACCTTGTTGTTAAGCCTCTCAACGTTGTATTTTTGTTTTTGTTTTCCAGCAAATCTTTGGTGTATGCAACAGCTAGGACTAGTGTCTTCGTAACTAAACCCTGACTGGAAGACTCTCTGACAAAAATGAAAAGGTATTGAGTAACCAGGTCAGCAAACAGACGTTCTGGAAACCCAATATATATTTAGTCAAGCGTCGGTGAATCTGAATAAGTAAATACAGGAATGGCAAAGATTTCATGGACTAAGGAACGTGCATTTAAGGAATGTAGTCCTAAAATTTGGGGCTTGGGGAAACGAGAGCTCATTGTTCTGCGGGGACTTTGAATATTTCAGATAGATCTTTTATCTTCGGCTCCAATGGTTTGAAATTTCGGAAAAATTTTACTTTCGTACAAAAACCTGCCGTCTTCCGTCACTCAGTTAGAGACCATTAGAGAAACAAGATTTCTTTGGAACGACTGTTTTTTGTTTCCACAATTGCAAAGGGAAAAGGGAAAAAAATTATTTCCATAAGTTATTATGAAAAGAAAAAAAATAGAAAGAAAGTTTGCAAATCGATTAGACTGATAAGATTTTTTCTGAGGAATCCGTTTTCTTTCTTGTCCATTCAGAGTTTTCCAGCAGCGCTTTCTTTTATCTGTGATTCTCGTAAGAGACGTGCAATTCAATTGCTTGTTCTTTTCGTAGACAACCGGACATCCTGTATCCCAAGCACTCTGTACATGTATGCATTGCCACAGTGATACTTTTTTCAACCAGTCGGTTCGATGGAAACTGTTTTAGAGAGTGGCTATTTTTGGTCATCGCGGACGCGGACATGCCTAAACTGGTCTAAAGAGTTTCAAAAATTTCACTCTACACCGACCTAAGCAAGTTTTAAAATTTATTACTTAGAGATAACTTCACATATATCTAGCATATGATAACTTCAAACCGAGTAGGCTATCATCAAAGGAGTAATATAAACATGAATGGAGTAACAGATGTGGTATAACGATGACCTACATACATCCAGTCAGTTGTCTTGGTGAAACAGATTTAGCTTGGGTATACTTAGACGATCCTCTCCCTTAAGGTGTTTTTCACATATTGAAATATTGATATTAAAATAATTGCAGGTTCTGTCCTTTTTCAGGCTATAAAACAAACATTTAATCTTACGTTACGCATGTCACCCCTGTGAATTTTGATTTCACGCAATAGCGCGCAACAAGATTAAATATCCCAATGTTTTCAGTCAGAATCACCAATTAATCTAATCCTTTTACCATCCTTTATTATATTATTTGCTTGGGTGGCTGTTTATTTATATGAGTTATAGGGCTCAGAGGTCTTCACGGAACTACCCAATAGTCCTTTGCGGGCATATGATATAGAGATCAAAATGCCGCAGTAAATGTTCTTGTCAGCAAACTTTGCCAGGAAAGATAGAAAAGCATAGCTCTACTTTTTGCGGATCGATTATGACTGATAACGTCTGATCGAACTTATACACACTTATAGGCAACCGACTACTTATACATCTTTTTCACTAAAAAGATGGTTTTAGTGTTGAAGATTTAAGGTTACTGGAGACCTTCAGGGGTATGTTTCATTTAAGACTATCTCTTCGCAACACTTTAAACAAAACGCCATGAAACTATAGCATTTTTGATATCAGAATCTTGGTAGATCTCCAGCTTGCATTTAAGATTGTACATAATATAAATTGTCTACAGCAGTTAGAGGGCTATCTCTTTAAGAGGTCATCCTTTCATAATAGGAACTTTAGAGATTCCACATTATTAGATATCATTGCGACTAAGTCCAAAATGGGTCAAACGACTTTTAAATGTGCTGCTGCTAGGGACTGGAATCTTTTACCAAGGGACATTCGTGAAATACAATCATTATCTAAGTTCAAGTCTAGTGTTTTTAAATATTTTCTTGAACATGATGAGTCTAGCCATTCATGTAGTTTAAGATAATTATAGTATTTTATTATTTAGTCTAGTTTTATATAAATGTGTCTTAGATATATTTATATTTTTACTTATTTATTTATTTTTTATATAGATTTTTTAGATATTGTATTGTAGTTTAGACTTTAGATTTTATTATTATATATTTATTATGCTGATCACCAGATAATACCAGCTAATCGTTTTAGATAGCTGATTGGTCAGTTGAAATAAAGTTTATTATTATTATTATTATATTAATATTATTATTATATAAACTTCCTATTTCCGGCCAAGTAGAAGTCTAAATTGCATCTTTCACGCGTACAATACAAAACAATACAAAAGCTACTCCCATAATATATATTTAATACTGATTACTTTCTATAAAACCAATAACATTTCCTTCCAGCTTTTAAAAGGGGGTGACTTTACTAACTGGTTACAAATAAATGTCTTCTAAAAATATAATTCCCTATCTTGGAAGGTTAATTTACTATAGAACAGTATGACACTTTTATGTGCGATATCAAGAGAATATGAACTAAGAGAAGGAATCCTACCTATATAGCCTTGTAACCATCATGTGCACAGTTTGATGCTATTTTTAGCTTGGAGATATTTTGAGCAAAGACCCTGATTGGTTAATTTCTTGAAGGTAGACGGCTTCCAGTCTAGCAGTAAACAAAGCCTGTGTTTTTGTCCTGGACGTAGCGAAATATGGCGCTTTTCGTGTCCTTAAACGAGTTATTAAAGGGAAGCATGATTATCGTGCGGGCATGGTAACGAGTTAAAAATAGCATCAATGATTCTAAAAATACCATCAAAGTGCGCACATGATGGGGTACGGGGATTCCTTCTCTTAATTCATTTTCTCTTGGCGATATCTAATGATTGCTGACATCTCATATTTTTTAATGGTAAAGAAGTTTATTTAGTATAGTAAGCGACTTGAAGAATGACTATGAGGGGCAATAGGCCCCAACTGGGGCTACTGGGTACCTCTTAATTGAAAATGTCCATAAAATGTTACTTAGATTAAAGTTCGGCATATTTTCCTTTAACCAAACTCTCAATGGGTGTCGGTAATATGTTATCGAATTCCTGTGTTAATAAAGCACTAGGTATACTCTGTTGATGATCCTGCTTCGATCTTTTATCTGCCACATCAGAGGAGTTCTTTACAGACGCATAATTGTCCTGTTCATGTTTACTGACTCCGTTCCTGATTTTTGGCAAATCGATGTCAGGAAGAGAGAAGCTTCTTCGCCAAGAACTTAAAGGATCTATGGAATCGTTAAAAGTCTTTCCACATTCAGGGCAGGAGTTTATGATACTTGATTTAGAGTGCTCGGTATTTTTTGACAGAGGGAAAAGAAACCTTCTTTTCCACTTATCGCTGCTCTCTTTCTTTTTAGTGCATGTCATACACTTGTTTTTGGTATTCAGAGTGCCGTTTTCAATTCGAAGTTCACTTTCGTTCCGCTTGGTTAATAAAATATTTGAATTATTTTCCGCTTCGTTTGTCGGAGGTTTTTCGTCCATGGTTAGTTTGCATAGCGGGTAGGATGGTTCGTTAATTTCGTTGTCACCGTTGTCTTGATAGAAGTCATTCTCGACAGTGTTGTTTTCTTTTGTTGTTTCGTCATTGCTCTTCACCTCCTTTCTTGAGAAAGAAATGTAATATGTTAATTTTTAATTTTTAATTTTCTTAATGTGAAGAGAAGGAAAAGAAATAGAAAATAATCATATAGAGTAGGTGAAAAGAAGAGGAAAAAAATACAGGAGAAGACAATTTTTGGACACGGATAGAAGGAATGTCTTCAAATATTATCGAACCTTAAAACAACCTCTATTTAATCTAAGCATAGTTAATAAAAGGGAATGGTTAGGAAACCTATTGTTATCAGGTCTTCGATGTTCGTCTTTGATGTTGAACCGGTCTTGACGGTGCACAAAGTTTGTTTTATTCTCATCCGAAATAGCAAAATAAGAAAACATAAACTTCGTCTATGGGATTGTTGTAAGAAATATTCAAATATCTCTTAAAAATCTTTAAGTATTTTGAAATAATGATAGATGTGTTGATCATATTTTGAAATAGCAGCCAAAAGAAAGATTTTTGTCTGTTCGTTCAGCCTTTGCCAACGATGGTAAAACAATGGTAAAACAAAGGATTGTGCACGGTCACCCTTGAAAAAAGTGAACAAAGACATATAACAATAGGTTTCATAACCATTCCCCTCTATTAACTATGATCTAAGTCAAGGCATGACTAACTCACAGATAGGATTTAGCCGGTTAGATTTACGGAGGGTGAGGGATCCGGAGAAAACCACTCCCATAAATGGATCCGGGGTGTTTGTGTAACTTACATAGCTTTTGGTCTATTTCTCTCTGTAGATTCGTCGTCGACTTCTTCTTGTTCTCTCGAATATTCCTGTTCTTTCTGTAGTAGTTTTTCATTGGCCGATTTGAGTGCATATTTTGCTGCTTGTAGCTCTTTTCTCATGTGCTTTAATACTTTCTCCACCTAACCAATAAAAATATCAGATTAGCTCAAGTCGCTCCATTTAAGGGAATCCGGAATCCGGAATCCAGCACTCTGGAATGCAGAATCCAGGCCTTGGAATCCGGAATACAGTTTATAATGGAATCCGGAATCCACTTCTTTGAAATTCAAAGTCTACACTCATATGCTATCGCCTCGAGCTAGACTGAAATGTCTCCACCAAGAAAATCTGTCATCAGATGCAAATTAACGATATGCATGGAATCCGCAATACAAACGTTTTGGAATCCGGAATCCAGACCCTTGGAATCCGGAATCCAGCGCCTGGAATCCGGAGTCCACCATAAGTCCGGATTCCCTTACATGGGGCGACTCAACACTTAGTATAAATATAAAAGTTGTGTCTGATGGAGTATAGGTTCAATACGCGTCGTGCTTCTACCAACACTTATCTTGTGTTCCGTGCCAATCCCCACGTGTTTTATAACTACACAAAGCACGTGCGCGCGTTTTCTTCAACAATTCTGTGTTACTACTAATTTCCTAAGTAACTACACTTTTTTATTTATTACACTGCTTTAGTGGCGTAACCATGGATCTTGCAGGAGAGGTGCACAGGCATTGACTTGCAGAACCAAAAAAAGGGAACCAATAATATATAACAGAACTAAAAACCAAAAAACAATTGAACTATGAGTGAGTGATTCTCATTTTAACAATGCCACAATATGGAAAGTGGGTCTCCATTTAATCAAAATACATTTACAGCGTTCAATAGAAGCAGCTTTGATTTGCAAGCTACATAGAATTTCTCATGGTGATGCTGCTATTACTAGCAACAAGTTATGGCTCACCTCTGCTTTATGCACTGGCTGTCCATCTTGACAGTAGATCAGAGACTGGGGCCGAATACTGTCAGGCAACAACGATATGCGGTTGCTATAGTTACCATCTAAAGGATCATCACTGCTGCAAACGGGAAAAAATGTTAGTTGATATTATAAAATTATTATTAGAATTGATTTTGAAATCATTTATCCGTGTCTAGTGAGTGTGCCATGAAATAATCTTGAGTGATAAGGCCAGCCGTATGAAACTCATGAGGGCAAGCCAACTTCATAGAACCATTATAAACCTTCAAATCTTCAATTTTATCGATACCCTGAAACGGCATCTGCACTGATAAGAGTCAGGGCAAGTGAAATTCACAGATCGAATTGGGATTTAACGTGTTATGTTCTTGCAGAGGGAGGAAGAACAATCGAAGGAAGAGACCGACTGACAAAATACAGACAAAGGTCTTCTGCCAGCGACCCCCGATACCATCCCTCTGAGCCAGTCCATGCAAATAAATACTAAATCAAGACAATAACAAGATTGACTAACCTGCTGTTTTCCACACGGTCAGATCCTCGCTCACCACTGGTGTACCCTCCAGCAGCATGGGACGTGCATTTTGGACATCGCACATTGTTTGTCTGGCTAATGCTTGACAGACTCAAGCTAGTGACAGGCTTTCTAACATTGCGGTGGGGCTTGAAGAGCAAAATGTACACCTTAGGACCAAACAATGTGCCAAGAAGAACATAGGCAACCAAAGAAACGCCAACACAAAGGATCAAAGATCTTTCGAGAGACAAGCTTTTCATGAAGTACAAGGCGAGAAAGGCCAGCCAGATCACGCAGGTCGAGTACATAGCAAACGCAATGAACTTGGCCTCGTTGAAGTTGCTTGGTATCTTGCGGGTTTTGAAGGCGTAGAGAGTGCAGACAAGGATGAGGATGAAGTTGTAAACCTGGGAAAGCCCAAAATCTAAGTCTCGAACATCGCAGTCTAGATAGACAGAAGAGATTTTAGGGTAGAACACCTTTGCTTTTGGCATGCGCAGAAGAGTCAACATGAAAAGCAACAGCACCTGTACGCACACCACACCCAGTACCAGCACTAATTGTGATGTGGGGAGAATCAAGATCGGACGTTTGGCAATGTTACGGCGATTAAAAATTCTTGAGATGCGGTTAGTTTTGATGAAAATTGCTGCATAGCAGATGCTAAAGGCGATGCTGCAACCAAAGAAACGAATGATGCACATGGCATCGCTTGGTTTGATAACCACGATAAATGTATGAATAAAAGATAACAGGATGCCACTGAGGATAAGATAAGAAAGCTCCCGTCCGGATGCTTTGACGATAGGAGTCCTGTCATTCCGAGCAAGCATGATGATAACAAACACTGTTATCACGATGCCAAAACAAGCCAACATCATCGTTGGCACCGAGTAAGCAATATGTTTACCAAAGTACATGATTTTAATTCTTTCGCAGCCTTGGCCATTCTTGATTGGCCAGTAGCCTGGTGCACAACGAACACACGTTGTTTGGTTCACGACGTAGCTGTTGCCTTTGCACGGGACACATTCCCAGCAACATGCTTCTTTACCTTTGATTGGAACCATGATTTCATTGGATGAGCAATAGACTGTGCAAGAAGACTTCATTATTTTGTAGCCCGAGTTCTCTAAGGATATGCGGTCGTTCATTTTAAGCTTATTAGCCCATAAACCGATGATGGAATTTCTGTGAATATTGTTGTGCTTTTTGAACAGCAGAATGTCATAAATACCATCAACATCACCAAGGCTATCAAATGCAACCTTGTGGCCAGTTGCACCATCGAACGATAAGTTTCGAATATACTTCAGTAGCTCTAAACCCGATATGTTGATCATATTTTTACAAAGTCCTGAAGATCCTGAGCAGACGTCAGCGTGCATTGCGTGTAATGCACGCGCGAACGCATTTACAGCGTCGATCGCACTTGAACTTCTCATGTCGATGTTGCTATTCTCTGTTGTTAGTTTAGTAGAGTTGCTGCACGGCTTTGAAAACGAATTTATGGTTTTCCCCAATGAACAATTAAAATGTAACTGCCAGTATTCTTTAAACCAAGGGTTTCTGGTATTGGTTTCAGGCCTTAAAGCAGTGAAGTAATCCTCAAAGGCCTTCAACCGTACACTTTTTGGGGACACCGTTATAGCGTTATGGGCCAAATGCTGTAAATCTTTCAACCAGACAACATTTCCCCAAGCATCACTACCAACCCACTGGATCTTACCGACAACATTGCGTTCGTTTGCAGCTAAGAGAAGACTCCTTATATGGCTTTCTTGGCTGGTAAACACGACTACTGTCTTTGCTTTTGGCTCGGATTTAAGCGTGTCGATGATTTGGAGAAATGTGTCGCTTGATTCTGATGACTTTGTGGCTTTGATCATTTGCGCAGTTGCAATACAAATACCTAAGAAAAGGATATAAAGAACAATATTTACAAGTACTGATTAGTCAATACATGTAGTTAATATGTACATCATGCAAGAACCGTAGGTGGTGGTGATAGGCGGTGGGACTAGACGGTGGGAGTTTGGAATTTGGGATTTAGTGGTGGGGAGGGGGAGGGGGCAAGAGGGATTAGGTGGTTCAAGACCGGGAGATAAAATTCCTCTCGTCATCAAAATGTCATAACGAAGGAAATGATATACGTAAATTTTTAAATTTAAAACATAAAAAAAAGGAATCCCGGCTTTAACTAAGGTTTAGGACTTTGAAAGTTCTTCGTCGGAGTAAACTAAGACATGAAGGTATCCGTTATTAGACAGAAGATGTAATTCTGAGAGGGGTGGGTCTAGTGGTGTATAGCTGATAATGTAGGATTGCTTAAAAGGGCCACCAAATAGGATGAAAACCGTATGACTGAGGTATACCGACCTGCTTTTTTGGCTTCCTCTCTAAGTGCCTCCATCCCATGAATGCCGTATGTATCATCACTATATACACTCGATATATACGTCCAATTAAAATGTTTTATCACATCGACAATGGCCTTGGCTTGGAATCCGTCATGAGGAACCGTCCGCGAAAAGTACTCAAACTTCTTTTTGTCGCTCAATTCAACACTAGTGGAGTCAAAGCTTATTTGTGGAAGCTGAAAAAGGCGTAAAAGATGAGCGATCTGAATAGAAACACTGCTGAAGCACGCTCCAATCACACCCACCACAGAAGACTGCGATGACGCTGAAATACTGGACCCTTGAGAGAGGCGACCGCTGATGAAATGGACTGCTTTGTCCAGTGCTTTTGTCTCACTTGAACAAGTATCGTAGACTTCGATTCCAAGAGTAATGTTAGGAAGAATGCTTGGATTTGCATTAATTTGATCGACTGCAAACAGCATGGCCTCTAAACGTTGGATCCCAAACCTCGAGTACAATCCACCGCACTCTCTCTCCAGAACGCCCGAGGCTTTAGAGTGAATGGGTACCAGTCCTCCTAGTCGAATTGTCCCATCAATCAAAGTGTTTTTATTTGCAGCCTGATTAGTTCCTTGAGCAAAACCAAGGACCAATAAGAAGAAAGCTATCACTTGAGCCATATTTAAAAACCTGGAATATAAGACAACGTAAATGTGAGTAAGAAAATTAAAACTGGGATGAACCATGACTACATGAATATTCAGTATGTAGAAAATCAGTATTTTTTAAATTGCAAAAAAATGGAGTTTAAATGCTTAGACAAACTAGATAATTCATGTGTCTAAAAAATATACAAAACTGCTGAATAAAAGGCGATGATTTCATAGCCTTTATTTTAGAGGGATGTAAACACACATAAAAGTTTTTTTTAGAATTATTCTATACGTATAGTCTCAAACAGACTCTCTCTTGCTTTCTCCTTCTTTCTCCTCCCCCTTCTTCGCCGATAATGCAACTTTCTAATAAGCAAAAAAAAACTTACAGTAATTAAAAAAATAATTAAAAGCCGGATCAACTTAGGATTCTGTTCGTAAATCCGGAGTCAGCGCTAATAACAAAAGCAGTAATAACGATAGAGCAAAGATTTTTATATTTCTTTTATACGGTTTCCTTTGTTAAACGATTAGCAAATAATGGAAGACGTATGCATGGCTGATACCTTATTACATTCCAACCAAGAACTTATTTCTTTATAAGAAAAGTGAAAGTTCCAAAAACTTTGTCTACACCTTGGCGGAATTCAAATTGCGCAATGACTTTTCTTTCTAGTTTGTTGTTAAAGCCTATAAAATCTTTCCTCAGACTTACCGTCAGTCGAGAGCGGGTTCAATTGTTTGTTTGAATACCACAAAACTCTTTTAGTATCTTAGCTACAAATCACATATGCGCTATCAGCTTACCATTACCTTGAAATGCTCGCTTGAGCTGCATCATTAATTTCTAAATCATCCAATCCCGGTGTCAATAGCCAAATAAGTACTAATAACTCGTTGTTATAAATATCAGGCCAAAGTTTTTACCTTAATTTCTTCTTCAAGAAGACGAACAATTTACATAGTATACTCGATAGTAAGCTTTATCGACAAATACAAATGTTTACTAAATATCAAGTCGATATCGTTGAGTGCCATCTTAATCATATAGAAAGTTTTAAAATACTAATTGAGGGATTTTGAAATAGATAAAGGAAGATATATATGAATTTGTGTAAGCTAGCAGGAGAAAACTTGGACCAGATCCAATTCCCCGTGTCCTTAGCTCGATCAGAGAGGCCATCACGTTGGCTCCACGCGTTTACTTTATATTTTGTATCTGTTTGTTTACTACTGACGTTTTAGTTTATAAACTCAATAGTTTACCATAGCTGTCCTCTAGAGTAAGGATTTTTTTCTATCATTGTACACCAGTTTTTTCGAATGTTTTATCAAGAACATATATGCTACTTACCACTTTGCTCTTGCCAAAATTATGCCCGTAGGATTTATTCTCCGATTCCCCACGTGTAATTAAAACGAAGTTTTGTTTTGTCGGCCTGTCTAGTGCTTTATTTCAATCTAGCGTTTTTAGTAGCTTCTGGTCCACGCCCACGCAAAAGTCTATGGTGACCGCCAGACTGTTATTCGTTGTCGCATTTACAGGTATCAAGAGTCTTATCGAATGCAAATAAGAATATTGCGCTGCGCTAATGATGTAAGACGGTAGAATTTGTTGTTTAGTGCGACATGATAATATCGTAAGGTTAACTAAACTTTCCATTGTCGTAGCACTGTTTTGTTTAGACTAGTGCTGGTACGAACAAGTCTTACAATTTACATGAAATTTATAGTACTATGGGCCATGGGTAACTTATTATTGTAGTTATAATCGAGATTTGACTTGAGACTTGAGAAAGAAAGAAAGAAAGATCGAAAAAATCAAAGAAAGAAAAAAAAACACAGAAAGAAGAAGAAAGAAAGAAAGAAAGAAAGAAAGAAAGAAAGAAAGAAAGAAAGAAAGAAAGAAAGAAAGAAAGAAAGAAAGAAAGAAAGAAAGAAAGAAAGAAAGAAGAAAGAAAGAAAGAAAGAAAGAAAGAAAGAAAGAAAGAAAGAAAGAAAGAAAAGTAAAGAAGAAAAAGTCAAAGAAAGAAAAAGTCAAAGAAAGAAAAAGTCAAAGAAAGAAAAAGTCAAAGAAAGAAAAAGTCAAAGAAAGAAAAAGTCAAAGAAAGAAAGTAAGTAAACAGCAAAGAAAGAAAGAAAAAAACAAAGAAAGAAAGAGAGAGAGAGAGAGAGAGAGAAAGAAATTTGACAAAGAAAATGAAATGAAGTTGTGAAAAAGAAATATTAACTGGTTAGCTACTGCTAGTAACTAAAGATCAGTGATGTAATAGTTGTCAGTTAGAACAACAGCTATCACATTCAGGTAATGAATCAGCTGTAAGAGTCTTACTAGTCTTAATTATTCAATAAAACATAATATCTCAGTAAAGAGAATATTAGAGGGCTTCATCATATTCGCCGAAAAGATCAGTTAAGAAAAAAACAGACTTTCTTAGAATCAAGTTAAATGAGCCTAAAGGTGTCGGTAAAGGTATAAGCTCGAGTAGTGAATTTAAGGGTTCCCGAAGATGTTGTTTTTCGACACGTCATCAGCTGCCTCCCTGATCGAATAAACGTGCGCTGACGAGGGGGTACTCACTAACCCTCTAATATGTGGGCGCGAAAAATATTTAAGAAAATTTCAGAAAGTTTTGCTAGAGTCAATGAATTTTAGGAGCTCGTGAACCATTTACGAAGGTCATCTACTAACATGTTCAAGTGCCTTGTTCCAATCTTTCAAGCTTTAAACTTTAAAATAGCTGACATTTGGCTTCGACGTACTAGCAAGGTCACTGACATACCAAATACTTGCATCGTTCAAGTCGCCCTACTCTCGGCTCTTCTTTTCCCTTCACATAATAACCTTAGTGCACTTATCACAATAGAGTACGATAGAATATGTACAAATTTTCATGTTTTTACCTTTAAAAGCCTATATTTTACTATATACGAGTATGTGTATGATGAAGAGGTGAACACTGTGAAGAACAGTTTAAATTCCAGAGTCAGTTCATCTGTTTATATTCTGCGTCAAAACGTGAGGATCAGTGGAAAAATCAAAAGTAAAATGCAATGATCTGTAAAGGCTTTCAAAGAATTGCGCAAATGGCAATAAGGGAAGTAAATTAAGCTCTTAAATCTGGCGCATTACTGAAACTTTCGTTTCCGTGCGTTCCGCACGTTCTGCTCAAAAGTGAAACTATAAGAGATTTTTAAAACGTAACAGCATCATGACACCACCAATCGCCTACAGCTCGTGCTTCTCTTTTAATTTCGTGCTTACGTAGTGAAATGAATACGGAAAAGGTTGATTTATTATATAAAAAGAATAAAATTCATTGTATAGCCTTCAATGCTGTTTCGTTGTACACCCGACTTGTTATTTACGAAGTTGCAATTGGCTGCACCCATGTGGCTGATGCCAGCAACCTCGCTAGCAAACAGCCGGAACGCGCATATTATCTTTAATAGCTATATACACAAATCATCTGATTACATATGGAATACGATCTAAGGCCTAGGGCAAACGTCGGACTTTCCATGCACCGAACTTAATTATACCAAAGAATACCGCCTCATTACCACCTGATATCCATTGTTTTTAATGAGTTCGATACATGGAAAGTTCGACGTTTGCCCTAGGCCTAAGCCAGCCAAAAATATAAAATTATTTGGAATTTTCAATTAATACTTATATATCAGTATATGTATGTCAGCCAAACAAAGCCTTTAAAAATTCAATCAACCGCCAAAAGAAAAACAGCAAATAGCTGAAAACAAAAAAGAAAACCCAGACAGGACATTATCATAAAGAAACTTCCCAGAATAAAACGAATACCAGAAGAGCTAAAAATGAAAGCACACTTTAACTGTTACACACGCGAATGAAAGAAAAAAAGATAAGTGCTTAAAAAAAATAAGCCGGATGTTTTGAAACTAGCTACAGAAAAGAAAAAAATATATATAGTGTTATATTTCATTATTAATCGTAACTTCTCCTTTCGGTCAGCATAATGAAAATTATATAATGCATTAGTTTTGATACTACTTTTAAACGCTGAGAAATCAGGCTATCAAAGAGGAAAAATTTGATGAGACCATTTTTGAACAGATATTATGTCTAATTCTTCAGTTCTATTTCGCGCTATTTCGATTATTCTTCTTAATTTTATAGGAGGGACTAAAATTATAGAAGAAAAGGGTTTGCTAGTTTTTGACACCTCTGCTATGACTCATTCATTAGTATATTTTTTGTATCATGAATGGACATTTGCTCATCGTTAGTGACTCACTCTTACCAATTACAACAAAGTTGCTTTTTTTATTCTACATAATTTTGGTTTTTAGCGCTGACTAGAGATTAAAAGAAAACCATAAATGTATTTAAAATATAAACAAATTATTTCGAAAGTTCTGTTGCTTATAAAAGCTCGTAAGCTTAATTCTCCTCGCTTTCTTTCAAATTCATAATCATTTTATATAAGCTTAAATGGTTTAGAAAAAATGGGTCATAAAACTGAAACTGCGCATCTGAAACGAGCTAAAAACAAGAACAATTATTGTACAAAATCTCAAGACAAATCTTTTAAAAAAATGAACATTTAGAATTTAAATAAAATACAACAAAAAACTTACTTATACAAATTAAGCTTATTGTTTTGGTTGATTGATTTGTAGTAAAATAATTAGCCTGCTTAGACATCCATGTGCCTAACCATAAAATGCATATGATTATTATTTACTTCCATCACTCTCAATTTTATGCCTTTTATTCGATGGAAAAAACTAAAAGAAAATTCTTTTTAAAAGCAAGAGTATTTCTAACATGTTTTTTGTACACACTCGCGAATGAATGAATCGATTTTCGCGCCAAAAAAGCCACGAGATCAGAGCGTGCAATCTTCAGCCACATGAATTTACTTTATCTATATAGACATATCGTTTGGTTGTTGTGTGTATTTTATGGTTATAAAACCAAAGAAACACTTACCAACCTGTACTTACCAAGAATACTTCGTACGAAGCAGAAACAGAGTTTTTTCTGAACTTTTTCTTGTCTATGGTCGGTTCAAGGCACGCGCCAAACACAAAGGTAAGTGACAGGAACCTCGAGCGCCTCTTTGAAGGTGTTATCTTGCTTCTAGCGTCTAGTAGCGTCCTCTAAGGCATTTACATTGACGCCCCAAATATGATTATGGTTATTCTAATTAGTTTTCTCATATTACCGAGATGAGAGATTCCCCCACAGCACGTTGTACCGACGTTCAATCGTAAAGTTGACGTTTTGTGCCACAAAGTTTTTGTTTAGAGTCAATAAAAGAGCGTATCGAACACGAGATAATGTTTTGTTCCTCTCAAGATATCTTAGAAATGATCCACTTCAAACTTGTCCTCTTTAAAATGTTCGTCACCCTAAAGAGAAATCATCTTTGTTTATCGTTGTTCAAGTTCACTTGCATAAACTCCAAGAGCCTTTTTCCTCTAATGAGTTTCACGATGCCGTCAGTTCTGGTTTTATTTCGAAAGTAAACATGTGCTGGCAAGCCACAGACTTATTTTATAATAAGCTTTGTTCAGAATAGCAGGTGTTTATATAGCAACAGGTGGAAAAACTACTTCATTCAATCATAAACAGCAGATAGAGATCGTGTCTTTGATCATGATGGCTTTTCAAACGGCTCCTGTCACGTCAATCAAAATGCTGAACCGGAAGAAGAGAACACCTAACGTGCAACCGCTCAAACTCTGAATAGATAAATCCTAGGACTACCAAATAGTTCATGATCAATTTGATAAATAGACGAATTAAGAAACTTAAATCGAAATTAAAAATACCTCTTAATAATATTTAAATTGGGGTTTTCAGAGACTCTTTTTTCGCCTACGACTTCCAGCTATCCGAAGACTAGCGATGGCATCACGAATGCTTACGAACTTTGTACGAAATATTTAGACTATTTGTCGTGCCTACTTCCGAGCGGTAATAGCACTCTCGATCGAATTGAAAGTGAAAATTGGTAGCACCATGGCGTCTCTGTTTGAAGTCTGTTAGACACAATATAATAAATCTTTATTTCCTAAGCAGGAAAAGGAAGACGTCTTTGTCTGATATCATGATTAAGAAACCATAATACCAGCACATAAATCATTTGTGGATTCGGAGCAGTTCAATTTTCTTCCTGAACATTCCGTTACGATTTTTACTGGTAAAATTACGAACAAGACGGGGTTTCTTTATGGTATTAACTTTGTTTCCGCAAGAAGTATGCGATATAGTTTCGGTTCAACGCAAAAAAAAAAAACCGCAAATAACTCAAATATAACTCTCGCAGTGAAACTTAGTTTCTGTTTCATCAATTGCCGTCCCCAAGTATCAACCGCGACTTTGAAAAATCGGTTTATTTAATAATCTAGGATGAAAATCTTTAGGAATTACTTATGAGAAATTAAAACTTTTAATATTAATGATATTAAATAAGATTTTTATATCTATATATACATTGACGCCCAGAGCTCATTGTGCTAAAAACGAAAAGGCCGCAAGAACAAATCAGGGGGAGGGGGGGGGGGGGGGAGGGGGCAGTTAAAATTTTGGGACACCTAAAAATATTTTTGTGGATCCCCCGGGTTTGTAAGTTATTGGATGGACGCTTGCTGCGTCTTTGTTTTTCACTTGCTTTCCTCTACTTAAACAGTTCGGCGTCTTAGGGTGCATGTTACGTCATAGCCACCATCAGTTGTTGACCATAACAAATCATTCGTCATTTCCTTTTTTGTTAGACATATACCAAAATGACGGCTGTTCATGTTATTTATGTCAGTAATGTGGTTGCATCCCAAGAATTGAACAATTCGAGAAAATCGCAAGTATTTTCATGCCCAATAGTTTTGAATCAGTTATGAGTCACTACCGGTTTTTCGTAGCAGAGCATATCAACAAAACGCACACGATTATAGAAATACACGAAAGATTTTACTATCCAATAAAAAATAAATAAATAAAAATCAATAGCGTTGAATAAATAAAAAGAAACAAAATTATGTTGACTAGTGCTCTCTTAGTTTGATGATGTCAAGCGTTTTATGCGTAAAAGAATGTTATGTAACTCATCAAGGTTTGATCCATGAGTCACGCATACGACATAATTTCGTACATAAAAGAATTCATAAATATAGACATTCCAATTTGACATCTGAACAAATATGTGTTTCTATGGTAAAAGATAGAAAGGCTAAAAAAAAATCGAACATCAAAAAGGAATGAAATTCCGACTACTTCTCAATTGGTTTTGAGTTCTTAGTCCAGTTTTAAAACAGTTTTAAATCATAAAAAGGCTGGTAAATACTATAACTATACATAACTGAGTAAGTGATATGCTTCGAAGAATTTGAACGAAAATATTGTTAAACTCATACGAGCAAGAAGATGTAAATAAAAAAACACATGTTTTGAAATAGGCAGAAACTGAAAAGTGATAGTATATATTGATTATGCCTTTTAATAGGAAACTTTTGGTGTTACTACTGATCGGTTGTTCATCATATATTTACATGTTTATAAATGATAATAATGCATAAATCTCTTTTCTATTTTTAAAGATTATTGTATTAGTCACTACCTGTCACTGCATTATCTGCATTATTTTAGAGCTGTTCTCAATTCTGATTGGTCTATCGCATAATGCCTTTGCGCATGACTGCTGCTAACAATGCCAAGAATGTTATGTTAGTTTACAAGCTACGAACATTCGAATAGTTGAACGAAAAAACCCGAACATGGCTAAAGTTACAGAAGGAACTGCTAGAGCCGCAGCAATTGTCGGATTCTTTATCTTCTTGTGCGGAATTGCAAACTCTACTTGTGGATTTGTGTGGCTTTCTTACGGTGGTTATCAAGGACATGGATTATGGTCGGGAATACCGGTAGGTTATAGTCGCTTCTAATACACACCTAGCTCTTACTACTATTCCATACAGTTTTGCTTCGTTATCCTCAGCTAATCATTGACCCACAACTTCTTGAAGTATTCTCATGTATAGCCCTAATCAATGTACTTTTTCTGTTCAAACTCTAGAGGGTGAAAACTGCTTTCATAATTTTTTACTTTACTGAAGAAAATGGTTTTCCTTTACTGCCGTTCGTCTACGCTCCTACCATTTCAATAGTCTCTTATCAATATACTCGTATGTCCGAGCGGTTTCGTCCGAGCCAGCATTCCCATTTGCTCAAATATTAGACGTATTTCATAAAAAGATTAAGTTGTTTCTCAAATTTTAACATCTTAAATCAAAAGTTTCAAAGTTAAAGCTAGCAATCGAAAAATCATTCGCAATATTCGTCAACACATACTTCAAATATTACGTATACTCATTACCCAAACTGATAGTAAAGAAACTAAAAAGCGCAAAATTCGCGAAATATTGTGTCTATTATTCGTTTTGTGTAAATTTCAAACGAAAAATGCACGATTTGTGGTACCGTATTCTTTCCAAAGGATTCGATAACTTGAGGCTTCGATCAGTTGAATGCATTGCAGTTGTTTTTCCGTCATACAAATGCTGCGAAATTTAAAAGAAAACTCTCCGAAGGAAGTTCAAAGGAACATTTCTTTGTTAAAGTCTTAAAGTATAAGCTTTATTTAACTACATTTGTAAATATTTCACCAATAAAGAAACAAATATGCTTGAATAACAGTTGCTATTTTATGGGAAATATCAACAAAATGGCGCTGTTGAAAAACAATTGAGCTAGCCTCTTTATTATTGGCGCAAAGCACGAAAACATTCGGCTATGCTATCAAAGTCTGTAGCAGGACACTTCATGTTATCGCCTTAAACTAGTCGTAGACTATCTCAAATGAAGTAAGTTTGTACAACTTATAGTGGAGATGCTGTTATTTTTATTATATTTTGATAATATTTTAATCACGCAGTAATATTTTATCCATGTTCGGTGTTTTAAAGGGCCTACAGGGTTGTTCTGTATTTCAGAAACATGGAGCTTGTCATACTTCGATTCAGGAATACGATTTACCAAAAACATTCTAAAGCTTTTTCATTATTTGACCTTGTCATGTCGTTTAATTCAATGGATACAAACGAATTTATTTGTGTAGCAATTTATATTCCTTGGATTGTTTTGCCATGGATTGTTGGCGGTTGGTTTCATCAGTAAGCACGACCACCAACTTTTGAAGTTTGCTTATACAAATATCAATATTTGTATTCACGACGCTTTGGTTGAAATTGTGAATTTAAGTCCAGAATAGTTGTGGCTCAACTCAAGGGCTTTTTTAAATATTTGAAGTCTATTACCAGCACGAAAAGATCAAGAACTTGCATGCTTGCGCTTTCATCAGAGAAACACCGGAACTCGAGAAACTCGAAATTTGAAAAGGTTCGTTGTACTAATGGCTAACGTTCATCAGTAATTATATAACCAGTTTTCAAAATAGAATGTATTATTAACATCGAATTCTTTGGTTGTGTAAAATATATAGTTATAAATGCATCAATGGTTTCTTCGCGTTTGAATCGGCATCGACTGGACTGACAACAGATCAAATCTCACGCGAGTTCTAAGCCAACAATACGAAATAATGAGCAAAAGATCTAGCGATGACCGTTGTTTGAACGAAACTTCAGCGATTTAATTCTCAAGTCCGTTAGATTCTAATAAAAAGATCGAAATTTAAACCTTCTGAATTGAGAACAATAGACGCGCAGTAATTAATCCATGCTTCGTTGAACTAACTCTTCGATTTTTGCTCCAGCTTCTATGTCTGCAAGTCAAAAGTGACCTAAGGCTTCTAATTCCTCTCTCCTGGATCAAAATCATTAAAGGCAAAATAATCACTCAGTTTGAGTTTTGGTTAAAGAAAAATATGAAATATAAGAAATTTACATGTGTTGTATTGCATATCAACGCGACCTTTCTTTTTTACTCATCATTATGAGAACGAATAATGAGGGAACAAGTGTAGCGTGACACGTCCAAAAAGAATTTTGCCTCACCTCACAATTCAAAAACGCATATTTACCTTCAAAAAACACTTCAGTGATTACGATGATTTCATAATACGCTTGTGTATGTGCGACTCCCACTTCTCGAGAGTTCATTGTCAATCGGAATATGAAAGTAGATAAGAACTAGGGAGGTTTTGTAAAGGTATTGCAGAATAAAGAAGTATTTGTCGTGGCTATTCTTGAAAGCAGTGACTTCGAATTTATAGGCTTATTCAGGCCTTGATCAAAACTACTTCTTTTCCTTCTTCCTTCTTGTTCTTTCTTGTTCTTCCATGATTTTTCATGTTCCTTTTTGATTCTTTATTTTCTTCTTCTCAGTTCCTTGATTTTCCTTGTTTCTATTCTGTCTTCGTCTTGTTTTCATCTTTATTTTCATTGTCCTCTTTATCCTTACGTTCATCCTTCTACTCCTACAAGCTCCTCCTAATCATCATGATCATGATCATAAGCATCATCATCATCTTCTTCCTTCTTTTTCTTAAGATTTTACCTCAAACCATTTTTATCTTTTTTATCCCTTCTAGATGTTGACTGTTGGTTTGCTGGGATTTTTGTCTTTTAAAAGAAATAATACAGTGGTAAGATCATCATATAAATTCATTGAAGTTTGCTATTTGAATAAACTTTGACCCTTATATATATATATATGCAAGTATATCAAAAGTATGATTTAAAAAATTATGGGATACCATCCCTGATATTTTTTTCAGAAAGACCTAGCAATAGACAACTCGAAAAAATATCAAGGATTGTATCCCATAATTTTTGATGTACTTTTAATATACTTGTTTATATGCACAAAAGGGTCAAAGTTTATGCAAACCGCAGTATATACAAATATTTTATTAGCTATATATATATTTATAATGGTATTCTGTATTTTGCTTTGGCTAGTTTGCGTTGTATCTTTTTCTTGCCCTAATGACGTGCATTGCCGCCGGTATTCAAGCAGTAACAGCAGGTCTAGAACTTTATCACTGGAGCGACTTCTTGGGAGAACGAAAGTGTAGCATTGAAGCAGGAGTTTGTAAATGTCTTGGGCAGGAAGATATACGTATAAAAGACCGTAAGTAAACGTCCATGTCACAAATTGTGAGAAAAATCGCACCTCACTGAGAAAAGAAAGGTAAAAACGAAGAAGGCTGTTTTATTTTGCCCTGGGATTTGCTGCGCTGAATTTAGCGACGCAAGTTCATAGCGTAATATTCTTTCAAATTCAGCTCTGAATTTTCCCATCCTCATTTTTTACGAGGATTTCTTCGGAAGCTGGAAGCAGGTACAAAGCTACAACATAGCTGCAACGAACGACTCGGTCAGCGGCATGATTTCTGCGCTCATTGGTATGATTCCCTCCATTGATCCTCGAGCGGCAGCAAAAATACAGCAGCAATTTGGCACAAAAGAAAAGATTCGGTAAAAAAATATGCGAGCTCTAATTCGTTGGGGAGGATGTTTTAGTGAATATACTTTACATTTTCGTTGCAGTGGATTCATGTGACAAAATTCCATCCATCAATGATATTTTCATCACTCTTATCGTCTTTTCTATTATCGGATCACTTCTGTGTCTGGGTGGCGCCATCGCTGGTTGTGTTGGCCTGGCAACTGTTCCTAGATCGGTAAGACTGTTTCTCAGTGTGTTTTTATACTTTTATTTTTACAGCGGTGCGACGGCACTTACCTCGACCACTTTTACAAATTAGCCAACCATTCACGATGTTGAGGGAAAACCGTAACCTATCAGATGTTCATCTCAACCAATCACGATCTATCATTCAAAAACAGTTTTTAAAAACATCTATGTTTTTTCTTCTTATATAATTAGATCTATGTTTCGTTGATTGGCTTCTTATTGGATAAGGATTAACTAAAGTTCGATTGCTTTACTTTCATTCCACATTGTGATTGGTTTATAGTGTATCCAGTTTGAAACAGTGCCAATAGAGCAAGACGTCAAACCCAATTTCGTCTCCCTCTATTAATTCAGTATTTAACAACTGTTACTGGAAATGTATAGATGTAGTTCTATATTTTTTTAGTCCCCAAGTACGTTGCCAAGACCAAAACGTCCAGCAAAGAAGCCAATAACAGGAATTGAGGTTTCTTACCAACAAAATAATTACCCTTCAAATAATTACCCCCCACGCACCGAGTCCGAGTATCCAACAGAAAAGATTCAAATAGCTGATCCTACAGGAAAAGATCATTACGACAGTGGCTATAAACAAGACTACTATAGGAGGCCAAACGATGTGGACATTGTATATGGTGATTATGACAGAGATCGCGAAATCCACAAATTTCCCAAAGACATGGACCATAGTGACCGAGACTACAAGGATAACTACTCTGATCGCGATAGTTATGACAGGCATTATCATGATAGGGATTATGATAGGTATTCCGATAGGGATTACTACAGAGGCGAATACGATAGAGATGATTATCATGATTACGACCGACGATCGTACGAGGATCGAAGAACACCCCCACCAGATGATAAGACATACCTCTAACTCCATCTTATCCGGCATCATGGCTCCATTCTTACGCTATAAGGCTATATCCGTGTCCTTTCTTGAATGACCTCTCTCTCTAAGCCGCATAACTGGTTAAACAGTTCTATCTTATCCAGTTTTTTTATCCATCCGTTACGCATAATTCCTGGAATGGAGGTGTTGCCATCAAGGAAATCTCCGGTACGCTGTCTTTGTCTAGACAACGTAGCCTCGCGATTTCAAGGCAATGATGACCCATGAATTAAATGAACGATGTAAGTTTTAAGCTTAAATCAACACCGTCTTTTTCCCATATAAATAGTTTGCATCATTTTTAATCAAATTTTACTTCACGTACGTTTATCTCAGATACCACTTCCATTGTTTATAACACAGGAAAGGGAGTGTCCGGGTCTTTAAGAAGTCACAGAAAAACGTAAAAATGCAAAAACCGCCATTTTTCCACCATAGAAATAATCTTCACAAATTTTAAATCAAGTTGTTCCTGTTTAGACTGATTACCCATTGTTCGTGCTACAAGAAGAAGGCAGTGGATCAGTTGGGAAAATAAAATGGCAAGAAAAATATTAAAACGCTCAAAGTCCTCCTTCCTGTGTATCACAGGATGATTTGTTGTTGAATTTCTTAATAAGTGCAAGTCATTCAGAAGTATTTTATTTTTTGTCATTTCGTAAATTTATCACGCTATTTATCCCCCCTATTTAGTCATTGAAACTTTTTTATTTAATGCAAAATCGAAGCTAATCGAGGTATGATTCAAGACGTGTTCTAAAGGGCTCAACTCCTGTCCCTTGGCTCGAGGGTTTAAATTCCAATACGAGCTGTGAGTTATGCTTACCACGCTACCTTGATTTAAATCTATGAAGGGAGTGTGTAAGGTAATTGCCTTATGCCTCGCTATATCTTGCCCGGCTGCCTTGGTATGGCTCAGTTGAATCGCAAACACTGCCAGTATATCACGGATCATGAAAAAGAATCCACTGCCTTTGAGATTTAGCAGTATTATCAGTTATTGACAGACAAGAAAAACTGGTGAACTATTTTTTATGTAAAAGCTATACATTTTGGTAATTATTCTAAAACTCAAGATAAAGCAGCCAATAAAAACTTAGCTCATATATAAGGAGTAATTCAGCTGTATGCTGTATATAATTATATATAATGCTATTTTTAATAGGTTTTAGTTCGTAAGCGTATTGTTTTTAATTCCCTGAAATAAAGTAAATCTAAGTGAAACTGGTAAACTTGTTTTTCGAGGGGGTGGGGGGAGAGGGGCTGATAAAAGGAAGAACCGTCCACTAAAGTTTTTACACAGTCAAAAAGAGGGTCATCAGCATTTTCATTCAATCCAAAGTTCTGTCACAGAAGAAGACTGACAAATATTGGGTAGGGAGGAAGGCTTGTTGACTCTTGTTTGACAGTCCATGAGGATTCCTTCGGCCCTTCGTCTACATAAATCTAAATAAATTAATGCTAGCTATTACTGAATATTAATATTTCTTCCAACTATTCTTATTATTTGTATTTTTGCGATCGCGGACTTCATAATCACTTGCTAGTATTTAACAACAACATTGCTAACAAATGTAAATTAATATCTTGGATGATTGAAAAACTTATCCGCAATTATATACCCTAAATGAGCCAATAGGACAAATGCACCTGTGTCCTTGTGACGTTAGGGACATCGAATAAAAGATACGAATTTTTGAGATCGAATTGATAATTTTACTGATCTTGCACTGAGCGCTTTCAGCTGTGTGAAGATGAAGCCCGTTCGTGAAAGAGAAGCTCGATTTGCTGGCATTTGTGGTATATCTGCCGTAGTCTTCGGCCTGGGACATATAATCTGTGGGTCCATCTTACTTGGTTACGAAGTGAAGAATGGAGACGGTTTGTGGTCGGGTTTGGGGGTAAGTCCGCCTATTTCGTGTCCTTTCGAGGAGATATATAATTTGTGATTATTTTCATTCGGTACGATAATATCTCACTTGAAATATCAGCGAATTAATACTACTTTGAGACAGTTTTCGTTTTATACTTGCGATCAATAATTTTGAAATCTGAATTTGTTGAAATTAAAATTTCAAAGTCGAAGGAGTTCGGGAGCAAAAGTATAGGGAAAACGAAATCAAATTTAAAATCGAATTTAGCGTCTTGTTTATTCCATTTCGTTTTTATTTTTACCATCGATGTTTACCGGTCGGTTGAACATCCGTCAAAAGGCCTCAGAACGCTCTCGACAGGCGATATTTCTTCGCGAAAGTTCAGTATTTTATTGTGCATTTCCTTTCACAACAGAAAACCTTTTTATATCCGTAGAAGCCGATCAATTCCTTAATAGAACTTTTTATTATTATGTCAATAATGCACTTTTAAAAGTTAACCTTCACCAGCATGAGTGCCGGATATAATCCATCTCATACACTTCACGAAAAGTCATGCTGCATTCAAACAGACATGTAGACTATTTTAGCATATCTTAGAAAGAAAAAAAGCTAGTAGAAAAGAAAAATAGAGAGGGAAAATGAAAGAACGAATGCATGAAAGGAAGGTGGGATAAAGGCGGAATAAGGTTGACTGACGGCAATCAGGCAAAAAATAATAATAAATAATAAAATAACAATAATATACAACTGAAAGACAAAGAATATGAGAAATAAAAACAACATAAAATAGTTCACCGGGATTGACGATATATCTTAAAATTTTCAACTAAAAGTAAAATGTGGTTTTTGTCATTATCGTTTATAACACCGAGTTAATCTGCCATCTGTTCGCTGACTCATGTTTTACTAACTGAGCCGTTCACTATGAGTTATTTTTATCGCGGATGTCATAGATATCAAGACAATATACACTCTTTTAATAAATCCCACGATGCCTTGTTCTGACGCTTGAATCCATTTTTTTTTTTTTTGACGTTTGCTTTTTCAATGTGAAATCGAAAAAGAATGAAATTGACTTGAAAAGTATAAATCAGTAACGTTAAACGCGGGGAATAAATTAAAGCATCGTGGAATATATGAAAAAGGCACTTCCATGATTTCATTAGCAGCCTCTCGCCGAATCAAAATAATAGGTTTACATGATAAAATATATAAAATGAACGGAACTGGCGAAAATGGAATATATGCAGTTCAGTTTTCTAAACTTAAGTAAGTCAATTTAAAAAAAGCAAAATATCGTTTGACATTTTCGATTATACTTGATGCGGTTCAAACCCTATCAAGCCTGGTAATCCCCCCCCCCCCCCCCATCCCTTCGGCGTAATATTCTATAGCATAATTGTTTGGTTATCCTACATACAGGTCCACTTTGCTTTTTGTCCTGCACAGAGAGCGACTTCATTACCTCTCGATAGTATAATAGAATTCGATTTGGTTCGATGCCATCTGTTTAGTGGTGTCAGTTGTCAGTCAGTTCTAAATCTTTTTTGACTTTCTCTATAGATGATTGCAATAGGAGCTATCGGGATCGCAATATGGTGGACGAAGTTTAGACCAGCTGTGAGTACTTCATTACTAGGCTCATGCATATTAAGTCTGCAAATGTCAAACTTTCATGCATGTTGGTGGTAGTATTGGTAATGTTCCTGGTAATCATACAGCATTATACATTTACGTCTTAATGTAGGGTGGTGGTGTTCCTGGTCAGCAATTTTTCTTGCAGTGCAAAATATTTTCATACAATCATCCCCCCCCCCCCCCCCCCCTCCGGCCCTTCACTTAGGAGTGCAAGTTCTACCATCAGATGTGATGCATATATGGTGTTCCTAGTAATTTGTTTCTGCTCGCAGTGCAAAATATATATTCATCGATCAAGTTTCCTCATTCACTGAGGAGTGCAAGGTTCTACCAACAGATGTGATGCATATATGGTGTTCCTAGTAATTTGTTTCTGCTCGCAGTGCAAAATATATATTCATCGATCAAATTTCCTCATTCACTGAGGAGTGCAAGGTTCTACCAACAGATGTGATGCATATATGGTGTTCCTAATAATTTGTAGTCTCCTTGCAGTGCAAAATATTTTCTTAACAAAGTTTTTCCCCCTTCACTAATGCGTGTATGGTTCTACAGATGATTATCTTCCTGATGTTGTCTGCCGTGTTGGCAATAGCACTGGTTATCCAGACTGCCTTGGCTGTTATTGGTTTCGTTTTTTGGAGGGATTTCATTCAGATGTCCGATAACTGTTACATTTACAACGGCGTATGTCGATGCACAACCAGCGACGGGAAAAAACTTCCCATTCCCTGTAAGATATCATGCTACTTAAAGTGTGGTACCAAAAGTTTTTTTTACTTGTTTGGGGTTAAAAGGAGGTGTAGTGGTAATGCACTTGCTCTGTTAGGGTCCAATTTCTGCACTCGACATCACATGTGAGTAGAGTTTTCTCCCCCGTCAAAATTAAAGTTGCCTCGATTTTTATAACGTTCAAAAAGAAGAAGAAAAGTAGCGATGCAGGGTCAATGACAACAGAGTTTGAAAAGAAGAAAAAATATTTATATAAAATGCTTATTCCTATATACAGTATAGTTTTACTCTTGGTGACATACAAGGTTTTTCTTTTACTTTTGCATAAATTTTAAAATCACTTTTCCTTCAAGAAGTCCCAGTTTTAAAAGAAGTGGGGAACAGGGCCCGGTTGTACGAAGGACGGATAGCGCTATCCGACGGATTAATCTTATCCAGTGGATAAATCTATTGCATAACAGCATCGACTTTTCCAATGGATAAGGGGGATTTTTCGTCGGATAGCGCTATCCACCTTTCGTACGACCGGGCCCTGTACAATAGAGATGGAAAACTAGAGCACAATAAAACAAGGAATAAGTCAGCGAAAGATAACAACCAGACTATGACAAGTGTTGTGGTGCAAAGGAATGACTCTTTATTTTCTTTCATAGTGGAGTCATGTGACCTAATAAAGATGTTTGACGACGCGTACATAGCCTTGATCATCTTTTCCATTTTGAGCTTCCTCGTAACATTGGCTGGATCGTTCATTGGTTGCTTGTCAACTTGCTTTGATGACTTACAGGTATTGCATCAAAAGTCATTTCTATAAAACATATATGCATCCATAAAATATTGGCTTAAGATTGGAAGAAGGTTTGAGCGGGGCATAATTATCTAGAGGTGGGCTTATCCATTCAAATGCTGCAACATTATTGGCTGTTTCAGTAATTAAATCACACAACATCCAATTTATATTTTAATTATTTTCCATATATACATGGACATTTCTTTCCTGTTTGTAATAATAACTGGTCCAATCCTTGAAGCATAGAAAAGATGACTAACTGAAAAGAAAAGGAATGAGGTCATGGAGAAGTAAACCTTGCTGCAATGACCCAGTATCACATTCAGTTCCCCATATTTCGACACAAGATAATTTACTTATTGTCTGGCCTTCAGGAACCCAAACGACAGCTAACCATGACAACACAGCCAACTGATCTAGATTCGGAGCAGGTTGATCAAATCCAACAACCTGAATCGCCACAACAGTCAGCCAGGCAAGATGAGATCACCAAAAAAAACGACATGAAGGAAAGTCAAGTCCAAGAAAAGGACAAAAAGACAGATGAAGCATGTGAAAATGTATTGAGATTATCGTAGAAAAAGTTCCATGAAATTTCTGTCAATATCTCCGAACCCCCACCATCGTCCCTGTCAAATGCAATGTGACTGTGTTGTGTTTTGTAAGAGGAAATTTTGTAGAAGTGAAAAGTGTTATAGGACTTCAGCCTGTATGTAAAACTATTTCATCCCTGAACCACGTATATGGGTAGGACTGAAAAGTGATAACAGAGCAGGGGGATGGCTGGTCTACTTCTCCTTTGTATTGTTTTCTACACTATATTTAACTTGTTCAAACACACTTCATTCAATAACCAATGCATTCTCTTTGCTACTTAAACGCACATAAACCAATAAATGACCAATGCATTATCTTTGCGCTAATTCGCTAACGCATTTAAAGTTTTCAGATAGCATGAAGCGCTGCTGTAATAATAATGCTGCCTTTATGCTCAGGCACCACCTAAGTAAACTCACTACGCAATAAAAGTTATTAGTTAGCTTTATTAATGAAGCTATAAATCTTTTTTTTTTTAATACTTTAATTTGTACATTAGTAGATGGTAAAACATTTTATTGTAATATTATTAATAATAATAATAACATTTCTTATGAAACTTTTTAGCCTTTCTCCATATTAAAATGCAATGTATGACTTGCTCAAAGTACCACTGTATTGGGTATTTCATAAAACGACTAATAAGACAAGTATTTGTCATAGTAAAAGAGTGCAACAAAAAGCAAAGGTTTGAGTAAATTATCAATGGATTGGTATGGAAGTATTAGGACTCCTGCAATGGAAATATAGAAGAAACTGCAATTGTGAGACACTATTCAAACAGTTTCAGTCCTAGAATCATCAATATCTATATAGCATTCATAAATTCACTTCCATGCCAATCTCTTTTTTTCTTTCTAAAAATCTACGATTTTTTCCGTTTTACTTAAATCTAAAATAACATCAGATATAGATTATCTAAAAAACGCTCTAACACTCTTATTCATATGCGTTAAAATATGTACAGTGTTATATTTTTTGGACGCTTTACTCAGGGACCGGTGAAAAACATATCAGATTCTCTTTGGCTGATTGACTGTTATCTATTAATGACCCACAAGGGGCGAAGAAAACTGAATCTCTTCTTTCATTACCACTGTCATTAAGACTCAGAGCCATGAACATAGTGGATGGAGTCAGGCTTGACTGGTTTAACTTGTTTGACGAGTCCCTGACTGGCGTAAAGGTGACCAGTGATTGGCTGTTGGGAAGCAAAACTTTTCCCGCCAAAACTGGAGATGCTGCTGGTGCAGTGTCGTTGCCTTCTTCTTCGCTTGATGTTGAAGAAAGAAAGTATTTATTTGGTAGAAAGAAGTTGCCCTGTGTACACGAAATGATACATTTATGAATAAATATTTTTAGAGGAAAGTCTATTTTACTTTCTTGGAAATGCCAAGAAATGACAACGAAAACAGGTGACAAGCAAAAACAAGAAGGGACGAGGCAACGAGATTGTGACACAACCCGCTACAACGACAACATTAGGAACAAGATATAAAGCAGAGCAAAGTAAGGTAATATTATATAAACACTTGCCTGTTCATTTGCTGCACTTTTTCTACATGATCGTCGCAGAGATCTTCTTTTGGAGCCAGACCTCACAGCTATTTCCTTGTCAACACAACTAGGCTTTTCAACGTACCTCTCCTCAGGCGAGGTAGACATTTCTGGTGCAGAATCACTGGAAGAGTTATCTTGTTCCACTGGGGTAGTATTGGGATGACTTCGAGTTGATCGACGAACAGGAGTTACATTTGATGTTCCTTTTCTTAAACTACTTCTTCTAGCACTATAAGGTGCTGGGGTATGGCCAGCATTCAAAGAACAAGTGCTTCCCTCTACTAGCGGAGAATCAAACGAAACTGCCACAGGTGTCAATGTTATCCCAGTGGATCGTACGTTCCCTTGTACCCGGGGGGTAAAGACAATGGGCCCTGGGGTACCACCGGCCGTAGAGTTAGCAGAAGATTGTGGTGATTGAAAAAATACGCGTGATGAATTGCGCTTCTTTTTGGTTGAGGATCGTAGACAGCTTTGCCTCTTTTTCATTGTATCTATTCGTACCTCATTCTGATCCATTTCCATATCTTCGTCTGTGTTTTCGATAATACTATTCTCCTTAGCAGAAAGGTAATCACTCGTTTGAGCTTCATGATCAGAAGAAAGACTTCCCACCTTCATTTCTTCTGGATTAATTATCTCTTGTCCATTTTCCATCTTCTCTTCAGACAATTGATCTGAGCCAGTATTACAAGGGATACCTACACCTGCCTCTGGGGTTAAGCGCAGGCCTGGACTTTTCTTTCCAATTTTTTTAGGAGTTGATATAACTTTGGGGGTTGCATGGGGAGCACCTGAATGGCTGATTGGTGTGTTGCGCAATGAACGTCTGACTGGAGTAAGAACAATTTCTCCAGCTAAGCCTAGGGGAGGAGAGAGAAAGAACAAGATGTTGATACACCATGACTATTTTTGTACATACTAAAGAGCAGTTTACATGGAGAAAACTTGTCCCTGGTAGCTGGGACACACTGACCTACCTGAGCCAACAATACCTTAGTGTTTATATGAAAAGAAGTTGTCCCTATAAACCATGGGACAACTATCGGTTTTAATGGAGATGCCAATTCTCAAACAAAAAAAGGTGTCAGTTAGGCAAGTTAAAGTATTCTCATGGGAAAAATTGTCCCAGGTGCCAGGGCCACTCTCTTCGCAAAGAGGGTAACCCTACCAGTAGGTTGACCCTTCTAGCCTAGGCATATGTCATGTAAATGGTCGAGATGAATTTACAAAGAAACAAGGGAGAAGTTGGCTAACCCAGGATAAGTAGCTTGGGAAAAGTGGTATCCCTGAGTTCTACCTGGCACAACTTTTCCCCAAATATACAGCACCTAATTGAGGTTCAAGCTCATTTTTATTTACCTGATTTCTTGCTTTTCTTTACTGGTGTCAGAACAGTAATGAAAGAAGTACTCTGAAAACAACAACACACCTACTTAATTCCCAAGCATATTTTCAGTCCCAAGTTTTGACATCAGTATTACCTCTCCATCTTCTGCTTGCATCTGTCTCTTCTTCTCAGCCATCTTTGCCTTCATGGCTGCCCTCATTTCCTGTATTCTAGACTTGCCTGCAGGTTTGGCATCTCTTTTTCCAACACCTTTAGCTTTGGCATTTTTCTGGAAACAAAATAACTGTATTAATAGAAAGTTTTTTGTTCTTTTTTATTCTATTGTCTCGACCTCCATATGTTTGGAAATTCTTCAAAACTGTATTTGTAAATTATTATTGATCAAAGAATTGAAAGAAAATATAAACATTTAAAATCTGCAACATTTTCCATATTTTCTCTTTTTACTTTAATCTTTTTGCTTGCTGTCTTGGCTTGCTTGGTTTCTACGATCCAGTTTTCTTCTTTTTGTTTCTCTAAACTGTCCATCTTAGTGTTCACATCTTCAACCTAGAATGAAAGACAATTTTCATGATACATCACTGATACAGTACCACTAATGCGTAAAACAAGACAATATTACAGTCAGCATACCTCTGGAAAAGTATTAACGAGTCAACAAAACATTGGAAAGAAGAGAATGGAACATTGATTTTGGTTGAAATTCCAGAAATTTAGGATAATCCTTTAACTGTATTTTAAAATTTTATTGGTACAAAAGTAATGGAAAGCATTACAAATAACCTGCACTGAAGGAAAAGGTAAATATGTCTTTCAGTAATTCTTACTTGAAAATAAATCATGTCCCAGAAGCCCTGTAGATCTAACATTGTTGCCTTCTTCTCTGCAGTTTCATCCTGAAACCAAAACAGACAAGAAGCAAGTAAATTAATTGCAAAGGGCTAATTGAAATCTTAGTTATTCGCTTCTTAAAACCTGTTTTCTTCCTACATACCTCACTCAAGTCAATCAGACCAGAAAACTGCTTGAATCGCTGACTTATCAACAGCTGTGCCTGACCAATGGCTGTTCTGATGTTTCCTTTAGCTAAAAACCAAAAACGTTAGATTATTTTGGTAATATGTATCAGTAATTATATTTAATTTTTTTTTTAACCATTGAGTTCATGTTTCTTTGAGAAAATAAACCCAAAAGGAGCCAGTCATATTTGCAAAAACAATTACCTTCCTCTGGTAAGCAATTATCTAACTCCATTACTTTCTCCCATCTTTCACAAAGTAGAATGAGTTTCTCAGTTTCAGATGATACAAGATCCCTGAAATACTTGCTACTAAGTTGATTCTCTTCATTTTCCGCATCTTTGCTTCCTTGCTCATTATTTTCCTCTGTTCTGCTTTCCACATCTTTCACATCAGCTGAGCGGGTTGCACCAGTGTTTGCATTTTCAGTTTCTTCTGACATGAGAACTGGATAGTGATTTTCTGCCTCCTCATTTCTTAAAACAAAATTGTCCTTGGTAATCAACTGCCGTTGGTTTTCTGGGGTAGGAATGGCTGGGGCCAATCCCTGGAAAAAGCTCTCAGTACTGGCAGGACTTAGAGGCTGGAACTTGAATTCTTTGGAATAGTGTTCAAAAGAGCATATACCAGATGGAGCAGTGAACTGGAAGTTTGGTGGTGCAAATGACTTTCTTTGTTGCTTTTTTTTAGCTAATGGAGTCATGACTTTCTTCTCAGACTCAACTAAGGGATCTTTTTCTTTCTTGCTTTTCTCTTCAAGTTTATTTTTCTCATTATCTGTATGTTGATTTACTAAAGAAAGGGTAAAACTGAAAGTTATTACAGAAATGAGTAGATCTATATACTGTATCGAGAAATGAGGAGATCTATATATTTTGCAATCTGATTCTGCTACTGAAGGATAACCTTATTCATTATCAACGTTATTACAGAGCTAATTTTTTTATGTCATCTGAATAAAATACAGTACCTGCTAATGATGTCTTACTCTTAACAGACTGCCTTGTCACCCTTTTTGGCAAATCTTCATCCTTTTCAATGGTAAAAAAAAATCACTTCACAAATTATCAAACTTGCATTTACTATACCAGTGGGATGCTGAAAAATCCCCTTTCCCCTACCCAGACCTCACCCTTTGCAGTTCCTTTTAATGTTCTTGGTTATGGATGTATTTGGTACCAACCTTATAGACAGCTAAAGGCTTTTTGGCACTGGATGTTACTTTTCTGTTTGCTTGCTTGCTGATGGCTAGCTTTGTTGAAGACCGAGTCACACGTTTAGCAGGAGGAACACTAACCGGTAACTTTGTTGATTTGGTAGGAAATGGTGCCAAGCGAGTTTTGTTGTCATATTTAATATGCCTCACTGCAAATACACCTTTTTCTTGTTTCTTGGCAACTTCTGCCTTTCTTTTAAGCTCTCTTTGTTCCCTCCACTTTAAGAGCATGGCTTTTCTCTCATCTGTGACTTGAGGCTGGGACACATTTTCTTTACTGTTTGATTTTGCTAATAAAATGAATAACAATTAACTTTTACAACAGTTCTTTGCATAAAGCAGTTGATATCCACGTTACAAGGTAGGAACAATAAAATTGTTTTTGCATAAAAGAGATTTCATTTCCCACTGTACAACATTTATGTTGTATTGCGTAGTTCCAAATATTATCCATGCCCCCCTCATGGAGGAATTTTTTTAAGACACCCCTCCACCCCCCGGAAATTCCAATTTTCTTCCATACAAACTCTGTAATTTTTGTTCTTTTTCTGACCCTCCTACTCTTCGGAAATTCCAAATTCCTCTGTGGGGTGGGCAATGATGGTTTCTGGAACTATACATTGCTTCACAATATGCTATTGCTTAGTAGATCCCTACAATCTTAGTGAATCAATTAACTGAAAATCATTATGAATAATATTGCAGACAGTCTATGAATAGCTCATGTTGTGGTGGGGGAGTGGGGGAGATGAAGGTGTAGGTGAAACCTTCCCAACAGCCTGTCTCCATTTTCAGACCAGACCATCAATAAATATCATATTCCCAATTCATAAATACATCCCTGGGTCCCCTTGGTCGATTGACATATGAATGGGATGTCTCATGTATAATGCAGAATACCATTTGACACAAAAAGATGGCAATGATTACCTTTGGCTTTGCCTCTGGCCCTGCTGTCGTTGGTTTTTACCGTTGTTTTCTTTTGACTTGGATTTTCCTCCAAAGTCAAGTTACATTCATTAACTAGGGACAACACTAAGCCTCTTCTTTTGGTTATCTCATCTAATCGTAAGGCTTTCCTATCTTCGTTGGCACGATGAGCTCTAACGAACCGATTTGAACTTCCCAACTTTTCTCCTCGATTCTTGTACGACGAAACATGGTCGTGAACATATCTCTTATTCGTAGCATCCATAATTGTAGAAACTCGCTAAAATTATTCTTTAACTCAAGGAATTAAAATGATCTCGAAAAAATCTTAATCATAAAAAAATCGCATAAGAAATAAAGGATTTTTTTATCAGAAATACCACATGAACTCTTGTTATGGCACGAGATACTTTTTCGAATACTCGATTCAAAACGTTGACCTAAGTCTTGATTGGTCAATATTCAAATCTTCTAGCTAATCAGAACTCAGTACTGCATTTTTAAATTGGACCAATCAGAATAAAGATTATATCCCACAGTGGCATAACCTATCAGATGTTTCGTTATGTATTCGTTTAACACAATAGATAAAAATATGCCAATCAGATAGCTTCTTATATTATTGAATACAGACCAATCAAATAATACTATAATTTCGGTTCTTCCAACTCGTGTCAGTCAAAATGAGTTTTATGGGAATATCCGCAAAAATACGTATTTCTCCTATTGGATTTATAATTTTAGGCTTATGTGGTTTAGCAATTATTTATTATTTTACCACTGATTTTGGTGCTTCATCAAAGTACACCGATTCTATCGATACAGTCTCGATTAAACAACTTCTTGCAGCTGCAATCGACCTCGCACAAAATGGCGGCGATGCCGTGAAAGCGGTAAAAGAAAATAATAATCTTAAGGTAAGAATCAATATAACCCAGTTCTCTATTCTTTGGAACAAATGAATATCTATTTTTAATATAAGCCATGCTCAAATCGAACCTTTCCTTCCCCTTTCAGGAAGAATAAGCATAAATAAAGGAAGCTATCGTAGCTAAAGCTTTATGAGATATTGTCATGTTAATTAATTAAAGCTCATAGTATATTATTTACGAGATCTATTAGGGCGTTAATTCAAAATCTATATGGACCTATAGACCCCTTTTGAGATTATCTGCGAAGGGAGGCTAACAGGAAAATACGAAAGAAATGGCCGGAATTCCATTGTGAAAAAGTGTTATTTCCTTTCTATTTCCTGGCTAAGGCCCAGCTGTTACAAAGGGTGAGTGTTTACGGTGGCCGAGAGCGGACATAAAAAAAGTCAAAATCAAAAATGTCAAAAGTTCAAAATTGAGGTGATTTAGGACCATATTACAAAGTGAGTTTGTCTTTTTGATCAATTTCCTCTTGTTATTTTGTCACAAGACATTTTGACATTTCACCTCAAGCAACTTTGTCGTCCTGCATTTTGACATGAAAGACTTTCGCTTTTCACATTTCTCCATTTGGCCTCTGATATTTTGTTTGCAGGCGATTTGTCAAACGACCAAAAGCAAAACAGCGAAAAGTCAAACTCATATAACATGTACATTGCAATTGGTTAAAGCTTTTAAGTATATTTCATTGCAGCAAAATGTTGCAGGTTTTTTAACGAACTTAACATGCTCATTAATAATACATGAGGAAACCAGCCAATCAATCGGCTATTTTTGGGTCACATGATGTTAATTGAAACCTGGTAAAGTCATGTGAAAGGACTGAATTCAGTCTGTAGTAACTGGAACAAAATAAATTTTGTTCCAGTTACTCCAAGTCAAATAATAATTAGCATGAAAAGTCATTTCAAAGCCTCCAATATTGGACTGGCCGTGCGTGATTTCAAGCTTTTGTCGGCTCTGAATATTACTTCAAAACACACAACAATGTTGCTATAAATTTGTTGCCTCTCGCGTTAGTTACAAGAAGCCCACTTTTAACGCTGCAATGTTTTGTGAAAAAGTTCCTCATGTAACACCACCTTTACACATTGAAGGTTTTAGCTGAAACTTGTGTGTGAGAGAAATTCCACATCAGACCTGCAGGCCTTATTTCAATAAAGTTAGTCACCAAAAACCTAGAAAGCTGTGATCACCGAGAGTCATGGGGAAATATTTCATATCCAACAAGTAAAGCTTTTGACACAAACTGCAGCAGTTGAGGATGCTCAGAGGAGGTGAACTTGTAACTGGTAGAAGATCTCAAATCCATCAACATTTATCAAGCGGTTGATACACGTAAATGTGTCTACCCATAATCCTTGTTGGTCTCAGCTTTGTAGCTTTTTAGGCAACTAACTTTATTGAAATAAGTGTTATTGCCATTTCTTAAAAAACTAAAATGGTACTAAACTAAATGTTTCTGGAAATATGTTTCCTCATTTAGCCAGGGCTTTAATTAATTTTGCATCCAAAATATATACCGGTAATACATATTATAAGGGGTATTTAATAGAAATTGTTTTTTTTTGTTGATATTTTCAGCAAAAAAGCAAAGGTAAGACAAAAGAAGGAGCAGATGATCCTGTAACACAAGGAGATCTCTTGTCCCACAGAGCTATATTTTATGGCTTTGAGAAGGCATTTCCAAACATCAAGGTTGTATCAGAAGAACATGAAAATGCTTCATTTGACAATACCCATATTAAGGCACCTACAACATCACCTGTCATGCTTAATGAACATTTATATAATCTAGAAGATGAATACGTTCCTTCCAGTAGTGTCCTTGTTTGGATTGATCCTCTGGATGCAACAAAAGAATACACAGAAAATCTACTGAATTATGTCACTACAATGGTTTGTATAACTGTGAATGGGAATCCTGTGGCTGGTGTTATCCATAGTCCTTTTCTAAAACATACCTCCTGGGGATGGGTCCAACATGGCAATTCACCAGATTTAAAAAAACCGTCTTCACAGGTGTTGGAAAAGGAACCTAAAATTATAATATCTAGATCGCATCCTGGCAGTGAAGTAAATGCCCGAATCCAAAAAGCATTTGGTAAAAATGCAAAGATAACCAATGCAGGGGGTGCAGGATACAAAGTTTTAGCATTATTTGGCGATGATGCTAATGCTTATGTTCATTTAACTCTTATCAAAAAGTGGGATATATGTGCTGGAGATGCAATATTGAGAGCCATGGGTGGAAAAATGACAACATTGAATGGAAAGAGAATAAACTACGGGAATGAAAGAGATGTTAAAAATAAGGATGGCCTCCTAGCAACATTATTGGAACATGAGATATTTCTTAAAAAGCTTTCACATGCAAGTTTATAATTTAAAAGAGTGCAAATGCTAAACCCATGAAACATAGATATTTTAGTGTTGATTACCAGTATTATAGATCAACAGCCACAAATTAGGGACTGTTAATTTTTTACTAGTGAGGTGTGGGGTTAGATTTTCAAATTCCAGGTCACGTCATTTCCTTAATCTTTGATTAAACGAGAAGACACATACAGTGGAACCTGTCTAATGTTATACCGACAACAAAGGCCCAGATGAAATAGTCTGTAAAATAAGGTATTATATCCGTAATATAGAAGTTGTTCTTACAAGTACTGTAAAAAGCCTAAAACAGCTATTTTTATTGATGTGGTCTGAAATGGAAAAACATTGCTCTTATGATAAGGTAAAGGGGTTCAATTGCCTTTTTTAAAATTATTTTACTTGTACAATGCTTAGTATTTTTAATTTGCAACCTATTTCATGTCACTGCATTCAGTAAATTGTTGAATATATGTAGTTGAGGAATTTTTCTTCTCAAGTGACTAAGTAGGGCCAGACCAGAAAATAGGTTTTTTTTTTAACTATCTGTATAGACTCAATTGCAAATCATTGTCAGGTTGAAACAGAGAAATTGAGAATGAAAAGATAGGGCACAAAATGAACGCTCACAAAATGAGAATGAAATTTTGTTTTTAGCTAGCAAGAAAAAATTAACTAGCTAAGTTTTTTGAGTATGACCACAGTCCCCCAACAAGTAATGTTTGTCATTCGCTGAGATTGTTCACTAGGGACTTTGAGTATTTTTGCAAATGAGAACAAAACTTACTATCGCCACCCGGTTAGCTCAGTTAGTTAGTAAGTGTGTTGGTCTGTTATGTGGGATGTCATGGGTCAAGCCTTGGCTGGACCAACACTCTGGGTCTTAAAATAACCTGAGGTGCTGCCTTTGTAATAATATCCATATCAATCTTGGCTTCTATATTCTGTCTTAAAACCTGATAATGATTTTAAGATGATGATATAAATGAATTTTCAGTAGTTACTAAATAAGACATTCTCTTTTGATTTCTGAAAATTTCTTATGCTAATGAGGAAATAACGTAAATAAAGATCAGCCTATTACTGAAGGAGTAAAGAAACTGTTTTATTTATTTATACAGCTATCTCAAATAATGTTCAGTGTTCAAATTTTTTTTTTGGAATAGCTTTATATATAAAAAAATATTTTTACTCTTTAATACTGTTTCCTTACACTCCTTTTCAAAGCTGGATTGGAACATGCAACGTTTGTCAGTCACTGCTCCATTCAGTAATACAGTGCAGCTCTTGACTAATAGACTATACTAGATAATTTTTTGTGTAAAAAAATATCAAATTGAAGAGATGAATGAAAAAAAATTTAAATGGATCTATTGGTTAATATATATCAAGGACCATGACTGTTTTCATTGCTAGTACTGAATGAAATAACAGTTTGGACAGGGAAATTGGGCAATACTGCTGTCAATCAGAGTTCTTACAATAACTTAAAAATTTCTTGCATGCTGATTGGTTTATTTGTTATCATCAATATGAGGACAGACAGATAAAGTGAACCTCAAAGAGCACACGCTCTTTCTGTTGGGTAATTTGATTGCTAAAATGAGAAGTTTTTATTGTTTTTCGTTATTGTAAAAAACGAATAGACATCAGTTTTTCATGTGTCTGTCCTCTTATTGATGATAAATTGCGTTATCACATTGTCAAAGTAGTGTGGATTCACGAGGCGTAGCCGAGTGGATATGCATACTACTTTGACAATGTTTATTAAATGTATATTATAATATAACTATATTATTACGCACGCTCTGATTGGCCAAAAACCAATGAACTATTTCCCCATGGGCTGTACACTTGTGAACGTTGATCGCTCACCTTTTTCTCTAAGTTTTCAAACCTGATGGCATCAATAGCGTGCGCACGAGCAAGATGGGTGATATAGCGCACACTCTGATTGGCTGAAATGCCTATGAACTATTTGCCCATGGGTCCCATGGTAGATTTTTGGTCATATTATAAATCAGTTAGAGGACATAAAAGCGCGCGCACATGGCGATATAGAAGCATGAGAGAAAATATAAAGAACGATTAACAAGCAAAAGAGTGGCACGAGGCGAAATTATTACATTTGTTAAATGTATTGTTGTTGTCAAAATTTCTAGAATATCTTGATTACAATCAATTTATTTTCAGTGCTTTGCATTGGTTTTATGAGTTAGTCATTATTCAAAAATAATATTATCTTATAGTTTGTTTCAATTAAATTCTTTTCAGTTCATGTTAGTCCAAGATGGCCAGTAGGCATCACAAAGATATGAATTACTCTCTCCATCACCTTGTATGTCATTTTCCCAACGTCTTTCAAACAATTTATACAAATTTAAGGAAGAAATAGCATCTACAACAGAACAATGTTCATTAGATTGAATATCAGTCTTAAGCAAAATCCGAGTCAAACTTTTAAGTGAAGGTGTGATATTACTTGGCAACCCTGCGAAAACTCGAAGAGGAGCATACTTCGAAGTATCTCTGATAAGATAAGAAGAATGAGTCAGCTTTAAAACATTTAGGTCGGACTGCAGCGAATGTCCAACAAGTGTGTGGTTCTTGATAAGCCGCTTGACTTGTATCTTGGCAGTATGAAAAGAAGTCGCTTTACGCATATGTTTTGGTCGAATCCCGCTCCATTGTGTTCTAAAGTCCGTGATAATAGCATCTGGTTTGACATATGAATCGTAGATCACTTTACCCTCGTAGTTGACTATACTACATCGAGCTAAAGCACTCTTCTTGTCTTGTCCAACTCCAACCATTTCACAGTCAATAGCAAGGACACTTTGTGCTTTTTCTCTTCTGGTATTAACTAATACTTCCCCACAAGATGTGGATGATAAGTTTACAGGTTCTTGTTTAATAAGACTATCCAATTCGCTAGTACATGCTGCTACATGTTGAGCTACTATCATCGTTTAGGACTGCCATTACGATCATCATTTTGATCTTTTCTTCCTGTCTCTTTAAAAGAAAGTCTCTTGAGTTTTTTTCTCTTTCGTCGTTCCAATTTTAAAGTATTTGAGGATCCCATCTCGCTTGCTCTTTCTTTAACATAGTAATAACATGATTTCGAATTTTACAGTGATAATATAATAAAGGTTCTTCGAGTTTCTTTCGACACGTGGTGCAATAAAACCGGTAGGCATTACGCAATTGGTACCCAATCCTTCGCAAATAAACATCACACAGGGACCCCATTAGGACAGTCATTCCGGCGCAGTTTTTTCCAGACATTCTTTTCCTCTGTCTATCTTACCATGGCCATTTCAGATGATAAATAACGGTACGCAAGGCTTCGTTCATCATTATATCATCAACGAAAGCAAAAAAAAAAGTTCCTGATCTGCTTAACTACACAGGAAACTGTATCTACTATGCCAATATGCCCGCAGAGATATTGAATTGTAAACAAGGGCATGTAATTTATGCCTGGGGTGTTGGTGCTGGGGTAATTGGCACCTTGACTCTATTATTAAATTTAGAAGCTTCTGGGAATGAAAGATAGTCCTACCAGGAAAACGCAATGTATCTCATTTCCAGAAGTAAATCTTTTATTCAAACGAACGATTCTTTCATTTCTTCAGCCATTTGTTTATCCTGAACATGTTGGGTACACCATGCGAATGAATATAACTAGTATTTCATAACTAGTGTCAATTACAGTATTAGGGTTGCGTCGGATGGAATTTTGTTTGAAGATTAAGTACTTCTGAGGAAATGTGCCTAAGACATCATGTTATATTATCCACGATTAAGACTCCAGTAGCCATAGGCCAGCAATCGAGTTTGTCGAAAAACACTTCCCGTAAGTCGGTTACTTTAGGTGGTTGTTGCATTCATTTCGTCCAAATCATTCCTTCTTTCGACTCGCAGTTCTATCTTCCTTCTGTCGTTCCTCTTCTTTCCCTCTTCTTCTCCTATTTCATTTCTCCATCTTCCTCATGAACGTTTTTATATTCATTCGCTATGATTTTCTAATGGGTTTAGTGTCTTTTAAAATTTAAGCTGTACAAAGGCTTATTCCCACAAGTATTACAACCCTCTTTTCGCAGCTAAACCCAACTGGACCGACGAAATCATGGCACTACGTTCAACAAGCCATATCAAACACCACCGGCTTGTGACGTAAACAGTTCCTCCAAGGCTTCGAGAGTCAGCATCATCCATCTCTCATTGTTAAGTATCTGGGCTCTTGGTTTTTTCACTGTAGTTCGAACTAATTCAAACCCTTTTTTGCTGTGTTCTGGTTGGACACTATCTGAGACACTTCACCTACAAGATCACTAAATTTAGAGCCGCTATTCAGTAAATAAGAACATAAATGAATTCCGTATGAAAAGGATACTATGTATTCTGAACTCGTCTAGAAAAAAGACACTGTTTTTCGTTTGTTGCGTGACGTCATTCTTATCAAATGCTGCTGATCTTTTTTGGAAGGTTTATTCATTAAATTCACTTGGATGAATTTTTTGCTCTTTATATCAATCTTCTCGTGTGAAAATGAAGGTTCCGGTCGAAAATATATAGAATATATATATAATATATAAAATTTACTTCAAAACTACCATGGTCGTTCTCAAAGAGTTGTGGTCGACGGTGTTGCATCTTCCTGGGCTCCTGTCACCTCCGGAGTACCTCAAGGCAGCATTTTGGGTCTTCTTCTTTTTGTTTGGTTTATAAACGATCTTCCTGATGTCATTCCCAAGGAAACTAGGGCTGCTATGTACGCTGACGACACCAAGATTTTTCATAAAGTTACTTCCCATCGCGACTGCGAAGACATTGAGAATGCGCTGTCTAGGCTTAATGTTTGGAGCTTCAACAACAACATCATATTCAATAGCTCAAAATGTAAGCTGTTGACAGTGACACGCAAGAAAAGACCAATCCTACATGATTATCACCTTGGCGCAGACGTATAATCCAACGTACACAAGAGGAAAAAGATCTCGGAGTCACCATCAAAAGAAACCTTAACTGGGACGAGCATATTAGAACCATCGCAGCCAAAGCTAACAAGCTTCTTGGTATGATTAAGAGGACATGCCCTCAACTGACTGATATAAGATGCAGAAGAACACTATACCTAGCACACGTAAAATCTCAACTAGTGACTGCTTCTGAGGTATGGTCACCGAGCCTATCTAAACTAAAAGAACAGATCGAAAGAGTACAACGACGTGCCACAAGATGGATCCTCAGGACCAAGATTGGGGAAACCACTTATAAAGAAAGACTAAAGGACTTGAACTTGCTCCCTCTCTGCTATGATAGAGAGATTAAGGATCTAATGTTCTTTTATAAATCATTATATGGGCAGACAAATGTTAATGTTCACGATTTTGTCTAATTCTCCAAACATAGACGTACTCGTCTTACTCAAAATCCTGGTATGGTTCTTGAAACATCTTTTTGTCAAACCACTACTTTTCAAAGCATCTTACTTTAAAAGGATAGTTTGCCTTTGGAACACCGTCTGTAAAGAGGCGCCAACTAGTGTTCTTTCTAGTCAATCTCAATTCAAATTGTTTCTAAGGCATAGGTACTTTTCTTTGCTTGAGGATACATTTGATGTTGATCTGACATGTACTTGGTCATTAGTTCGTAAGTGTCCTTGTCATCGTACTCGATAATAACTGAACCTCCCTCAGGGATTTTTGTTTGTTTGAACTCCATTGATTATTCTTTGACATTCTCGGTTCACTAGTTATCAGTTTTTACTACTATAACTGTATTAATTTTCCAAGACAATTCTCTATTGATTTATATCGTTAGTCAAAAGGAAATGCCTAGCATGGGTCCTAGAGTCCCGTTCGCACTTTCCGCTTTGGGTAGCATGTTTATTCTGTAATTTTGCTTACTGATTGATACCCAATAAAGTTGTAAAGACAACCATGTACGGCTGTATGCTATGTAATGATTATAATAACAACACTGACCACAGGAGATTTTTCTCGACCGGCCACAGATAACCTTGGCCCATTGACCTCTTCTATGATCAGAATCTTTGATTGTTCTCAAAAAAGACTAAAAAGCTGATGCGCTTCTATGCCTTTCAATGACTATGACGTGCATGGGTCCCTTTGAATAGTTTTGCCGAGTCCCTTTTAGCAGATTTGTGACAAGACTTGAGTCCTTTTCTATTTTTATTTATTAATATTGATTCTACATGAAATGAATAGTTGAATGGTGAAATATTTTTATATGATTTGAGTAATGCATCTTGGAGATATCAAGGGTTATACTTCCAGTATGCTAATGACTGTGATGTCATAAGAGGCATTATTAAATGGTAGTAAAATATCATATTTAAAACATAAATGATAAAAGTTAAATTTTACAAGGTTTCGGGCTCTAGTCCTTTGTCTTTTCAGTTTCAGGGGTGAGAATCTATTGACTATACACTCCTATTGACTTTTCTCTTCAAGCGTTACCAGAATACACAGAATTGATTGACAAGGGAAAACATCACGCATGAAAAGATTCAAAAAAATATTCCGGACATGCTGCTATGACGTAATGGATTTTATACAAGCCTAAAACACTTTGACCCAAAGATAGTAGATTACGATAGCTACCATAACGTAACAAATTATAATAAATCAAAACACGTTGATCCTTTCTCAGACACACACTCTTTGATTTGTTACCTAACGAATGAAGATGTTGTTGCTTTACGCAGCCTTGGTTTTCAGTCTTATCGGGCAGTGCCTTGCAGATCTTTCTTCTGAGTACGACCATTTCGTTGCATTAGATCCATTACAGAAGATAAACTCTACTGGACTGTGGACCAAGCTGAAGAGAGCATCTCGTTTGCTGTGGAGGCCGTTACTACTGGATGGATTGGCCTTGGATTCTCACCCAGTACTGGTAGAATGAAGGGGGCTGATATCGTGTTGGGATGGGTTAAGGATGGAAAACCGTTTTTAACGGTAAGCTGATGTGTTCTTGGTAAAAACTTTGGTAATTTGAATTTCAAACTTCACGTCACATGATCCGAGCCCCTGAGACGAACGTAATGACATACGCCTTTTGCTGTTCATTAACAGAAAATGTACATTCATTTGTGCCAATAGTTGTATCAATAACGTGTAATGTACTTTCATCAACACCACGAGTAACATCATTAGCGTGGATCAACTTTCAATAACGATAATTGAATATGCGTGTACATTCATAGGCATCAATGGACAATCAATAGCGCGTTTGTACATTCATATGCGAGGAATGTATTTTCTTGTGCGCGAAAGTAAACTTCAATAACACGAATTAACAAACGATTGCATTTATGGACAAATAGATTTATCTGCTATTAGCATAACCATTGACAATCTATAACGCGTTGATTGTCGTTATTGATTGTCCATTGATGCCTATGAATGTACACGCATATTCAATTATCGTTATTGAAAGTTGATCCGCGCTAATGATGTTACTCGTGGTGTTGATGAAAGTACATTACACGTTATTGATACAACTATTGGCACAAATGAATGTACATTTTCTGTTAATGAACAGCAAAAGGTGTAAAAGTCATTAGCAAAAATTGGAACTTTTGTGAAGGCCTTCGAATGCCGAGAAGGTACTTCAGAGTTAACAAATTCAGACAATGATTTCAGAGAAAATAATTTCAGAGATAATAATTTCATAAATAATAATTTCAGAGATAATATTTTCAGAGATAATAACCCGTGTCGGGGTCCTCAATTTACCATATGCCACTAAAACATAGGGGCTATAACGGAGTTCGTAATGCATGCGAATCGATCTAAAGGAGACGAAGCAAAGTCTTGATGTCAATGCATCATAAGAAATTCATATCTCTCAGAAATTGATACCTCTGAAATGATTATCTCGGAAATTTTAAAGTGTTAAAGTGTCTCTAGAGGGCCTCTATTTCATGCTTATAATTTGCTAAACTAGTATTTCTTATTGATCTTAACGTAACAGGACCGACATGGCGAAGGTTACTTCGTACCCGCGATGGATGACTCACAGAATTACAAACTCATTTCGGGCACGGAAAAAGACGGTAAAACAACGTTGAAATTTAGCAGAAAGATTGACACTTGTGACAGTCAAGATTATAAATTCGAGGTACTGTATGCATTGTTTTTGTATTGGTGGTGATAGCGATATGTATTTATTTTCGTATGCGTAGCCTAGTTTTATGTTTGTTCAGTGTTGACTGTATATCATTGTTGTTTTTTGTTACAGGTGCAGTTCCCTCTTCCTATAGATCTGCAGTTGCATATTTTTCTATTGATATAAAGGGCTTTTTCTTTTCTTAGAGTGGAACGACTAGAGTGATTTTTGCGTATCACGACGAAGATCCCACCTCTGACACCAACATGAAGAAGCATTCTTATAAAGGTTCACGAAGCCTTCTCCTTCTAAACTTTGTGAAAACATCGAAACCCGATCCATCCTGGAAAAAACTAGATCTACTTATGGACAATGTAAGTCAACGTTCATTGAATGCTTATGCAGTATTTAATTTAAATTTTACGAAAGCTTTGCAACTACTATTACAAGTTTTACGTATGGTATTTCAGGCAATACATCTATTGACGTGAATGTATTTTTGTTACTTCAAGATGACAATTCCAAAACATCACACCAGCTACATGTGCAGACCCTTCAGGCTTCCCGATTTTGGAGGAAAGAAACACATCGTGAGGGTGAGTTTGATAGAGTTTATAGACTGCAATTTTTGATGTGGACAACCAACAATTTATTGTAAATAAACTGTGCATAACAATTTATTTTCATGTATATATGAATATATAAAGACTATATATTTGTACTGAGGAAAAAATGTATCTAATTGAGCTGATCTGCGCAGTATAACAAGCAACATATGCAGCTGCTAATCATAAGACTCTGAGTCTATGAAATCTTGAATTTATTTTTAGTTTGAGCCCGTAGTCCAGCCAGGCAACGAAGGCTTCCTTCATCATTTTATCATCAACGAATGCAAAGGAAAATTTTCTGATCACCTGCTTAACTACACTGGAAGCTGTATCGACTATGCCAATATGCCCGCAGAGATCTTGAATTGTAAATTAGGGGACATCATGTATGCCTGGGGTGTTGGTGCTGGGGTAAGATTTTTTTATATTTTTGTTCTATAATTTAGGATATTGGTTTCCAGCCATGCCTGATATATAGACTCGTTGTTTCCCATTCCCACTATACTATATCTTAAACGAACGATTCTTTCATTTCTTCAGCCGTTTGTGTATCCTGAACACGTTGGGTACCCTGTGGGAACGAACGACAGTGGCTCGGTAATTATCATGGAAATTCATTACGACAATCCTAACAACGTAGAAGGTAAAATATCATGCTAAAATATGTCAGAAATAATTCACCTGACATCGACTTCCACGAGGGCTAGGAAGATCCAGGCGTCTTATGGGATAATTCAGAGACATTGTATTTACCAAAGGGGCGTGGAAATTAAGACAGTTGATTTAATACTCTATAAAGGACTCGTTCTGTATGAAGTTATTTCAACTCCTTGAAATCAACAGTTGCTATCAATAGATGTTACTGTTAGTAACAGCTGCTTTTGTAATGGCAAAAATGCTTGTAGAATCTTGGAGGTTGTTTTGATCTCTTGCTTATTGGTTTCATGTCGTAGAAATAGTCAAATACAATAGTTTGAGGACTTATTTTGACATGATGTTTTGACTTAACATCCGCTCTAGTTGCTCCTCAGTCTACCGCTTGTTATTCAGCTCCAAAAAGGTACGTGATTGATAGTAAGAAATTTTAGATATTCATATTGTGAATGTTTGTTGTAGGACGGCTCGACAGCTCTGGAGTAAGGTTCTACTACACGTCTGATCTGCGCACATACGATGCTGGTTCTTTGAATGTGGGGGCTGATGTTACATCATGGATGGTAATACCACCCAACCAGGACAACTGGATCACTACTGGATACTGTAGGAAAGAATGCACCCAAAAGGTAGATTGTCGTTGTAGGGGGAGGGGGAGGTGAGTGAAGGATCACTGGATCACCACTGGATACTGTAGAAAAGAATGCACCCAAAAGGTAGATTGTCGTCGTAGGGGGAGGGGGAGGTGAGTGAGGGATCACTTGATCACTACTGGATACTGTAGAAAAGAATGCACCCAAAAGGTAGATTGTCGTCGTAGGGGGAGGTGAGTGAAGGATCACTGGATCACTACTGGATACTGTAGAAAAGAATGCACCCAAAAGATAGATTGTCGTCGTAGGGGGAGGGGGAGGTGAGTGAGGGATTACTTGATCACTACTGGATACTGTAGAAAAGAATGCACCCAAAAGGTAGATTGTCGTCGTAGGGGGAGGTGAGTGAAGGATCACTGGATCACCACTGGATACTGTAGAAAAGAATGCACCCAAAAGGTAGATTGTCGTCGTAGGGGGAGGGGGAGGTGAGTGAGGGATTACTTGATCACTACTGGATACTGTAGAAAAGAATGCACCTAAAAGATAGATTGTGGTTGTAGGGGGAGGGGAGGTGAGTGATGGATCACTACTGGATACTGCAGAAAAGAATTCACCCAAAAGGTAGATTGTCGTTATAGGACTATTTTGAATAGACTTGCAAGAGTGTTTTATCTAATTCTGTTCATTTGTATTGAAAAGGCCCTTGAAAGCAGTCCCCTTCCAGGAAAAGGAATCAAAATATTTGCTTCTTTTTTACACTCACATTTAGCAGGTAAGAGCTAGATTTAACAGAGGATCACTTTATTGAGAGGAGGGGCGTAAAGATATAGATACGCGATAGACTATGACATTGGGATCTATGGCTTATTACACAGACCCCCCTAGTCGCTGTGTACCAGTGTTGGATTTCCAAAATATGTGGCTAGAAATGAATGTTCGTTGGTTTTTTCCTTTGCTTTGAGGGTTTGTCTCTTGGTTTTCTGGTTTTTCCCCTCGGCAAATAACGGCCACTTCTGAATCTCGCTGTCGTAGTAATGAGCCTCTGGCTTGGAACACTGTGTAGTGAACAAAGCACTCTTGCAGGCAGATAGCCCGATAGACGTCAAAGAAAACTATAAGTGCAGAGTGTTTAATTTTCAACGTGTTTTTCGTAATTATAATAAAAATAAATGATATTCGTTCGTTTCAACGCAGGTCGTGCCATCTCGACCCAACATGTTAGGGACGGTGTTCAGCTACCAGATATTGCAAGAGATAACAACTATGATTTTAATTTTCAAGTAGGGTAGTTTTCTCCTTTATTTCGTCGTTGGTTTTTGATTCCGTTTTTCTTCTTCAATTTAATCCTCTATTTTTGTATTCCCAGGAGATGCAAATCCATCCTAAGGAGGCTCACTTCAAACCCGTAAGTTGGTTAGTTAACTTACCTCTCAAGCTGATGTCTCCGCGATCATTTGACCTCATGTTATTTTTATTTCAATACCAGGGTGACGAGATGATTCAACAGTGCAAGTACAATACCAAGGGTCGTGCCAATACAACATTCGTGAGTTTAAATGACCTTATCTCTCGGTACTGCAAATCAGTAACGTATCTTGCTGTGGCACGCTCTCTCCAGTCCTCTCGCGAACCTTTGCACTGGATCATAATAATATGATACCTATAACCGGTATTATTTGAACATTCCCTATGTGCACTTAATCTTATTTGGTTTCTTTTTAGGGAGGACTAAGTACATCAGAGGAAATGTGCCTAAACATTATCACGTATTATCCACGGCTAAGAGGACTGGGTTCTAGTTGCACCAGTAGTAGCATGCCAGCAGCCTACAAGTTTCTCGAAAAACACTTCCCGTAAGTGGATGGTTCCATCCATCCATCCATCCATCCATCCATCCATTTCAATTTGTTTTGTTTTGTTTCCTAGGTCTTACAAAGATTATTCCCACAAGTATTACAACCCTCTTGTCGCAGCTAAACCCAGGTGGACCGACGAAATGGCAAACGATATGAGGAATTTCCTTGATAAAGAAAACATGATATCAGACTGCTCGGACAAAGCAAACTCTACCGTCAGATTTGCAGTAAGTTACACATCAGAACAATCTCAATCTCAGCCCTAAACAAAATATGGGGACCCACAGGGTTAGGGGGATGGATGAGATTAGTGGCCATCGGCATCGGTGCTTATCAACCAGGAGCATTTAGGAGCGTTCTACCCTCTAACTGGGATGCTAGTCCATCGCCATGCTTGCAGGACCTTTTACCCTCAACAATTAGACTGGCGGGCGTTTTGTCTAAACTGATGCGTTTGATCTAATTTTCATAGCGACTTGCGAAGGATGTTTTATTTTATTTTATTTTTTCCAAGGAACATATGGACCCAAAGAACCTTGGGAATAAGGTTACGTTCAACAAGCCATATCAACCGCCACCTTCGGCTTGTGATGTAAACAGTTCATCAAAGGCTTTGAGAGTCAGCATCATTAATCTCTCATTGTTTAGTATCTGGGCTATCTGGGCTCTTGGAGCTGGCGTTCTCTCACTGTAGTTCAAACCCATTGTTTGCTGTGTTCTGGTTGAACACTATCTCAGTTGCACTTTACGAGATCACTAAATTTAGAGCTGCTAATCAGTAAATAAATACTGTATAAAAATGTTTAATGTATCGGCTCAGTGGCGGATCTAGAGGTGGGTTTTGGGGGTTGCAATCCCCCTCCCCTATGATCATCTCCCGAACCCTTTGGTCTGCTATATCTTTCCACCACCTCAAATCAATGCCTACAACCCCCCTTTGAAAAAATCCTGGATCCTCCCCTGCGGCTGTTAATCGAACTCTTAGAGGAAAAAGATTCTTGCGTGGTCATTGTGACGTCTTTCATAGATTAGTATCTGGGCTATATGGGCTCGATTTCCGAGGTATGGTATTCTCTTAATGTAGCTCAACACCATGGGACCGTTCATTTTTTAGCAAGGAGAAGAAGGGCCGATCAAAGTCTGCGTCTGCTTATCTTTGCACAGGCGCACTCCCTATATGTTTCATAGTAGTTGTTTGTTCCTTAAATAAAAACTGTGATGCTTTTTTTTTTAATTCACTAAGTTTTATTATAAAAAGATTTGCAATACATACTTTGGCAGGAATATAGCAACGTGATCATCATCATCATTATTAGTATTACATAGTATTTCAACATCTCAAGATGGTGTTGCATATTTTTGTCTTGGAAGAGAATTTTATTTCTGGAAAACTTGTACTAAATAATTTTGATATATTACTTGTTATGTCATTACTGGTAAGAATGCTATCTCCCCCCCCCCCCCCCCCCCCCCGACTTTTCCATACGTTTACTCATTGTTTCACGCACGTTATGTACGTTATGTTTCACGCACGTAAATTTTGGTAATGGGCTTCAGAGGTTAATCTCTGTGCCAGCCCAGGTATTCAAAGTTTGACGTCATCACAGGGAGCCCAAGCTCGACTATCGCGATCGTTGAGGTAAAAGTAGTAGCTCAGTCAATAAATCGCTTTTCCTTTTCGAAATGCCTAGTATTTTTTCTTCTACCTTTCTTGCGTGTCCAAATAATATTTGCAAAAGGACGGAAAGCAGAGTTTCAGTGCAACTGTATAGTAATCAATGGCTCTAAAACCCGTGACCTCATGTTGTCACTAACTAGTAGTCGTGCGTCTAGTAAGCGTATCAGCCTTTCTAAGCGAAAAACACTCATGTTTGGACATGTGGTATGTTATTCAAGATATAAACTGCGGAAAAAGAAAATACTTCAATACTGCTAGCAGAGAGAATTCTTTTAACGAAATTGTACATATCTTCTGGTAATGTGCTAAAGTACGACGTACCTTCGACGTAAATGGAGGATATGGAATCGTTAGCTACGCAAGAATCTGTCTTATACAAAGGGAATTTAAAGAAAAAAGTCGGAAAGAATAGCTGGAAAGGTTTCTATGTTGTTTTGGAAGGAAATAAACTGATATTTTCGAATCCAAATGATGGAAGATGGGCAGGAAACATTGAGCTACACGAAGGATCAACAGTAAATCTTGACGTCAAAGGATCTCGAATAGGGCAAGAAATCCAAGACCCAACAATAAACACAGAGATCGCTGAACTTAACAAACGAAAACACAGAGGAGAAAATCTCAAATTTAGCCTTCAAACAAAGCGAGGAGTTCACTTATTGAAGGCAGATTCTGAGTCACTTTGCCTGGAGTGGATTCGTGAACTTCGAAAAGCTGTTTTGATCATTCGCGAAGAGAATCACTCTAAACTTGTTTCAAAACATTTCCCAGGGAAACCTCGCCATGGGAAGAATAATAAAACCCGTAAAGATTTGGGTGTATATCAAGCAGTTGAAGCCGAGGATAGCTGAAAGCGAAGAAAAAATGAATCCTGCAAGGAGATCTCGAAGTATGTCGTCTCACGAACCGAGATATTCGAGAGAATCGGCCTTCAACTTTATCAAGCGATCAAGATTTCGCTCGTTTAGAAAATTGTCCCGGAATTACGAGAATTTAAACGAAACCTATGCCTAATACTATGTTATTTTTTATTAAAGCTAAGAAGCTTTGTATCAAACAAAAAACTAATCCTTAATTTTACTTATAAAAGCTAAAAAGCTTCGTATTCGGAAAAAAAACTCTAATTCTTAAAACGGAAAATAAGAAAGTTTCCCGTTTATAAGATATGTTCTGCTGCTTTTGATAGCAACTAACAACGAAGTATATATGTATATCAGATTTATAGATTCATTGCTATCTCTTTGCTATCTACTTTTTTATATCACAGATATTGCGTTACATATGCAGTGGAAGCTTTGCGTGACTAAAACATGATCGCGAATCCTCAGAACGATGTGCAGAACCGCAGGCAGCCAAATCTCTTGTTCTGTGGTGTTGTAGTATTTGAATTCAAGTATGTTAATGGAATGTAAATAATACTTTTGAGAATTGCTATCAAGGTAAGTAATTTTTATTCTTAAAAGTACTAATTTTACATGCTCTGAAATATTGCCGATTATATAAATCCAAATACTACAACATCACAGACCATAGATTGGGCTGCCAGTGGCAGAGCGTAACGAAAAGTTGAACTAAAATAACAATAACCGTAAATTACGTAAGTTCTTTAATATATCTATAAGAAAATTATAAAAGAAAGCCTGTAGTATAAAGCTTCAATAATTATTAGGGTCGTCTTCTTGGAAAGAAAATATTTGCATAAAGAGTAAATTGTTATTACAAAAAATCTTTGATGACGTGTACTTAAAAGATAAGAATGTATCGGCTATTGATTAAAACAGTTCCTTTTGTTATTATATATGTTAAATCTAGAGGATATTGGAAGAATATTTTGGCTGAAAATTATGTTTGCCAAAATGACAAATCTGATAACCCTTGGGTGTAGGAATAGTCTACTTCATAATCCTTGGTGTGAGGAAAAAACTAGCTAATAATCATAGTGCTTGTCAGTACTGTAATGAGATGAAACCAACTCCTGAATCCATATATATTTATGGATAAAACACTTCAGATAGAACAGTGTAAGAGATAAAAGAAATATTAAACTGAAGCCAGTTGCAGCATTCCATATTCACAGCAGTGACGCTTGAATCAAACTTACACCTGGGAATCCATTGGGGGATCAATCAATACATACACAGGGAGCAAAGGAGGGGCATATCAATGGGTTCCTAGCTATTTATCGTAAACCTTCCCATTGGTAGTTTATTTGTAATCGGTATTGATCTTTCCTTCTCTACCTTCCCATCCCCTTTATTCCCCTCCCACGGCTCGAGAGAAATTCCTGGTGCCAAGTGATATAATAGAGCTTCTCAATCAAATAGCTGAGTCAAACAACTGGAAAAACCCCAACAACCGCTGAGCTGATGTAAGGCAGGGCATGACTAACTTTAGGTTGGATATGAATTTAGATCAAACAAGCTCTAGGCTTTATAACTTGACGCTGAGTCCAGAAGTCATCAAATCTGGGACCAAAGAGGTGAGGCAAATGTACTATGATTACTGTACTCTGCACTCCTTAGAGACTGGTAAATGGATAATAGTATATGAGGTCTGCTATGACTAGGTCTTTTGGCTCCAGTTATATGAGACATCCTACTGCAATTCCATCTGGGAAGCTATAGTCCTCTTTATTTCCTGGCTTCCTCTCCACCTGCACAATTCCCACTGTATCATCTAAATGAATAACTAAAGACACCAATGTCCATAACGGCCAGTCCTAGTTGCTTCAGTCTCAACATGTACGACATGAATTGTGTGCTGGGTAAACCTAGTCTAAAAACAGACATGTTATCAGATATCATTGAGGGCTCTTGTCTTTGTACAGCGCCAAGGAAACTAAATATCGAACTGAGCTATAGGCATACCATCGACCATTTAACCTTTTCTGAGATAGCGAACATGGTGCCGGCATTGTTGTCTAGCTTCGGTACAAAAAAATTTTTTTTCATCATGCATTATATGGTGTTGTTTGTACCGAAGCTAGACCATAGTGCATCATGTTTATCGAACTCAGAAATGGTCTATGGCCAGGGAGTTCGCCTGAAGGCCGCGCGCAATGCGCACGCATGCGCGATATCTAGAATCCCTAAGACCGCAAAAATGAGAGTAAAAGTCAAAACGTCCATCATAAATAATATGCAATGCAGTGCACTTAAAGTATTGTGAAAAACAAATGATTCCATGAAAAAGAAACTGAATGAAATAATGAATCGACGAAAGGTAAATATAAGAGACAGTTTTCTTTGATCAGATACAAAGTAGGCGCTTCTGTTCAAATATAGACATCAATAGGTAACAGTATCAAGGTATAGGAGAGATAATAGACACGCTCCAAGGTCCGTCTTTTGATAATAAGAGTGTTTATTTTTGCTTCACTTTCTTTCTTAAATGTTTCCTGTCTGGTTAATAACGAGTAAGCTAAATCAAACAGCGAAAAGTGTACAAATTAGTATGAAATTAGAAATAGAGAAATAGTGTCAAAAACATCCAGGAGAGAGAGAGAGAGAGAGAGCGGAGAAAAAAAACAAAACAGTCAAACCTGAAGGGCTTGTCAAGCTAAGAGCGGACTTTCTGTATTTTGGAAAATCAAGATATTTTGTCTGGTTTTTGACTGCTCTTCAATCTGGGCTAACCATTTCTTGCTTCGCAAAGCAGATCAGTTGAGTTGGAAAGGGATCTCGTTGACAAGACAATTGCTTAATAACAATTCCGAATGAAAGACGCTGAAGGAGAATTTTCAAGATTGCTATAAATTCGATACTTCAAAGAAAAAGATGACGACTCTTAACCTTTCCGAAAAATCGATAAACATGTCTGCCTCAAGAGAATTAGCTTCAAAATCGTTGGTGCAGTTGTATTATAGCTTGCTTCTATCTGCGGGACTTTACCTTTCTTTACTGGCTTTCACTACGACCTGCGCAAATGGTCTCCTTCTCTGGATCATATACAAGAACTCCAAGCCTTACTTCAGAAAGCCTGTCACTGTTTTGATTGCTGCATTAGCCTTAGCAGACTTTTTGAATGGGTTGATAATAGATCCCCTCTATGCGAGTATCTACTTCTCCCTGTATTTCAAATCCATATCTCGGAGTGCTTATCACAGACTAGCTGAAGTAGGCACGGTGTTGTCTGTAATCACCATGAATGCTTCGTACTTGATAGTCTTAACTTTATCCTGCACACAACTCATAGCGATTTCTTTCCCTTACAAACAGAGAACTCTCATTACTCTTAGGTCTGTAGGTTTTGCTGTTGTTCTAGTCCTAGTGTATTCTATTTTATTTGCATTGTCGTATATTATGGGGATTCCTGTCAACCTTTTCCAGAAACTTGAAGTATTTTTGAATATGACTGGAATAACAGTTGTCTTGATAGCTGCTTATGTTTGCCTACAAATCTCATACACCAGGCAAAGAGGCAAGTTTCGTCGACTGATGACTGCCAGCAAAATTCAAGGCCAAGAGGAATCGCGCGTTCATCGTGACCCTAATTCGGTAGCCGGTAGCAGAAAGTTTCTGATGGTAAATCTTTTGCTCATTGGCTGTTTATTGATAACAAGTCTGCCTGTCACTGTGATTTGGTATCTCAGGCTTTTTTCCATAAAGTTGCGCACAGAATCTCAAATGCTAACTTATCGAAATGTAGCTCTTGTTGTTGATAATTTTCTATTCTTGAAGTTCCTTGTGGATCCATTCATCTACGCTTGGCGCATGCCCAAGTACCGCAAGGCTCTAAGACAAACAATCAACTTTCTGTTTAACTGTTACGCGCGTTCCACAAGGAGGAAGAAATCCAATACTCAAAACTCACTAGGAACGATGATACACATGCTTAGCCATAGAATGAGCTCAAGACAAACCAGGAGTTTGAGGGAGGTCGTCGAGGAAGACGCTGTATGACCGCCATTGTTAACTGTCGCGCGGGCACGTTCTCGGTCTTCTGGCCACTTCACAATGTTGTAAAACTTGTCTCCAACAAGCGCATAAATAAAGTTCGATATGTGATGATTGTCTATAGACATCTTGCTCTAAATCATTATCCGGAGGTTAAAACAGTTTAAAAATAATGACAAAATAGTTCATGAGAAGAGAATTCAAATAAAATGCTAATAGTAGACAGTTGCTATGGACGTGATACTGATGGGAGTGGGGGGAGGGGTTGTAGCCCAGGACAGTAAGGCGCAATAAGAGTGTGGCAAGAGACCATCATGAAGGTCACGGTCCCATGGATCTGGCTACTAATGTTACTGTGGGATTTACTGAGTCGCGCATGGTCCAGGCATGTGAAATTATAAAATAAACCCAGAAAAAATGTTTTTCTTCAATAAACTTACCATTAAAAATTGTGTCGTCCACATTCTTTCTCTGTTGATTTTGCATTCTAACTCCATACTAGGTTAGGGGCTACCTGTGTTATTAATCAAAAGTGCCTGCAGTGTGATCAGCGGATTCTTCGCGGCAGCCATTTTGTAGTGGAAAAAAACAACATGCGACTGCTTCTTCTCGAACAAAAATATTAAAATAATACTCTTATCGCCATAAAAATGGTAAAGAACAGAAAGAAAGGTAAGATTATATTAGTGTGGGTTTTCATTGAACAAGTTGACGAAAGTTTGGCTGAGCTTTTATAAAAATCTTATTGAGGTGATGTTCGTGTTGTACCTTTACCAGGAGAGATTCAGGCATCCAGAGCCGAGCTAATGGTAATGACAGTATCAGAAATCGTTAAACAGCTTATCAATGCACACGAGAAGGGAGAGAATGTTAACCTAAACAAGTTAGTATTAACGCTAGACTCGAAGGAAGCAGACATCGTAATCAAGTTTGCCACTGTTTTTATTGCTACGAACTGATCAAGACAGCAATTACGACATGGAAATCGGGCTATCAATCAATCAATTAAATTATTCGGTACCTTTATATTCTCTGATTTTACGATAGTGTATTATTGCCCTATTTCCCTGTCGCTACTGTTTTCTCAATCAGAGTGCAGCAATGAAAACAGAGGTTACTGCTTGCAAAGGGTTCTTTTGCTCTAGTAATAATGAAAATTGCTAATCAATAAATCAATATGAATCGATCAAATTAATAAATATCGAATACCATTGGTAATAGATAGTTTAAAAAAAGTTTTTTATTATATTGATAATCATCAATTACTATTAAACTATCATTGATTATCATTGACTTACATCGATTACTAATCCCTTTGAAGTCACTTATTTTCTACTCACTGACTAATCATTGATTACCAATGATTCTAATCAATTATTAATTAGCACATATGACAATTAATTATTATCAAAATTGAACAAGAATCAAACCTGAGACCCCAGAGGTGCTGTAAGGTACAAGTGTAATACAGCTACACTACCCTTGTTTTTGTTGTTGTATAATTAGTGAGGATAATGATTAAGTAAAAAAAATTACCCCAAAACCATTAATCTCATTGTTTAATATCTGAAAACAGAGTAAAAGGTGAAGCAGCGAGTAAATATGGCTTGGCAAGTCAACCAAGATTAGTAGATATTATAGCAGCTGTTCCCCAGGCTTATCGAAAGGTAGGTTTTACTAAGGTACTTGTTACAAAAGATCAAGGGTTAATAGGAGTAGGTATGACACTTGATGTGATGGCAGCCATAACAGGAAGTAGAAACAGTTGAATCAGGCCTTATCTGGTTTACATGAGAATCAATTCAATTTCACAAAGAAAAAAGGCTGTTGTTCTACCTACAGCCATGGCTAGCTGCCATCATAAGATGGCGCAAAGCCTCTAGATTGTCTATTATCAAACCCACTGACCCTATGGTTTACAGATTGAAATACATTCCCTCACTTATGACTATGGAATCTATCAAACCCTAAAGTATTATATTTAATTAGCATGTTGTCCAATGTTTTTTACGCTTTACCTCACCATAATCAAAGTTAAAAACATTACCTTCCCCCGGGGGTACTCTTGCCCGTTTAGGTTAGGGATGTGCCGCTCAGCCTACTTAACCCTGACTCTGTTCCAGAGTAAAATCGCTGAAATCATGCCCAGTTCTGGTATTTAGGAAATGGATACCCTGTTTCAGAGAGAATTAAGAGAGTGTGATTTCATATACCCTTTCCCAGAACAATTGTGATTTCATAAACCCTGTTCCAGCTGAGTATAATCACTGAAAACCATAGACTGTTTGACAGCACATACCTGTATAGTGAATATAAGGGGAGTAACCCCCCCCCCCCCCCCCCTTGTACCTACCATTGTGCCATTATTTCCCTTTGTTACTGTGCATTGAAGCATATTAACTTGATCTTTGGATAATTAATTTTTCCCTTTTGTCTTTCAGGTTTTATTACCAAAGCTAAAAGCAAAACCAGTCAGAACTGCATCTGGGGTAAAGATACAAATTACATAGTTTACCATAAAGTCCTGTTCTTATGATCTAAATCCACCTGACCTGGATATGAAACCACTAATCTGTAAACAAATTAGTACCAGGGTAGTTTAATGACTAATATTTTGTTATATTCTCCATAGATTGCAGTTGTTGCTGTCATGTGTAAACCTCACAGATGCCCACATATCAACATGACTGGAAATATATGTGTGTAAGTATAGATGAATAATGGGAAACAAATCAAAATATGATGACCAATTTGGATAAATTTTGTTCTGGACTGACTAGCGAACCTCTCTTACAATTTGAATAACTTTTGTTCTGGACTGACTAGCGCACCTCTCTTACAATTTGAATAACTTTTGTTCTGGACTGACTAGCGCACCTCTCTTACAGTTTGAATAACTTTTGTTCTGGACTGATTAGCGCACCTCTCTTACAGTTTGAATAACTTTTGTTCTGGACTGACTAGCGCACCTGTCTTACAATTTGAATAAATTTTGTTCTGGACTGACTGGCACATCTTAGAAGTTAAAATGCTTTTGTGTTTACATGCTAACAATAAGTTAGTCAGTCCAGAACTATAATAGTTGTTCAAAGTAGTCACCATATATTGATTTGATCTATATATATTACAATCTGTAGTATTAAATCTTTTTATGGTAAGTTATTGAATACTATTTTACTTATTTGTGATTCAAGAAGTCAAACCTGAAGATGATGGCCAAAGGATACAGTAGTTTAAACTTTGTAAAACTAAATCAGAAACTTAACTAACTAAAGAAATACTAATTATCAATACTATTAAGGTATTTATCCCTTTTATGTTTTTTATAGATATTGCCCAGGTGGGCCAGACTCAGATTTTGAATATTCTACACAGTCATATACAGGATATGAGGTAAACAATGCAGTTACAGTTCTCGTTTTACAATACTGTGTCTTGCACTAAAGCAATAAAGGAGGTGATTTTGCAATGATTATAGAGATGTGAATAATAATATTGTCCAAAGTGTTAAAAACGGTCTCTATCATTGCAAGGTCACTGCCATCCTCACTTAGATATACAGGCATAGTTATTCCTTTCAAGATCATACAGGGAACTGTGATGGGGGCCAGCTCTGCATTAATTGATAAATGGACTTGCTAAATACAAACATTTTAGCTCAAGTATTGAGATTTTTTTCCTACACAGCCAACATCAATGAGAGCAATTAGGGCAAGGTATAATCCCTTCCTCCAGACCAAACATCGAGTTGATCAGGTAATGCATACTGCAATCTATACAATTTATAGAACAAATGATTGTTTCTGCAAACTAGACAATCTGAAACTGGCACATCCTTTTTGGTGGATCACCAGATATTGTTTTCCAAGGTGGCTAAACTGTCAGGAAACACTTGGGAAGCAAGTGTAACATTGTTCCCATGCAGCACAGAAACTCAACATGTTTCTGTCATACTGCACAAACAGATTTTGGTTGTTGGAAGCAACATTCATCACTCGTAGCAATATTTAACTAGTGGCTAAGTTGTACACTGTATGTGCTCTTGTTTCCTCATTTAGCTATTGAGAAATCATTTAATTGCCCTTGTAGTATAAGCATTTACTATACATATATGGGTGGTCTCATTTATATATTTATTTTGTATTATAACTACTATACTACTGTATGACATAAGAAAAGTAACCATTGGACTTCCTCAGTAGTAGAAGATATTGTTTATTTGACTGAAATTTCAGCCCCCCCTCCCATTCCCACCCCTTAAGAAAGGTTGTCCCCAATCTGCAAGGAGGTGTTGATATTTTCTGGAAATACTGTTTACAACTAATTACTTCTGCACTTGCAAAATAGTGTTTTCATTTTACATCTCGTTTTCTGTTTGTTTTTCTTTAGCTCAAGCAACTAGGACACAGTGTAGACAAGGTAAACAGTTTTAGAAAGTATGAAAGTGATTGAAACTAACATAATTTCCAGCAAGATATCAGGTGGTCTAGACATTTTATCACCAAACAGTTGACTTTGGTGGCTTTAAATTAATGGGATGGTGATTAGGGAGGGGGGGAGGATTTGGTAACAGTGAAACTTTGATTTCAGGACAAAATTTATGATCACACTGGTAACCAGTTACAATTTCAAGCTCTGTAGAAAAAAACACACACTTCATTTGCTTTATTTATTGTGTTGATATTATTATAATTTAATTGAATGAATAAAAATTTGAATCACCAGATTAAAATGGTGTTAAGACTTTACTAGCTTTTCACTTTTAATGTGTATTGTATAAAGTTTGTCCAATTCAAAAATGTGGTTTGTTTTTTTTCTTTCTTTTCTTCAAAAGGTTGAATTCATTGTGATGGGAGGGACATTTATGTGCCTGGATGAAAGCTACAGAGACTACTTCATCAGGAACCTGCATGATGCTTTGTCAGGACACTCTAGCAACAATGTAGATGAAGCTGTCAAGTAAGTATATGTATGGGAATTAACTCCATGATGTAAACCATGTTGCATGTACAATACTGTACCTCCTAGGAAGGCATTGCATGGCATTATTTACTACCAGTATGTTACTATGGTAACAACTCTCAGTACCAACAGCAAACCCATGACATGACTGCCATGTTTCCATGGTAACACCACCTGAATGAACCAAGAACATAAATGTAGATGAGGACACTTGCATGCTTTCTTTTGAAAAAAATATTGCCAAGCATTCGTCAAGCATTTTTGGTAGTGGTAGTAAAATGACACCATTATGCAAAAGGCCTATTGAACCAAATTTGGACCATCGTTTTGCAGTGGTTGTCACAAGTTATACGGATGCAGACAGTCAGTCAAAAAAGGAGATTTTTTAATTTTTAGGTACTCTGAGAGAAGTAAAACCAAATGTATTGGAATAACTATTGAAACAAGACCTGATTACTGCCTCAAGAAACATCTCAGGTATTGTGCCTGCTCATGGATGGTATCTACTTGTAAAGGAAAATACTTTATTGTTCCTACCAATTAATTCTGACTAGAACTAAATGACTATAACAAAGTTTTTTCGACTTTCATTTGTGGCTCCTGTTCCAGTACTTTACAATTTGCATGGTTGACAGTTTATGTATAGTACATATTATCTGCTATAAAATAATCTTACTAACAGTTTTTGATATTTTACTCTATTGACAGTTCTATGTTGTCATATGGTTGTACAAGGCTAGAGATTGGTGTTCAAAGTGTTTATGAAGATGTAGCAAGAGATACAAACAGGTTGGTGCCGTTGTTTGCATCCCTCCCCCTTGCACTCTCCTTGAATGATTCAATCATTTTGTTTGTCATGTAGATGTAGATTAGAATCCAAGTATCTTTGCAGGTCAGCATTATCATGTTGTGGTTGATCAAGACATGATATAGAAACCAAGAGATACGTTTGTGTCTGCATGCATTTCAGCACGTTTTTCTGGTTTAACTGCTACACTAAATATACCTACAGTCGAGATATCAATCAGGTTTGATGTTTGCAAATTTTGATTGGTTTCTTTGTCTGTTTGTCAGGGGGCACACAGTCAGAGCTGTCTGCGAGTCTTTTCAATTTTCAAAAGATGCTGGTTTTAAAGTAAGTATGAAAATTAGATTGATATTCTAGGTTTTAAACATTGTAGGATTTCATTTTACTGATTCCTTTAATGTGATATTTGACAGGTAGTTGCACACATGATGCCAGATTTGCCTAACGTTGGTTTAGAGAGAGATATTGATCAGTTTATCGTAAGTTACAAGCTACAGTATCTGATCGTACATCCCCTTGAAAGAATTGATGACTCTCAAATCTCTAGGGTATGCAGGACTTACCATCATTTCTGAGTTTGGTAACAAAAGCAGAAATTAGATTCACAAAACTAGCAACTCCTGGATTTGAGGCCAAGCCCACAATCACTGGAGCCATAAGAGTCGTCAATAGATCTTCATGGTAAATAAATGTGACCCTTGCTGACTCTGTGAAGTAAAACCTGGTTTGAATCTTTTTTTTCCAGGAATTTTTCGAGAATCCAGCTTTTCGTGCAGATGGTTTGAAGATTTATCCAACACTTGTGATTCGTGGCACTGGTAGGTCTTCCCTGGTAAAATATTGACTGATGAATAGCATTCTCTCACAGCAAGAATCAAGTTGTTTCATTTATTTCTTTTTGTTAGAAACTGAAATAACTTGCTTTGTAAACAATTTATATCCTGATTGCTTCTATCCTAGAGGTTTGCAAGAGCCCCCATGTTGGATGGCAGAAATTGTACTTGTCATTCAATATGGCCACCACCATTACATCCCAGAATGCCACAACAGGTTATCTTCTTGAGCATTGTCACTAAGGTTATTTTGTTTTCTTTTATCATTAATTTCAGGGCTATATGAGCTTTGGAAAACAGGCCGGTACAAGAGCTACCCTCCCAACACCTTAATAGATCTAGTAGCTCGAATCCTTGCTCTCGTTCCTCCATGGACTAGAGTCTATCGAGTGCAAAGGTAGTCAAAAATCCTATTGTCTTTGGCTCACATTTTCTCATATTTCGACTTCCGTCCATTTAATTTACAATTGTCTGATTTTGATTGAAGTGAAGTCAAAAATCCAACTATCAAGGTCACAGAACATGATATGTGTTTTTTCTCACTAATGAAGCTCATCTTCGTTTTGTCGTCTTCCAGAGACATCCCCATGCCACTAGTGAGTTCAGGCGTAGAACATGGTAACCTAAGGGAACTAGCACTAGCCAGAATGAAAGATTTAGGTACCCAGGTTAGTAAATATGCCGCCAGGAATGCTAGGGAAGTATAAACAAATACCAAATAAGGCGATGACTGAATAACAGAATTTCGTGTTTATTGTGCCGTTGCCTTTGCTGCTGTTGTTGTTGTCATCGCAGTTTTAATCGTTTAACTGTTGTCGTTTTTGTTGTTCTTATGTATTTGCTGTTGTGGTTGTTGTTTTCTTAGTTGTTGTTAGCGTAGTCGCTGCGGTTGTGTATTTAGCTCAGTTTAGTATTAAGCAATCTTAATTATTCATGCATAGTGTCGAGACGTGCGAACAAGAGAAGTTGGTATTCAAGAGATACACCACAAAGTTCGACCATACGAGGTACGTGATACCAACTGTAGTAAAGCGGTGAGAGATATTTTTAATATTGTTTATCTGGGGATCATTCAAATCTTTATCCCTTTCAGATTGAGCTTATCTGTCGACGTTGCAAGCGATGGCTGGGAAACTTGTCCAAGTGTAGTAGTACCATCGTTACTGTTTTGATCATTCAAATCTTTTCCCCTTTAGATTGAGCTTATTCGTAGAGATTATGTTGCAAACAATGGCTGGGAAACCTTTCTCTCGTACGAAGATCCAGACCAAGGTATGCTCCAATCTAGAAAGCTGTAGAGGGATTTTCTGAGCTTTTATAAGCGAGGTTGGAATCTTGTGGTCTAGATGTAGTACAAGACATGGTGAACAAAAAAGATATGTATTAAAGATATGTATTAAAGATGTATTAAAGCTAGACCACAATGCACGTTGTTCGCTTTTTTAGAAAAGGAAATGTTCGTGAATGAAACAGTCCTGTGAAAGCATTCATTCGCTTCCCTCTACAAGTCTAAATGTATGCCATGCAACAACTGTTTGTAAAGCTACACCGGAAAGCACCTTCTCTGTGAACAAGAGCTCTAAACCAAAATGTAGACGCGTATCTTTAATTATATTCCTTTTCTTCTTTTCAATCAAGATATCCTGGTTGGTCTTCTTCGACTCCGCAAATGTTCTGAGGAATCTTTTAGACCTGAATTAAAGGACCACTGTTCTATTGTCAGAGAGCTGCATGTGTATCCTTTTCTTTGATACAAACTTATTCATTCGCCTGTTATTGAGAAATTTTGTTGGTAAAATTCCTCTTCCTGTTTTTGCTCGTTTGTTTGTTCGCTTCATTGTTTACTATTTGGTTGATGGTGGTTAGTTTGCCTGTTGGATTTAGTTTCATGGTTTACAGTATTTGTTGGCTGGTTAATTGGGTGCGTGTGGGGTAGGGTGAGCTGAGTGGTCGATATGTTGATTTGTTAGTTGGTTGGTCATATGGTTGTTAGGTTGATAGTGATCGGTCGGTTTTTAGGTTGAAGGTTTATTTGTTGGTCGGTTGGTTTGGTGGATGGGGTGGGGTGTTTGGTTGGATGTGGTGGGTGGTGTGCTATTTGCTTTGTGGTCGGATGGTTATTTGGTTGTTAGTGGTCGGTCGGTGTTTTGGTTTCATGGCTTATTTATTGGTTTGTTGGATGGGCCGGGTGGTGGGTGGTGAGTGGGTGGTGGTGAGTGGGGACGGGTGGTGGGTGGGTGGTGGGTTATTGGGGCTGGTGTGGTCGGTAAGTTGGTTTGTTCTTTGGGTAATTGGTAGGTTTTGTTTGTTATTTCAAAGTAAAAGAAAATCAAATCGATATATATTTTTAGTGTTATCGAGTTCTTCGAGTAGTTTCTTCTTTAACCTATCGCTAGCTATGGAAGTGTCGTTCCCGTCAGCGCGAGGGATCCCAGCAAATTCCAACATCAGGTGAGTTTGATGAACATGGCAGTTTCTATTATTGCCATTTTATCTACTCCTCCACTGCTTTCTCCTTCTTTTACATCTCCACTGCTTCTACCTTCTCGTTGTCTTCCTCCGTGGGCTATACATCTTACCTATGACCATGGTTGCTATTTATTTGCTTGTCTAAGGGTTTCGGTATGCTACTTATGGAAGAAGCAGAAAGAATAGCACGAGAAGAACATGGTTCGATTAAGATTGCTGTTATATCAGGTAACTGAGATGACCTTAGAGTGAATTCTTCTGTTATTTTTACTTCACTAAGCAACTATAGGATGACTAGAACGGTATCCAAGATTTTCCACGGGAGTCACTTTCCATTTTCCAATTTCCACATCTCACTTCCCACTTTCCATTTTCCACTTCCCACTTTTTTCCTAACATGAAAGATCGCCCCTTCCCATAGGTCACTCTCTGGTTACCCCCTTTCGTACTACTATTCAGAATGGGTCAAAGATTCACATTGGTCGTTTGATTATGCCTTTTTTGTCAGTGTGATACACCCGTGGATGTCCTTTTGTTTTTGTCAAAATTTCATCTATTTTCAATTTTACAGGTGTAGGGACACGTAACTACTACCGCAAGATTGGTTACGAACTAGAAGGACCATATATGGTCAAGACCCTTGTCTCGTAATATTATCTTCAAGAACCTGGTATCAGTGATACCATATATGATCAAGAGCCTTGTGTTGTAAAAAGCGCAGCGGTCAAAGGAGGGGACAGCGTCAATACTGTCAAACCCTCACCTATAACCATTAGCTAAAAGCGATTGTTCTCACCCTCTACTCAAAAAACTTAGTGAAGTCCTCCTCACTGTATGTGAGGCTATTCTCTGGCCATTCACATTTTCCATTGCATGTAGATCATTTCTGTTAGATTGTGACCATACTGGAGAACAGCGACTTCCAAGTCTAGAGGATAGTTCAAACCACTTTAAAGTCTAGGCTACTCTCTTATTAGCCATAAAGGCTCCTACTCCAAGCATCAATAATATCCACAATACTCTCCAAATCTTGGAAGGTAAAGTGGAAACCATGCAGCGTCGAGTAGGAACCAAAAGTTTCCCATAATTCTCTAGAGGATGGATTATTTGCTAGGTTCATTTTACACAAATCTTTATTTACACCCTCTCTCTTCTCGATACTTTAATAACTTTACGTGACTAAGTTTTGGCTCAGTGACAAAGCATGTACCCAGCTGAACGACAGTAGCCAAACACAACGCGCAACCATTCGTGAAACCTTTAATTTTGCAATTTTCGGAAATTGAAAGTTACGCGAAAACTAAATGAATCAAAAATTAACTGATTTTAAATAACTGATAAAGAAACATGAATATCAAAAAGAAGGGATACGAAGGGTTGCTGCAAAAACGGTTGTTAACTGATATAATTAGATATTATTGAAATAAAAATGCTTTTTATGCCTGTTTTTTTTTATCATAGCTTCTCACTCTTAATTGTATTTTTTAATTAGATTTTAAAACTTCTAAAAAAATCAACCCTCGAAAAAACAAATTGGCTTTGCCCTGGCTTCGAAGAATGAAAAGCATACCACAGGTAACCCAACGCGTCACCCATCAACACAGGGAGCCCAATATTATTTTTTATTTATGATTGATTCCGACTGAGATTAAAAAGTGTTTAAAAAATTATTACTTTTTTCCTATATGCTAAAATTTCAAATTTAACAGAAGGATTTTTTGTAACTTGTGTCAGAATCTCAAGTAAACTTTAAATGGTCTTTTCCCCGTAGCTAATAGGATACACGCAAATAGAATTCATTTTAATTTTAAAAAGAATACATTTTTCGTTAATCGATACGGTTATTTATCAAAATTACTTTTTGTTCGTTAATTCTTGTTCATCTTGATGAAAACTAAAGTATTTACTACATATTTAAAAGTTTGAGTATAAATCTATTAAGAATAATCTTCAAACTTTAAGAGTGCCCGGCTAGCTCAGTCGGTAGAGCATGAGACTCTTAATCTCAGGGTCGTGGGTTCGAGCCCCACGTTGGGCGCACATTTCTTTTAGTTTTTTGCTCCTTTGTTTTTTTCTTCTTAACTTCTTTAACCTTTTGAAGACAGAAAGAAGGTATAGCACATCTTATACTAGCTTTCAATGTATAATTTTTTAGCGTTGGGATATGAAAGGATGGTGCCAACCGTCTCACTTTTCCGAGCTCGCATAATTATTTACTGACTGCGCACCTACATCGAGTGATTCCGTGGTGATCAATATCATTCGATCCTATATGAAACTATTGAATTAGTTTTTACATGTTTTCGTGAAGGAGAATTTCTGTATAACAGGATTTTGGAAGACCGGTATATGAAAAACTATTGAAATCCCTTGCTGCAAATCGACGAAGGTGATAAGATATCTTTCCCGAAACGCTTAAAGAAATCTAGTTAAAAATTTGAACATCATAATTAAAAAAGAATAACTTTATTTAACAATAGAAATCCTAAAAGAAAGCCAAATCATTTATTCTCAAGCCAAACCAATCAACTATTTTGTGCTTTTATTCGTGGTTTCAAAATCCAGAATGCATTGTGGTCTAGATTCAGTACAAACAACACCATATGAGGCATGATGTTTGTACCCAAGTTCCCTATCTCAAAAAGGTTTTATTGTAAGCCATCTATAATGAAAAGACTCGAAATCTAAGACTAAATCTCTCGCTGCGCATTGAGACAACGAAATTAGTACAAATAGTCGTCATATCACGGTCAAAGGAAAAAAGGTATTTTAACAATTAAAAAAAAAAGCATATTAAAAACAAGAAAACCAGATCATTCAATTCCAAATAACTCCAATCAAGTGGTTTTTGCTTTTATTCGCGACTCCAAATCCCAGATTAATAGGTTTTTGTAAGCCTTCTATAACGGAAAGACTTCCAGTTCAAAATTGTGTAACGCACCTATGTCTTTTAACCTCACTCCCCCTCTACTTCGCAAATTTAGCTATAATTTCAATTGGACCATGCGCATTACACCACATTTTGGTAGGGTATCCCACTTCAACAAGTGTTTCGCATTTTGTCCAGCACGCTGTACTAAAATAACAACGCTCTGACGTTTCGAAACTGTTCTACCCGCCGGGCAACCCAGTATCACGCTCTTTATTAATTGTCTTGTTTTAAAATCGACTTGATTGGTCGAGCGATTAGTGATTCTGAGACGATGATAAGTTTTCCAAAGTTTGCCAGAGCTAAAGTAATACTAAACCGGGTTTTTTGTTGTTGTTGTTGTTGTTGTTTTCTAGGGCAAACGTCGAACTTTACATGCATCGAACTTGATTACATCAAAGAATACCGCCTGATTACCACCTGATATCCATTGTTTTTAATGAGTTCGGTGCATGGAAAGTTTGACGTTTGCCCTAGACCTAACTGACCTGATCGAAAAAGTGTTAGCCAAACCAATAACTGAGTATCACTTTTCCTCTTGAAATTATAAATTTCCAGACCATCCAATAAAAAAGACCTTGCTGTTAAGCACTTGATAACAGTGACACAATACAGTAATAAACAAGCAAATTTTCCGCTGGTCATTTATTGCGGGCCTCGGCTCATAACACCTCAGTTTTGTAGTGACGTCATTTGCCTTATTCGGGGGCAAGATGAACACGAACATCTGAGATGTGAGAGAAATCTTAAATATAACTTTTCTAAAATCTAAGTTTTGCTTGAGCTCACGGAACAAATAAGAATTAATTCTATTGTTCTCTCTGCACGAGAGTGCAGAATCGTGCAGAATATTTATCCAATCACAGCGCCGATATCTAACATTCCATGCTTCCTGCCCTTGGTGTCACGTGATTAATATCACATGATTAGCAGATTGGGTATATAAACAAGCTACACGTGTGCTCTCTCTCTTTCCCACTAACAAACCTTCTACTAGATGTTAATAAAGTAAGTTAAGATTCAATGCTTTGATTAACCCTTCCTTGCGTTTTAATAATTTGGTTTCCAGAACATCAACAGTAATCATACAGTCTTTCTAAAATGATAAGAAACCGATGTTTTTAAGTAATATTAAATTGTGTATTAAGCTTTAAAGGACTTTGCAAACATTTCAGCCGTATAGTATTTTATAAATTCTAGCTAATTTATAAATAATGTAGTTCGCCTGACTTTTAATACTGTAAAAATCATTACAATTTTACCAATGCTGGGGATTTTTCATCTGTCCCTAAAAGGTTTGATAATTTTCTTGAACGAAAGGTTTTGAATTTTCAATTGCTAAAATTTAGTGTCAATTGTGCGTGAGATATTCACGAAAGCCATGCACTAGAGCATTCTGCAGCGCATGCCTTTTTGCATCATGGGATGTTGTTTTAGTAGTAAACTATCTTTTCTCTAGTGTTGTGAGGGAGAGTTCTAAGGACCATGTACATTTGTGTGCTATAATAAGATTTTAACAATATAAGAAATAGAAAAATGTTTTGCTAATAATGTTTTACTGAAGCGTGCTTTTTCATTATTTTTCAGGTCCTCCTCGTTCCATCACCGTACATGAATTGCACAAATTGAACAAGACTATCAACAGACGACACTGGGTATTACTGTAGGTACATTAACACAAGAACCTCAAACAAGCTATAAAATTCTACCTTATTTGGTTACTTTGGTTACGAATTGTTTTCTTATTTTGCATTTACTTGTTTGACGTGTCTTGTGGGACAGTATTAATGTGGGAAGAATCTGTTCCTAAATCAAATATGGAACGTCAAATGGTTTTTCAAAATACATTATTTTTGGTTTCTGATAACAGCAATTTGAACTATTCTCTTAAAAAGAATTACCTCGGTTGTCACAATCCAAATATGTCACACATTGATATGTACGTTATTCGTAATTTAGGATTAGACTTAAGAGGGTTCCAGAAATACAAAGTATGGAGCACAGGAGATAACATTAGAAGAAGCTACCACTTTTACTAAACTTAGCTGGGATTTACTAGTGTTTTTGACTGGTCAATCGGCCAGGGTCATGGGACCAATTAGGTTAGCTTTTCATTAGGCCAACGAGTTGACAACGACTGAGGAACCATACACTGGAGGCAAGCATTGGAAGATTCTTCAAACTACAGCTCGTCAGAGCATAAACTGTGTCTGTGGTCCTTGATTTAGAATTAGCTGGAGATCTGTCATTGTGTTGTGCAGTTGTGGTCAGTTAGCTATAGTACTAGACACACACACCTAGTGCGCCTAGGGTTAAGTTCGAGTTCGATCCTCCGTTAAGGTTCTGGCCTCACTGCTCGGTTGTCACAGTCAGGGTTTGAATTGACATTTCAAAGTGACAATTTGAATGGAATTAAATCGAGATTTTTTCGTAACGATGTGGAATTTGTACATTTGAACTTCCAAAACTCTTGTTTTTGTTCTTAAAATTGATCTTTGTTTTTATCATTATCAAAAAACTTCGTTAATCATTGGTATTTCTCATTTTTCATCGACTTTTCTTTTATCAAACCCTGACTATACACGTGTCGATCTCAATGACAGTCATATCTCCATAAATACTAATCGTAAATGCCATGAGTGTCATCATATCGATGGAGATCATCGATACTATTGATGTTATCCATCAGTACTTCATGTCCATGGCATTTAAAAACTTTGCTTTGCAGCTCGTCCAAGAACAACCAAACTTGGTTGCGGCGTTGAGAACAAGAGTCTGCGATAGTCTTTTTGTATTCAGTGGTAGCTTCTTTAGGCCCTAGATTAGACTGATTTCTATTATGTATATGTGATGTCTATCGTTCAATGTTGTATTTGTATTTCTCGAGATTTTCATTCATCTTTGGATGAACCAAGGGTGAATCAAAACGTCGAGTCTAACGATTGCGCAATTTTTATTCAAATTGCGCAATCCCCACTACCTGTCTAAAAAAAAAACCAGGATGTTTCTGTTCATAATCGATTTCTAAGAATATTTCGGCTCGAACTTTATTTGGCTTACTTTGAATTTCCCGAGATCTATCTAGGTTAGGCTCATTATTATCTATTCTTTAAAGCATATATTATATTAGTAATTCTAGGAGTATTTTGTATTCATATCAGTATAGGGTATAGGATTTCTATAAGATAATTAGATTAGATTAAATTTAGATTGATATAAAGATTATTCTCTTTTTTCTATAAACTCTCATACTTAGTATTTAGTACAGTCATTTATACGAGTTGTGTGCTTCTAATATTTAATATTTTAGCTATTTCAGAAGTCATATCGCTTCAGATATTCTATAATATTGGGATGATATCTTTTCTGGGAACGATAGATGCCTGCAGCAAGCTGTCTTATCTTTCATAATTTACGATTTTTTCAAGATTGTTGTCAAACGTTGTACAATTGAAATGAAAAATAAATTAAAATGTGTTGTAATGTAGTGTTATCTTAGTACTTTTGTAAGAACAGAAGTCATGTTGTTGTATACTCATATTTATCTCGTAACGTAATTCCGTTAAATTGTAATCTGATGAAAAATCAATAAAATCTCAACAATATTGAACTCTCTGTTGCCATTTATTTATTTATTTATTTAATTTATTATTTGATTATTATATGATAGAATGTAGTTCGAGGTATTCAATATAACGATATTGTAAACTACTTACATTCAAGTATATTGTATTTGTAAACCATATCTACAGTAATAAAGTTTGGTATTTTATTGTTGTTGTTTACTAGTATTGCGAGTGTAATACAATTAACAACGCTTGTTTGTTGTTTTTTGCAGGTGTTTCTTATTTATTCATGTATCGTATTTTTTGGGTGTAGTCTCCTGAGATATTCCCGTGCTTCTAGAAGTAAGTATTGGTGGGCTTCTTGACCCACTTTTAAGTTTCTGTTTGTCACAGAAAGCTTACTTCTATCGGTATTGCAGAATATCTCCCCAAACATTCTTTCACTCGGGTTTCATTGACAGTTTAATGCTTTGTATATAACCTATGACTACAACTGATCACTGCACTTGTCACGTCAAACGTACCGTTGTTTTTCGTTCCAAGTGCAGCGAAAGCTTACCAATTTAAAATACTAACTCATTTTCCCGTCTTATTTTACCTTGAGGGAATTTCTATCTTCGATGCCACGAATGTGAGCTGTTTTCTTGAACCATGTATCTGTGTGGCCATGGCGATCACGAAGATGCGAATAAAGCCTTAACGCGCATTCTAACGTATTGATTTAATTTTTGTCTTGATTATGTATAGTATTCCTTAAATGACCCAGCGTAATACCGAACTTGGATCTCAAAATGGTTAAAGTATAATTCTTACTCGGTTCCCTTTGAGTCGAAAATCATAACATTTTTAACATGATTTTTTTATTTTTTATTTTATTTTAAACAGACGTTCCTGAGAGCACCATGACTATTCAGTACGTGGATTTCCTAATGGTTTTGTAAAATCAATCTTTTTTTTTAATTATCAAAATAGTTTTACACTTAGAATGTTCTTTGTGTGTTTTTTGTTTGTTCTTTTTTGTTTGTTTGTTTTATGTTTTTTTTTAACAGATGATGAAACATCGCCTGGGATTTCACTCGAGTTTACAAGACATCCTTACAGCAACAATGGTACGTATATTTATTATAGTATATCTATTTGCTGACCATCTTTTTTCTTCTCTCTTCCTAAACTTAGCAATTTGTTTGTATTTTATCTTGTAGGTCTCGAGCCACGTGATGACTAATCCGGTATCTTGTGTAGAATCCATGATGTCATCTGCGCAACTAAGTCTCTGGGCGTACATTATGACTTATTGATTATACTTATTAGATAATAAATTAGATGATTATTTAACAAATATTATTATCTATGAACATCAAAACAACCAAACTCATAAACCTCATTAAAAAAATGAAAAACAAAACAAATAAAACTAAAAAACAAGAAATTAAATATGACGAACTGACGAAAAAGTTAAATATACTGTAAATAAAAAATAAAAAACTTCATAAAGTTCACCAATTTTCCAGTTACTAAACCACGTACATCACCAACCCACAGTCGGGTCCCAGACAAACTAAAGTAACATAAGTGACTTGTGGTACGTACACTGGGGGATATTCATAGTTATCACTAATATTGTGCATGAATGTAATATAACTTATCAAGTTTAATAAAGATGTTATTAGATATACAGAAGTATATCAGTGTGTTTATTGATTTGTCATAGACCTGTCTTGTGAAACTTTAGTAGAGTGACCACAGTAGGATTGCACGCACTAAAACCGAAACATTAAATAGTAGTAATTAGTACTATTTCATACAGAATCCTTTGTTTTCTATTGTTTAATTGTCACTATTTAGTGCTAAAATTAGTATTTGTTTCACGGATTTAGCCTAGTGTTCACCACAGTAAATCTGTGAAACTTTAGCAATAATAAATAGCACAATTTCATGTAAATTCCATATTTTTTCTATTAAATTAGCACTATTTTGTATTTCTTCTTACTATTTTGTACAATTAGTGTTTCACGGATAAATTATTTACACACAAATTATGCCACCAACGGATTGATTGACCTCGGCCTGCTTAAAATAAGAGCAAGAGTCCATAATTCTGTGTTTTACAACTGAAAAATGATTTGGTAGCCCTCCTGGGTAGCCCTCCTGGTAGCTCTAAATATTGAATATTTCAAACCCCCTTTCAAAATAACTTAGATGATATTCGCCATTCTAAGGTTGAGGAAAAGCTGGGTCGAGTTGGAATTATAGTGCATGATGGGAATTTTTTAAGACAAGAAATAGACGCCATTTTCTAAATATGTACCCAAACAGTCCCACAATGCACTGCAATTCCAACTCGACCCAATTTTGTACTCCGACCAGATTGAATTTGCACGAATTTGAAAAATTTAGAAACAACATTTCGTTAATAAACTTGTTCATGTTTAGTAGAGTGAAAGCATTTAACCCGTGAAATGAAAAATATCAATAGAATTGAGGTCTACTAAAGTGTATTAGTGTGTAATATCTATTTCACGGGTAAATGCCTTCATTATATTGTATGCACTCTTAATAGAGTGATTTTCCTCAGACCGTAAAACAGTTCGTAGTTGTTTGTGGTGTATAATAGTAGAATAGACACAAAAGAAAACGATTGAAAGAAGTTCTACTAACTTCACTGATCTATTGCTAACTATTTCACAAGACTAAGCCACATAAACTAATATTTGTTTTCAAAACCATTTCAACCATAACAAGTCAGTAGTGTACAAGAGCACGCTCGATACATGTCGAGAGGACTGGGTGCAATTCCCAGATGATCTTGGTTGAATAACAAAATAATAGTAATAATATCGATCACCAAATAATAATTTAATGATCCAATCATACATTTTCCTTAAAAATACAACAACAAAAAACACATGAAAACACGTTAACGTGTAAAGTGACCAGGGTTATATTGCTTTATACTTCAGTCCTCCACAACCAAGATAAGGCGTTAAGCGTACAATAGTTATATACATCAACATTTGAAAGCCTAATAACCAAGATGCATGCGAGGTTGCCATGGTTATATAACTAAATTATTCAATCCTCCATAACAACAATGAGGATTTCAAGCGAATTTTTTGGCCAAAAAGCATGGACTATGGCCCATGGTTTTGGTCGATTTTGACCCATTTTCACACCTTTTGAAAAAATATGTCTATTTATGAAGTATTCAAAACAAGTGATTTTTGGGCAAAAAGCATGGACTATAGCCCATGGTTTTGGTCGATTTTGACCCATTTTCACACCTTTTGAAAACATTTGTCTATTTATGAAGTATTCAAAACAAGTCATTTCTGGCCAAAAAGCATGGACTATAGCCCATGGTTTTGACCTATTTTGGCCTATTTTCACACCTTTTCGAAGTATATGCATAATAGATGAAGAATGCAAAAAGGGTCATCTTTGGCTATTTTTGGGCAAAAAGCATGGACTATAGCCCATGGTTTTGGTCGATTTTGACCCATTTTCACACCTTATGAAAAAATATGTCTATTTATGAAGTATTCAAAACAAGTGATTTTTGGGCAAAAAGCATGGACTATAGCCCATGGTTTTGACCGATTTTGGCCCATTTTCACACCTTTTCGAAGTATATGCATAATGCATGAAGAATGCAAAAAGGGTCATTTTTGGCCATTTTTGGGCAAAAAGCATGGACTATAGCCCATGTTTTTGGTCGATTTTGACCCATTTTCACACCTTTTGAAAAATATGTCTATTTATGAAGTATTCAAAACAAGTGATTTTTAGGCAAAAAGCATGGACTATAGCCCATGGTTTTGGTCGATTTTGACCCATTTTCACACCTTTTGAAAAAATATGTCTATTTATGAAGTATTCAAAACAAGTGATTTCTGAGCAAAAAGCATGGACTATAGCCCATGGTTTTGACCGATTTTGGCCCATTTTCACACCTTTTCGAAGTATATGCATAATGGATGAAGAATGCAAAAAGGGTCATTTTTGGCAATTTCTGAGCAAAAAGCATGCACTATAGCCCATGGTTTTGACCTATTTTGGCCCATTTTCACACCTTTTTGAAGTATATGCATAACGCATGAAGAATGCAAAAAGGGTCATTTTTGGCCATTTTTGGGCAAAAAGCATGGACTATAGCCCATGGTTTTGGTCGATTTTGACCCATTTTCACACCTTCTGAAAAAATATGTCTATTTATGAGGTATTCAAAACAAGTGATTTTTGGCCAAAAAGCATGGACTATAGCCCATGGTTTTGACCTATTTTGGCCCATTTTCACACCTTTTCAAAAAAATATGTCTATTTATGAAGTATTCAAAACAAGTGATTTCTGGCCAAAAAGCATGGACTATAGCCCATGGTTTTGGTCGATTTTGGCCTATTTTCACACCTTTTCGAAGTATATGCATAATGGATGAAGAATGCAAAAAGGGTCATTTTTGGCCATTTTTGGGCAAAAAGCATGCACTATAGCCCATGGTTTTGACCGATTTTGACCCATTTTTACACCTTTTCAAAAAAATATGTCTCTTTATGAAGTATTCAAAACAAGTGATTTCTGGCCAAAAAGCATGGACAATAGCCCATGGTTTTGGTCGATTTTGACCCATTTTCACACCTTTTCGAAGTATATGCATAATGGATGAAGAATGCAAAAAGGGTCATTTTTGGCCATTTTTGGGCAAAAAGCATGGACTATAACCCATGGTTTTGGTCGATTTTGACCCATTTTCACACCTTCCGAAAAATAATGTCTATTTATGAGGTATTCAAAACAAGTGATTTTTGGGCAAAAAGAATGGACTATAGTCCATTGTTTTGACCGATTTTGGCCCATTTTCACACCTTTTCAAAAAAATATGTCTATTTATGGAGTATTCAAAACCAGCGATTTTTGGGCAAAAAGCATGGACTATAGCCCATGGTTTTGGTCGATTTTGACCCATTTTCACACCTTCTGAAAAAATATGTCTATTTATGAGGTATTCAAAACAAGTGATTTCTGGCCAAAAAGCATGAACTATAGCCCATGGTTTTCACCTATTTTGGCCCATTTTCACACCTTTTCGAAGTATATGCATAATGCATGAAGAATGCAAAAAGAGTCATTTTTGGCCATTTCTGAGCAAAAAGCATGGACTATAGCCCATGGTTTTGACCGATTTTTGCCCATTTTCACACCTTTTCGAAGTATATGCATAATGCATGAAGAATGCAAAAAGGGTCATTTTTGGCCATTTTTGGGCAAAAAGCATGGACTATAGCCCATGAATTTGGTCGATTTTGACCCATTTTCACACCTTCTGAAAAAATATGTCTATTTATAAGGTATTTAAAACAAGTGATTTCTGGCCAAAAAGCATGGACTATAGCCCATGGTTTTGACCTATTTTGGTCCATTTTCACACCTTTTCAAAAAAATTTGTATATTTATGAAGTATTCAAAACAAGTGATTTCTGGCCAAAAAGCATGGACTATAGCCCATGGTTTTGACCTATTTTGGCCTGTTTTCACACCTTTTCGAAGTATATGCATAATGGATGAAGAATGCAAAAAGGGTCATTTTTGGCCATTTTTGGGCAAAAAGCATGGACTATAGCCCATGGTTTTGACCTATTTTGGCCTATTTTCACACCTTTTCGAAGTATATCCATAATGCATGAAGAATGCAAAAAGGGTCATTTTTGGCTATTTTTGGGCAAAAAGCATGGACTATAGCCCATGGTTTTGGTCGATTTTGACCCATTTTCACACCTTTTCGAAGTATATGCATAATGCATGAAGAATGCAAAAAGGGTCATTTTTGGCCATTTTTGGGCAAAAAGCATGGACTATATAGCCCATGGTTTTGGTCGATTTTGACCCACTTTCACACCTTATGAAAAAATATGTCTATTTATGAAGTATTCAAAACAAGTGTTTTTTGGGCAAAAAGCATGGACTATAGCCCATTGTTTTGACCGATTTTGGCCCATTTTCACACCTTTTCGAAGTATATGCATAATGCATGAAGAATGCAAAAAGGGTCATTTTTGGCCATCTTTGGGCAAAAAGCATGCACTATAGCCCATGGTTTTGACCTATTTTGGCCCATTTTCACACCTTTTTGAAGTATATGCATAATGCATGAAGAATGCAAAAAGGGTCATTTTTGGCCATTTTTGGGCAAAAAGCATGCACTATAGCCCATGGTTTTGGTCGATTTTGACCCATTTTCACACCTTCTGAAAAAATATGTCTATTTATGAGGTATTCAAAACAAGTGATTTTTGGCCAAAAAGCATGGACTATAGCCCATGGTTTTGACCTATTTTGGCCCATTTTCACACCTTTTCAAAAAAATATGTCTATTTATGAAGTATTCAAAACAAGTGATTTCTGGCCAAAAAGCATAGACTATAGCCCATGGTTTTGACCTATTTTTGCCTATTTTCACACCTTTTCGAAGTATATGCATAATGGATGAAGAATGCAAAAAGGGTCATTTTTGGCAATTTCTGAGCAAAAAGCATGCACTATAGCCCATGGTTTTGACCGATTTTGGCCCATTTTCACACCTTTTTGAAGTATATGCATAATGCATGAAGAATGCAAAAAGGGTCATTTTTGGCCATTTTTGGGCAAAAAGCATGGACTATAGCCCATGGTTTTGGTCCATTTTGACCCATTTTCACACCTTCTGAAAAAATATATCTATTTATGAGGTATTCAAAACAAGTGATTTTTGGCCAAAAAGCATGGACTATAGCCCATGGTTTTGGTCCATTTTGACCCATTTTCACACCTTTTCAAAAAATGTCTCTTTATGAAGTATTCAAAACAAGTGATTTCTGGCCAAAAAGCATGGACAATAGCCCATGGTTTTGGTCGATTTTGACCCATTTTCACACCTTTTCGAAGTATATGCATAATGGATGAAGAATGCAAAAAGGGTCATTTTTGGCCATTTTTGGGCAAAAAGCATGGACTATAACCCATTGTTTTGGTCGATTTTGACCCATTTTCACACCTTCCGAAAAAATATGTCTCTTTATGAAGTATTCAAAACAAGTGATTTCTGGCCAAAAAGCATGGACAATAGCCCATGGTTTTGGTCGATTTTGACCCATTTTCACACCTTTTCGAAGTATATGCATAATGGATGAAGAATGCAAAAAGGGTCATTTTTGGCCATTTTTGGGCAAAAAGCATGGACTATAACCCATTGTTTTGGTCGATTTTGACCCATTTTCACACCTTCCGAAAAAATATGTCTCTTTATGAAGTATTCAAAACAAGTGATTTCTGGCCAAAAAGCATGGACAATAGCCCATGGTTTTGGTCGATTTTGACCCATTTTCACACCTTTTCGAAGTATATGCATAATGGATGAAGAATGCAAAAAGGGTCATTTTTGGCCATTTTTGGGCAAAAAGCATGGACTATAACCCATGGTTTTGGTCGATTTTGACCCATTTTCACACCTTCCGAAAAATAATGTCTATTTATGAGGTATTCAAAACAAGTGATTTTTGGGCAAAAAGAATGGACTATAGCCCATTGTTTTGACCGATTTTGGCCCATTTTCACACCTTTTCAAAAAAATATGTCTATTTATGAAGTATTCAAAACCAGCGATTTTTGGGCAAAAAGCATGGACTATAGCCCATGGTTTTGATCGATTTTGGGTCATTTTCACACCTTTTGAGAAAATATGAATTTCTTGTGAACAATGAAAAATAGGTGTTTTTGGACAAAAAGCATGGACTATAGCCCATGGTTTTGACCTATTTTGGCCCATTTTCACACCTTTTCGAAGTATATGCATAATGCATGAAGAATGCAAAACAAGTGATTTTTGGGCATTTTTGTCATCTGGGAATTGCACCCAGTCCTCTCGACATGTATCGAGCGTGCTCTTGTACACTACTGAGTTGTTATGGTTGAAATGCTTTTAAAAACAAATATTAGTTTGTGGCTTAGTCTTGTGAAATAGTTAGCAATAGATCAGTGAAGTTAGTAGAACTTCTTTCAATCGTTTTCTTTTGTGTCTTTTCCTCAACCTTAGAATGGCGAATATCATCTAAGTTATTTTGAAAGGGGGTTTGAAATATTCAATATTTAGAGCTACCAGGAGGGCTACCCAGGAGTCGCTACCGAATTATTTTTCAGTTGTAAAACACAGAATTATGGTCTCTTGCTCTCTTTTTTTTTTAACCAGGCCAAGGACAATCACTCCGTTGGTGGCATATTTACATGACAAACCAATAAACCACACTGATATACTTCTGTATAGAGTGCAAATAATATACCCGTGAAATATATAGCTAGCTAACTAATTACTAACTTTGTGCTATTGGTTGCCTAAGTCTAATTAGTCAAAGAAATAACGATTTGGATGTACTACAAATTTTAATTATAAAAAATCTAAAGATAAAAATGGAAGAAAACACGTTCATTTGCGTACTGGGTCTTTTTGTGTCATGATTTACTGCAGAATTAAATGTGCGTCTTGTGTCTTGATTCTTAGCTCAATTTAATAAACATGTTAGAAAAAACGTTCATTAGCGTAATGAGTTGTTACTCTAGTAAACGCCCGTGCCCTTGTCATGCCTCACTGAATTCCTATGTGTTGTCTAATTAAGCGCTAACTATCTCCTATTCAATCCTAACTATTTCACGGTTAATTTATTTGCACTCTATCTAATAACATCTTTATTAAACTTGATAAGTTCTATTACATTCATGCACAATATTAGTGATATAACTATGAATATTCCTAGTGTATCCCAAGTCACTTGTTACTTTAGTATGTCTGGGACTGTGGGTTGGTGATGTACGTGGTTTAGTTTCTGCAAACTTGTTGAACTTGAGTTTTTTATTTGTTATTTTTATTGTCTTCGCGTTTATTATAAGTTTATTTCATTATTTTATTTTTCAGTTATTCATTTCTGAGTTTGTGTTTTTTTTAATAGACAATATTTGTTAAATAATCATCTATGTATTTATATTCACTTATTTCACTTATTTTCACCTGAAAAGCTATAGAGCTGAGGCCGACAAGGATTATGGGTAGATTCATTATGGCAGGAACGTCTGTTAAAAATAAACGAAAAAGAAAAAAAAAGAAAATGTTAAAATTTTTTGTCTCTAGTGGAACTGTGTAAGATATATAACGATGTATTATACTTTTAACCATCCATGTTCGGTATTACACTGGGTCATTTCAGAAATACTATACATCATCAAGACAAAGATTCAATAAATACGTTAGAATGCGCGTTAAGGCTTTATTCGCATCTTCGTGATCGCCATGGCCACAACGATACATGGTTCAAGAAAACAGCTCACATTCGTGGCATCGAAGATAGAAATTCCCTCAAGGTAAAATAAGACGAGAAAATGAGTTAGTATTTTAAATTGGTAAGCTTTCGCTGCACTTGGAAGGAAAAACAACAGTACGTTTGACGTGACAAGTGCAGTGATAGTTGTAGTTATAAGTTATATACAAAGCATTAAACCGTCAATGAAACCCGAGTGAAAGAATGTTTGGGGAGATATTCTGCAATACCGATAGAAGTAAGCTTTCTGTGACAAACAGAAACTTAAAAGTGGGTCAAGGAGCCCACCAATACTTACTTCTAGAAACACGGGAATATCTCAGGAGACTACACCCAAAAAATACGATACATTAATAAATAAGAAACACCTGCAAAAAACAACAAACAAGCGTTGTTAATTGTATTACACTCGCAATACTAGTAAACAACAACAATAATATATTACCAAACTTTATTAGAGTGGATATGGTTTACAAATACAATATACTTGAATGTAAGTAGTTTACAATATCGTTACATTGAATACCTCGAACTACATTTTATCATATAATAATCAAATAATAAATTAAATAAATAAATAAATGGCAATAGAGAGTTCAATATTGTTGAGATTTTATTGATTTTTCATCAGATTACAATTTAACGGAATTACGTTACGAGATAAATATGAGTATACAACAACATGACTTCTGTTCTTACAAAAGTACTAAGATAATAACACAACCCACAAGACATTTGAATTTATTTTTCATTTCAATTGTACAACGTTTGACAACAATCTTGAAAAAGTCGTTAATTATGAAAGATAAGACAGCTTGCTGCAGGCATCTATCGTTCCCAGAAAAGATATCATCCCAATATTATAGAATATCTGAAGCGATATGACTTCTGAAATAGCTAAAATATTCAATATTAAAGCACACAACTCGTATAAATTACTGTACTAAATATTATAAATGATTTATAAAGTATGAAAATTAGAAAAAAGAGAAAAATGTTAATATCAATCTAAATTTAATCTAATCTAATTATCTTATAGAAATCCTATACCCTATACTGATATGAATACAAAATACTCCTAGAGTTACTAATATAATATATGCTTTAAAAAATAGATAATCATGAGCCTAACCTAGATAGATCTCGGGAAATTCAAAATAAGCCACATAAAGTTCGAGCCGAAATATTGTTAGAAATCGATTATAAACAGAAACATCCTGGGGTTTTTTTTAGACAGGTGGGGATTGCGCAATTTGAATCAAAAATTGCGCAATCGTTAGACTCGACGTTTTGATTCACCCTTGGTTCATCCAAAGATGAATGAAAATCTCGAGAAATACAAATACAACATTGAACGATAGACATCACATATACATAATAGAAATCTCTAATCTAGGCCCTAAAGAAGCTACCACTGAATAGAAAAGGACTATCGCAGACTCTTGTTCTCAACGCCGCAACCAAGTTTGGTTGTTCTTGGACGAACTGCAAAGCAAAGTTTTTAAATGCCATGGACATGAAGAACTGACGGATAACATCAATAGTGTTGATGATCTCCATCGATATGATGGCACTCATGGCATTTACGATTAGTATTTATGGAGATATGACTGTCATTGAGATCGACACGTGTATAGTCAGGGTTTGATAAAAGAAAAGTCGATGAAAAATGAGAAATACCAATGATTAACGAAATTTTTTGATAATGATTAAAAACAAAAATCAATTTAAAGAACAAAAACAAGAGTTTTGGAAGTTCAAATGTACAAATTCTACATCGTTACGAAAAAATCTCGATTTCATTCCATTCAAATTGTCACTTTGAAATGTCGATTCAAACCCTGACTGTGCCAACCGAGCAGTGAGGCCAGAACCTTAACGGAAGATCGAACTCGAACTTAACCCTAGGCGCACTAGGTGTGTGTGTCTAGTACTATAGCTAACTGACCACAACTGCACAACACAATGACAGATCTCCAGCTAATCCTAAATCAAGGACCACAGACACAGTTTATGCTCTGACGAGCTGTAGTTTGAAGAATCTTCCAGTGCTTGCTTCTAGTGTACAGTCCATCAGTCGTTGTCAACTCGTTGGCCTAATGAAAAGCTAACCTAATTGGTCCCATGACCCTGGCCTGAATTTTATAGCTTGTTTGAAGTTCTTGTGTTAATGTACCTACAGTAATACCCAGTGTCGTCTGTTGATAGTCTTGTTCAATTTGTGCCATTCATGTACGGCGATGGAACGAGGAGGACCTGAAAAATAATGAAAAAGCACGCTTTAGTAAATCATTATTAGGAAAACATTTTTCTATTTCTTATATTGTTAAAATCTTATTATAGCACACAAATGTACATGGTCCTTAGCACTCTCCCTCACAACACTAGAGAAAACATAGTTTACTCCTAAAAACAACATGCGCCGACGAATGCCGTAGTGGCTTTTTAATGTCCCAAAGAATATTTCACACTCAAAAAAACTCTAAACTTTTAGCAATTGAAAAGTCAAAAACTTCACGTGGTTTTGGGGGGGCGATAAAAATAAATACATGAAAATTATCAAAACCTTTTACTAACAGAAACAAAAAAGCCTTCATTCTTTCCTCGTTCGACTTTAACTTTAATTGTTTTTACAGTGAAAACATTCATTCATGAAAAAGATTTCTTAGTTATGGTTTTGGAATATGGAACTCCAAGTTTTAAAATTAATTTACATAGATGTAGAATTGAACGAGGCGTCCTCACATGTTTATATATGAGCTTTATAAAATACTACAGGTATAATGGTTGCAGTAAATGCTAGTAATATTATCATTTAAAAACTTCAGAATCTATTCATTATTTTAGAAATAAATTAGGGTTTTGAAACCCAAATCTCAAAACACTAAAAACGATTTAGCGCAGTAACATTGAAGACTAACTTACCATATCAACGTGTGTTTAAAGAATGAGCGGGAAAGAGAGAGAGCACACGTGTAGATTGTTTATATACCCAATCAGCTGATCATGTGATATTAATCACGTGTCATCAAGGGCAGGAAGCGTGGAATGTTAAACATCCGCTCGGTGATTGGAGGAATATTCTGCACGCCTTTAGCACTATTTAGAGCACAATTAACTTGATTTTTAATTGTTCAGGAAGTTCAAGAAAGTAATCTTAATCATAACGAAGTATATATATCAAAAAATCTGTCGTTTTCTCTGCTTATCAATCATTTAAAGTATCTGAAAACTCCAAGGTTTTCGTTTTTTACAATTTATTACACGCCCGAATAAGCAAATGCGGCTGAAAATTACTGGGTTACGACAAACTGAATGTCTTGGAATCTGATTTTTATGACTTATTAAACGTATTTGAATCTAAATTCCACCGAAAACATCCGATTTATCTAAAGAACATTTCACAAGAGACAGGAAAAAAAAGCGAAATCTATCGCGCAATTGATGGATTGCAAGCATTCCCAAGAGAGATAAAAGACAAAACATGGCGGCCATTGTGGTGCCGTTAACGATGGGTGCTAATGAGAAATCTTTTGATAAATGGTACCAACATAGCCGCAATGACGTAACGTGCTAACGAAGAATTCACCAGAAGACCAAGGTACAAACAACTGTTAGGAGGCAAGAAAAGTTTACTGTACCTATAAAATTACTAAACATTTTACACACACTTTTACACCACAATCCTCATTCTATGATTGCCTTATAAATCATATTGAAACTTTTAGTGCTTGGGGTGCCTGTGGCAAAGTATTTACATTTGTCATATCCTCCAAGAAAAACCGAAACCACAGTTTTTGGGGGTTCAGGGCTCTTTTTCTTGGGAGCCTTGCCAAGGTTAAATTAGCCAATCAAAAAACAGTGACGTTTTTCTTTTTCCGAAGTCTAAAATAAGCGCGGGCACTGGGAACGAGAATAGAAGGCTTAAAAATTACTCCTAGTTCTTGTGCATGAGCGCAGATTTTCGTAGTAAATGTTTCCTCAGTACAGAAAAATGCATTACCTGCTAGATTTTGTAGTTTGAAGTTTTTTCCGGTAATAAAAAGTCAGATCGATACTATTAAAACATTAGGGCTTATCAGACAAACAGCCAATCACGCTATTAGTAGATAACGAAATTTAATGTCCGGTACTAAATCTATATTGAGGCAAGGGAAACAGCTGCCATGTATTATTATTTATTGGACGTGTCCCGTACGATTTTTCTCGACGTCCCGATTAGAGCCACTGAGACCTTACGAACTGACAAGCATCAGCTACATTGAGTGGCGTACACTGCTAATGCGCTAATACGTCTTCTTTCACCGTTCGTCGTATCTCCAACTAGTCGGGTCGCTAATTTGAGCCCTGCGGTCGCCACATGTGAATTGAATTTGCTCGATGTGTTTTTCTCTCCTATGGTACGAGGGTTTTCTCCGGGTTCGATCTCCGGTTTTCCCTCCTTCCGTGAAAATCAACATTTGAGTCGAGTGTTGTGCCCATAAAATAGTAAATGTAGTGGTAGAAAAAGTAAAAGCAAGCCCACATCAGCGAAAGCTGCCAAAATAATGAGATTATAAAATAGTTATAGCCTGCTATAACAAATTATTACAAGATTATTGATTATCATTATCATTATCAAGGACGGCGACGCCAAAACGATGACGAAAGCAAGTTTACAAAAAGGTTTTTCCCCGCCTTCGTCGCTAGAACTTCATGCAGTTGGTGCTTTTTCACGTCCTAGATAGAACAGCAACGTTAAGAACGGCGGCGGGCGCATGAAAATCCGTTTTGAAAAAAAGTCGCGTCATCATTGGTCTTAGCGTCCTCGTGCATAAGGTCTTTACTATAACCATGTCAGCTTTGAAGATGTGGCGTTCCGGATTTCAAAAGGTCGTTTTTACTATGGTCAGCGCGCGCGCCGTCCTTAGTTTTACACGTCGCTTTGTTTGCTAAATCAGTTCAGTTCGTCTACTCTATGATTTGCACATCGCTTATTTCTCCAAGTGAGCAATACACATCAAGACCAACACGTCTATGAACTCAAATATAGTCAACACACTGCATCCAAGAAACAGACCCATGCTGCCGCCAAGATCATCTGCAGGATAAAAGATAATTTATTGGATGATATATTCGTCATAACGAGTGACCGGGGAACATAGCCGGACGAGGGTCCTTCAGAAAGTAGAGACAAACAAAAGTGTTTATCGTATGATATATTTTCTTACTTGCCAAATCTGTTAATTGGTAGGCAGGAACTTCTGTACTGATTTTTGCTTCAAGTTCTCCATAAAACACACTAAGCTTGATATAACGTTTCCTATCCACAAACGAAAAACCAATTGCAAAAACGATCAAACGACCAAGAAGATAAAGTAATGATGAAAAGGTAAATTATACACCGTGTATAATTATACACGGTGTATAATTTACCTTTTCATCATTACTGTTTCATTAGAAACACCGACGCAGCTCACACTAGTTTTAGCTAGTTATATCCTTCAAGAAGATAAAGTATTAGCGATTCCGGGAATGAAGAAAAAACTGGGTCGAGTTTGCATTGCAATGCATTGGGTGTCTGTTTAAGGGGACATATTTTCACGTCATTTACGTACCCTGAAACGGCCCAAAATGCACTGCAGTACACATTCGACCCAGTTTTTTCCTTAACGGCGGCTAACGACTTAAGCAAGGCCTGTAGCTAGACCACAACAGAACTGAATTAAAGTTAGTGTTATCACGCCAATTTTTGTGATATCTTACTTTCAATTGATGGCTTGCTAGCGTTCCCAAAAAATTTAAACTTTAAAAACATTGCTGACATCTTGGTGCGATAAACAATGGATGCTAACAAGAGAATATGAACTAAGAGAAGGAATCCCCGTGTCCCATCATTTGCACACTTTGATGCTATTTTTTAAATCTAATTTAAAATATCATCCAATGATATTATTCATTTGATCCGTTTGATTTTCTGCATGCGCATAGTACGCGCGCGCTCCACGCTGTTTCTTAACGTTTTCTTGTGTTTTTCTTATGTTTAAATGTTCAAATCTGCCCTCAATATGACGATGTAGGTTGAAAGCTTTGGAAAATAATGTAAAAATGTTCAAGAAAGTTGAACAAATTGCTATTTTAATTTCCTGCGTATTTCCCAATCTTTCGACGTGCACATTCATATTCAGGGCAGAGTCTGAGAAATAACGGAAAAACCCCCAAAAAACGTAAGCAAATAGCGAAGAGCGCGCGCAGTAAATCGCGTGCAGAAAAACAATTGGTTTTAAAATAGCATCAATCTGTGCCAAGAGAATATGAATATTCTCTTGTCTGTGCACATGATGGTTACAAGGCCATGTAGGGGGAATTCTTTCTCTTAGTTCATTTTCTCTTGATGCTAATCTTTTGTTAAATGGCAACAACATGGCCGAGATGACATAACTACGAATTCAAACACGTGATAAGGTGTAGGAGTACCAATATTGGTCAATACTCCAGTTCTGTTACATAGAGAGTTTGAACAAGGGTTTGAACGTGGGGTTTACCATGTTTGTTGGCAGGTTAACATACTCACCTAAACCAGTCTTGGTATCCAGCCATATGTTTAGGATCTGAGCTCAGGTTCTTCTTCTGAAAAATAGATTCCCAGAAGGTATGTGAAGGGAAATACATGGAGGATGTCTGGACGTCGTACTTGACTCGATGACATTGCACAGTACAGTTACAGCTCTTTTGGTTTACTGCGCCTTAATTTAAAGAAGGAGAAAAACAGAAGAATGAAGATTTTAAGCAAGTTTTCTTTTTTTTTTGATGCAATGGTGTAATGTTAGTCAATTGAAGTTGTTGTGGTTGTTGTTGTTTCGCCATAGCTATTGTTGGTACTCTCCCTCAGGTACTTCCTGGACTGATCAAAAACCAAGGGCATTTCCTGTCATCCATATCCAAATGTTACAAACTTATTCCCAGAAAACGAAAAAATACCAAACTTAACTTTTGTGTTAATAAATATTATTATACAATCACTGTGCGGAGCGTTAACAAAGTCAAGCATAAACCAATCAGGAGCGAGCAACGAAGCATAGATATCTGAGAAAAAACTTAAATCCAACTATAACAATCGGTTCAAATTCTCAAAAGATTGGACTTTTTTTGTCTCCTAGATCGAGCTGCTTTGACATCACACGCAAGGGGTCTATAGATTTACCATCTCATGCTAAATAAAAGATAAAGCAGCTTTGTGTCATAGCTTTTATAGTCGTTCTATATGTTATCTATAGCTATACTAACACCACATCAATACTCACTATAAGCGCCAGAAACACAATTTATTATTTGCCAAGGCGTACACCAAGGAGAGTCAATAGGTTCTGAAGCAATACGACAAACATGGAATATTAATTACCAATTTACCAACCCTAAGAAACAAACTAAATGAGTTTTTAATATTAATGAATAAACAACTTAAAAACTAATAGTAAGATTAATGTCAATTGGACGTACAGAATGTTTCATGCTTTATAAATTACGAGGTCACATCATTTTACAACTTTTGTTTGACAGCTCAATCCTTTCCCAGGCCAATAGACCTCTTTAGCTAGCTTGGACGTAATGTTTTTTTCATTTCAGGCGACAAGTCATTATCTTTAAAATAAGATTCTTCCTTTGAGTCTTACCCATATTTGTGTGTCTTCTCGTGCGTAACCATTAAACAAAGAAATAATGCTCAATGTTATAGCACGTGGTCTGAATTGGAAAAACAGTTACGACCATGCTAAAGAGGCCGATCCTCTCTCCTGTTGATTCAAAACCCATCACTGACTCACCTGACTGACTTAGCCGCATCCCCAATATCTGACAGTCGCAGGTTCTTAATAGGAAGTTTGTGTAGCACTCGTGTAAGCAGCGACTCTGTGAATAACCTTTTTCCTTCCTGCAGGACTTGGGGTATGGAGCTGGTAAGCTGTTTAGCTACAACAATGTTGATACTTTAGGGGGATAATTACAATGTATAACATCGTCAAGGAAACACTTTGGCAGCAAAACTTACTTTGTCTTAAGGTAATTCCCTTGTTTTGCACTGCGCATTTTTCTGCGCTTGCAACTAAAAGCATGGAACTAACGAAGTTTAGGTATTTTTCTTTCGAAACCTAAATAAGAAACATGTTCAAAACCAATTTTCACTTTTTTCTCTTGTTTGAGTAGAGATATTGCGATTTTTATCTGACTAGCCCCAGTCTCCACTCGGAAAAGTGTGAGTTTTCGAAGATTTTGAGATGTTTTTTAAAGATAAATCAAAAACGAGAATGGTGACCCCCGTTTTTTATTTCACATTTTTGATAAATACAATGTTCGTCATTATATATCAAAATATGAAAGAAAGTTTGTTGCATAAATTGAAATATCTTGATGAGAATAGTTGACATGTCGAATTTTTGAACATTCGTAGAGGCGCACATACCTGCATTTCTCACTAATAGTTCAAGAATCATAGTCATCCAATGACTTTGATGGATTTATTATTATAGATCATTTAGTAAACTTCGACTTATAAGTACGTTTTGTTATGTGAAAACACTTTTATCGATAATAGAGTTTCTGGACTATAGCTTCCGGTTGCTAACGCATTTCACTATTGACATATTTGGGGAGCATCTGGCAAAAAAACGAGAATGGTGACCCCATCTTTTTGTTGCAGTTTTTAAAGTCCATAACATAATTAATGTCCATGAAAAGTTTCAGGACAAAGTTATTGGCAAAATTTCTTTCGAGAGAATTACCTTGAACACGTTTACTAAATGATATCTACGCTCTGATTGACTCTGCAATACTTGTGGTCTAGTAGTGACCACTGGTAGCGAAAAGTGTCGGTTTTAAATTAATAAATAAAACAGCTTTTTTCGTGCTCCGATCAATAAAAAAAACACACGCAGGAAGTGACGTAAACACGAAAGAAGTGTAAGGAAAAACACAACCCGTAGGCTTGTGCTTCTCACACTCCTTGAGTGCTTACGGCGCTTCTTAAGTCATGATCTGCTATATAGTCAATAGCCCATTTGGCCCTCTCTCCTAATGGCTATTGACTGGTAGACCATTCGGGCTTTGAGTGGAATTGTTAAATAGAGGTCTGGGCATGATACTTTCCAATTCAACCCAAGTGTCATTCCCTAGAGTACTATCATTTCTTTGATACACGGATTACACCAATGAGATGTACTGGCATGCAGCTTACTTACATTTAACACCTCTAGGATTGGAAATACCATATATGCAATTTTATTGCATGACTGTTACATATATGCAATATTCACGAGTGGCGAAATCTTTTTTTACCTCTTTACGTTTAATCCTCATTTCCACGCTTCTTCCAGGCGAGATTTGCCAGGAACGGCCATTCTCCATCGACGGGTGTTCTTCCTGGTCATGAACGATGACCCTGAACCCAGTCCCTTCTCGACTATATAGTCCATAATACTCTTCGGGCTGTACATCAAGCATAAGTAACAGGCCAAAAATGTTTCCTGTTCTTCTAGATTGCAAGATACTCTGGCTATTTTTGCCAGAGTTGAACGTATAGCAGCGACCATACTGAAAGAGAGATCAATGGAGATGAAAATAGACTTCTAAGTGGTGTGAACAGAAGTCTTCGGGTTTACTCCCTCTGCAACTAACAAACACGCAAAATAATTCCCATTCGATCTGTGAGTTGTCCAAGCTCTGTTTTTTTTATTGGTTAGCTCAGAGGTTGTTTCAGATTCAGAGTTCCTTAAAATATTGATATTAAGTTCAGTGGTCGTATTGTCCCAGGAGTTGGGAAGCAAATGCGCACCTTTTGTCGCCAACAGTTCCCATCAACTCCACAGGACCTCGGTCGATAAAATCTAAGCGGAAAAACTAAGGTGTATGAACGAGCTTTTACTACCCGAACCGATTGATAATTCTTAAAAAGTTTGGCTTTTATTGTTCAACCTAGCGTTCACCATCTCCGGCTATAGATGAAAATTACACTGTGTAATCCTAGTAAACTTGCCAAATTGTGCAGTCTTAGTTTTGCAGTTTTCTGTTGATCTCCCGTTTTCTCAGCCATTTTGACACATTCCACATATAAAGTCAAAGGATGACGAGAGAGACTCACCTGGAACTCGAAGAACGGTGTAAACTGGTATGGTTTACAAATACTTCCACGCCATTTACACTTATCGTCTGAAAGCATTTCCGTCAGATTCTGACCATATTGAACAACGGCTTCTTCAATGTCCAAAGAATAATTCAAACCACTTTCAAGATCAGGCCAGGCTCTGCTTCGTTGCCCTCCAAGCACGTCTAAATACCGCTGAGCAAATGTGCCGTTGATTCGGCTTCTTCTCATCATGTTATTGTTGCAGATGCTGACGGCAGGAAAATCAAGCACGTCTCTAAATTCGTTCTGATGTTGAACAAAGATTTGATAAGCTACAACCTTCTGCAAGCCGGTGTAAATTTGATTGCCAAGGAAAACCCCGGATCCTACCAACAAGAGCATCCACAATGCTCTTCGAAGTTTGGAAGATTTCTTGAAGGTAAACTGGAAACCATGGAGCGTCGAGTAGGAACCCAGTTCTTCCCATAATTCTCTTGGGGTTTTATTTATTGGCATTCGGTTTGTTTTCGTGTCTTGGGTGTCTGCAGGCTTTGTCTCGTTCATTTCCATGCTGTAAAACAGATATAATTTAAATATGTAAATATGACGTACGCTTTAAACAGTACACTCGCCTATCACCTCTTGGGTTGCGGGTAAAATTTCTGAACTCAATATCACATGTAAATGGAGTTTGCTAGATCTCTCTCTCTCCTCGATTTAAGTGTTTTTCGCTAGGTAGTCTCCGGTTTTTTATTTATTTATTTATTGTGAAATTGTGAAAAAGCAAGTAATTATATAATTACTATATCATTATATACTACTTATTAACCGAGAGTGAGGTCATTACAGGAAAATCTCAGACCGAGGTACTTGGCAGTACGGACCGAGCGCAGCGAGGTCCTTACAAAAAAGACCGAGGTCTGAGATTTTCCTGTAATGACCTCACTCTCGGTTAATAAGTAGTATTTATAAATCATATATTGATATTAAAGATTCATTTATTCAGTAATTATGTAAAATTTGGAATCCCGAAGCATGAAAAACATTGAAAAAACCTTCCTCGCCCAATCAAATTATCCATTGGCCTTCAGTTAGCATAACATACAAATATGAAGAGGTCCTTGACTTGTGCCAATTTACCTCCTCCCGAGAATCTTTTTTTTTTTTTTTTTGAACTAGACTCAACCAGTTTTGGGCACATTCCATGTGGAGCGTTAGTCGCCTTCATAAATATGAATTAAAGAATTTAAGCAATTCAAACGAATGAGAAAAATCTGAGGATTTAGAATTTAGAACCAATACGAAAAAAAAGTAAAGTAGCTATTGATATAAAAACCGTAAAAAAATAAATAATAAAGAATAGTTAAGGTCATAGGCACTATAAGGTTAGTAATTTTTAAGCTTTCGCGTGATGTATTTTAATACCTCATTAAAATGATGAGAGAGAGACTTAACGGTTTTCGTTTAAATTGTTTATAAACATGACGCCTTTTCGACTGCAGCTGTGAAGAAGACTCCCACAGCTTCATTCGAAACATCATTTTGTTCAAAAGATGTAAACGCGTTAAACCGTAAACGGTCTCTTCTTGGTCATTGGGATTATTCCAAAATTTGTGTGCAACAAATGTATAAAACTATAAAGACCATAGCAAGTGGTATTGGCTTTGGGTAAGGTTAATTATTAATATTTTACGCCTTCCCTGTTATAACCCAATGAAGAAGAGGTACTCAAATACCCCTGGCGCACTTCCAGATAAACATTTATACAACACGATAAGCGTATCCTGGATCCTACTAATTTCTAGTAACGTCCTTTCTACTTTCTTAAAAACTGAAAGCTATTGGCATCGTTTAATTTAATGTCGGATGGCAATTGCGTTCAGTGACCGATATCTGAACAAAAAAGACAATTTGAGGGTCACGAGTTTATCAGTAACCTCGAGTAACAGACAAATATATTTTAACTATGTTTAAATAAAAAGTGTTTATTATTAAGTTATTATTAATTGTTAGTACACATGCCTTATAGTTAAAGCTTCACTAACCTGTTTAATTTGTCCTGGAAAAGTTCTCTTCAGATTTCTTGAGTATCTTGGTATTTAAAGGAAGGAATGAAAACATCACCACCAATAAAATCCGTCGGTGGTTTCAAGAAATTACACCAGTCATTATTTCGCTTCTATAATATTTTCAAAATCCTCTAGGATATTCTATATTCTTGATCACCAGGGATCACCAGTTCGACTATGACAAACAAACCCGCACACTCTCTTGTCGAACGTAAAGATTTTTGAGATAGAGGTGTTTTTTTCTCGATTTCACTGCAGACAGCATCCCTTATTCATAAAACGATTAAAATCGCCGTCTACAATGGCTGCTCTAGTTTGGTGTTCTAGTATATGCGTTTTAATATCATGAAAACTGGACAGCTGCGCATCACGCTATTTACCCGTAAAAATGGAAATGATGAATACTCCAGTCTCGAGTTCTCTGTTTCTCAGGGTAAGCCTCGATTTTGTGCAGAATATGCATGTGTTCCAGTGAAGATCCGTTGAATTTCAAAGTGTTTGTATTAGAGAAGCTGTACATTCTTTACTTTATCCTTTGCATGTTTTTTGTGAATATTTAGACACTTATTCGAGGCTAACCCTAGCTGAGTAAATGAGTCTGTAATTATTTACTGATGACTAAGCCGAGATATTATATAATCATCAGTCATTTTACCTTGGGCTTAATGTCGCCCACTAATCGTCCTCTTAGGATCATGGACTTCATCTGATGTGTAATTTTAAGTAGAAGCTGAGGATGTAAAAGAGCCACTTAATTGAATTGTAAAAAAATTAAGGTCACTAGATCGAGTCATCATATAATGTCATTGTATGGCTAGACTTCGATTTGCAATCCCCTTTTGAAATGAAAAAGAAAGAAAGAAAAGAAGACGAAGAAAGAAGAATAGAACCATGATTTTTAAATGTTCATGCGATATTTTCAAACTCAAGTTTGTGCAAGTTAATCTTTAAGCAATTTCTGATGATCATCATTTTCTTTTTCTTCGTGCCTATGGATAATTCTGGCTTTCTGGCAGTCTACTGCTTGTCTGGCGCTTCCTTCTCCAGTGAGCAATACATATCAAGACCAACACGTCAATAAATTCAAATACAGTCAACACACTGCATCCAAGAAACAGACCCATGCTGCCACCAAGATCATCTAAAAAGTACAAAAACCACTGAATAACGAATAGACGTACAGCACCCTAGACATGTCATTATATTCCTAAAATAGACCTTCAAAGTGCGATTTGGTGAATGCATCCATAGATAACTTAGAGGGGCTAAGGCTCTCGAGTTAACCCTAAAACGTCAGGCTCAAACTAGACTGCCCTCTCTCCTTGTTCTTCTCTTTTCCCTCCTCTTCCTATGCTTATTTTTCAGCAGAGCCTTTTGAAGCCATTATTTGCTATTTTTTGTTCTATTTTAAGATTAGATTATCTTACTTGCTAAATCTGTCAACTCATAAGCTGGTTGTTCTGTAGTTATCTCTGTTTCAAGTTCTCCATAAAACACGCTCAACTTGACGTAACGTTGCCTAGCAGCAAATGAAAGTCCATGTCAAATGCCAGGATTGTTTAACGGTCATTTTAGATACGGGACAAATAAAAAATACGTTTTGAAAAGCAAAAGCCAGAACAATAACAGGACTATGAAATGAAGGACTGGCTTAAACGATTACGCGTGAGGTTTACCATGTTTGTTGGCATGGTAACATACTCACCTAAACCAGTCTTGGTATCCAGCCATATGTTTAGGATCTGAGCTCAGGTTCTTCTTCTGAAAAATAGATTCCCAGAAGGTATGTGAAGGGAAATACATGGAGGATGTCTGGACGTCGTACTTGACTCGATGACATTGGACAGCACAGTTACAGCTTTTCAGGTTTACCGCGCCTTATTTCAAAGAAAAACAAATGGAAATAATAACTTAATAATAGTTTTTGTTGTTTTCATTGTGGTCAGATGAAGTAGTTAGGGTTGTCGTTTTTAAGCTGAGTTGGTTCGTTGTTGTCTTTGATGTTCATATTGTAGGTCAGTTGTTGGTATAGTTGGAGTCGCCTGCACTCGGGCTTTCAGAATTTCCACCTTTCGACTGGATATTGTTGATTGAATCTAAAGGTGCTTTTGTTCAGCGTCGTTGGCGGTTGTTGTTAGTTGTGGTGGTGGTGGTGGAATACTTTTATGAGTGTTTTCACTAATGGTTTTGTTGTGGTTGGTGATGGTGGTGGAGGAGGAGGTGGTGGGATGTTATTGTGTGGGTTGCCCGTATTATTGATCGAGGGCTGCCGTTGTTATTGTATGTGGATGTAGTGGGATGTTATTATGTGTGTTGTCGGTAATGATATTTATGGTTTTGGTTGTTGTCGGTAATACCATTGATGAATTATTGTCTGGTGGTATGAAGTAAACGTTTCGCTATAACTATACTAACACCACATCAATACTCACTAAAAGCGCCATACAGGCAATTTCTTGTCTGCCAAGGCGTACACCAAGGAGAGCCTATAGGTTCTGAAGCAATGCATACATTTGTTACTTCAGCTCAATCCACTTGTTTCTTTCAGCAATTAAGAATCTACTGGTCTTACGTTTAATTAAATTTACCCTGCTAATTAAAGATTAGTTCTAAAGCCACTTCTAGTCGCCGTTCAGACTACAGAAGAAAATAAAAGAAACTATACCGGGACGCACTATGTCTGATTTTTTTCGAGGTTTCGATTGAGGAGACCATACTAGTCAGTATAACATGATGTATAACACTGATATGCAGACGGGGTCAACCTTCCCATTGTCGTAGTTTTTTGCAACGTGAATACTGTATGTTTGAGGGAAGGAGAGAAAGCGGCAATGGTTTATCGATGCTAAGGCGGAACCACCGTCTCTGCCAGTGTTTGTCTAGTGTTAAAAATATAACCCTTACCTGAACGTAGCATCCCCAAAGTCTGACAGTGGCAACTTCTTAGTATGATGTCTGTGAAGCACTTTTGTAAGCAGACACTTTGTGAATGACCTTTTCCTGTCCTGCAGGACTTGGGATATGGAGCGGGTAAGCTGTGGAGCTACAACAATGTTCATTAGTGGAATATATTATGATTAGTGTCTGGTTATAGTTTGTTAGCAGCACGTGCTTGATGTTAAATAAAAAATGAAACAAAGTGGTGGCGTATGCAGTGAATTTCTTCATTCTGCCGATTAATATATGTACAGAAGGCGAATCCAGAATCTACTGGAGTTCTGCGGATATTTCGACCCCCAAAAAGGTAAACAAAAATTAATCCCAAATTAAAAGGGAGGGTTGTGACCTCATCGCCTCCCCTAAATACGCTCATGGTGTATCGCAGAAGCAAATCAGGGTCTTACTGTAGTTATAACTTAAAACTTATATATACAGTCTCTTTGATTGTGCATTTAAAAACCTCAATACGCTAAGTACAAAAGTTGAAAATTAATCAGATGTTTGGTAATTGATAATTTGCACCTAAAAGAGCAAAAGCCCTGATCGAATATTACCTCTCTACGTGCTTATCTTCATTTCTACACTACTACCAGGCGAAATTTGCCAGGAATTTTCACCAACGACGGATATTCTTCCTGGTCATGGACGATGACCCTGAACCCAGTCCCTTCTCGACTATATGGTCCATAATACTCTTCGGGCTGTGCGTTTATTACCATCGACAAACCGAAACTGCTTCCAGTTTTCGTAGATTTTAAAATCTTTTTGTTATTTTTGCCAGAGTTGAACGTGTAGCACAGACCATACTGAAAGAGAATTTTAGAACCATTTTAAAACGGTATGTATCATTGTCGGGTTTAAAACAGAACATAGGAGCTGAGAGCGAAAGGTTTTCTGGGAAATGACAGTATCCTATAGGATGGCTTTAGCCTCGTCCCCAAGCTACTCATTGTCAGTGATCAGCTCTCCCAAATCCAAAATGGCGGACCGTTTTCAGAGCTAACACACATAGCCTGGCAAAACGCTCGAGCTATTTTCCAAAATAGACAAATCGCTCTTAGATGTGTTTATACAGTCGACAATATATGTTGTCAGTGCAACCTCATGTTCCACGAGATGCAGCGCTAGATACATTTAATAAACGTACTTCCCACAATACCTATTGGTCTCAGCTTCTATGTTCTATACTTTGAACCTGAAAATGATTTAGCACTAGACCATTTTCGAGTTCCAAATTACCACTGTGTTCCTTGGTTACAGATTCATTTCCTTAGGGTTAGCCTTGTATCAGTATCTAAATATTTACAAATACCAACTTTAAAGTAAAGAATGCACAACTTCAACAATACGATCACTTTAAAATTTCATGGAACTTCACGGGGAATACATGAATATTCGAATCTAACCCTGAGCAACAGAAGCTAACAGATAACTTGAAACTGGAGTATTGTGTGTATATAAGACTTAACGCGAGAGAAAACATACCCTATAGTCATAGAATGATGTGAAGTTGTATGCTTTGCAAGGTATCCCAGGCCATTTGCACTGACCGTAAAGCAGCATCTCAGACAAGTTATGACCATACTGAAAAGCAGCCGACTTCAGATTTAGTGAATAGTTCATACCACTTTGAAGTTCGGGCCACTTGCTGCTCTTTTGAGGGTCAAGTAGGTCCAAATACCGCTGAGCAAATGTACCGTTGATTCGGCTTCTTCGCATCATGTTATTGTTGCAAATGCTGACGGCAGGGAAATCGAGTGCGTCTCTAAATTCGTTATCGTATTCCAAAACCACTTGAAAAGCAATCACCTTTTTCCAACCGGCGTAAATTTGATTAGCAAGGAAAGCTCCTGATCCTAGAATCAAAAGTATCCACAATGCTCTTCGAAGCTTGGAAGATTTGTCGAAGGTAAAGTGGACGCCGTGGAGCGTTGAGTAGGAACCCAGTTCTTCCCAGAATTCTCTTGGGGTTTTGATTGGTTCGCTCATTTTTTTAGGTCTTTCAGCTTCTTCAGTGTTTTCTTCCTTCATTTCCATTCTGTGTAGAGATAAAACAACAAACCGCAAGTGGTTTGAGTAGAATAGTACGCTGTACAAACTTACCCCCCCCCCCCCACCCCCTCCTCCCAGCCAATTGGGGCAATCAGTTGAGTAGTACTAATGGTCTATGATCTACCCCCTCCCCCCATGGGATGCATAAGCCAATCAGCTGACTGTTATTATCTAATGTAAAAATACTTTTATTTGAAAAGGAATACACTTGACAGTCTGCACAGCCAAGCGTTTGCTTGGTGATTTGACACAAAACTGACGGAACCACCGTATTCAGTACTTGTCTGTCAAAAACACTGAAGCTCTACTAATTTGCACACGGCTAATTTGGTCGTGCAAAGAACCAGCTTTCTGTTTGCTTAATAACTAATAGAGCAAACCTCACGTCGTCGTCAGTCTGGTGAAAAAATTTATTTTTATTCAAAACAGTCTTGCACTTCAGGAGTATTCAGTGCTTCGTCTTTTTTAGCTAAGTCAGTTATGCAATTTAAAATGAGTTTTGCGAATTTTATTTTATTTTTAAACATAAAAAAAACACTGCAGAAAATGAGAAATACCTACAATACTATAAATATAAAAATAATATGTTTTGATTGATGCACCAAAAGATTTATTATTGATTGAACAAGTATTCGATTGATGAATTCTAGTAGTTTGGCAAAAGTCATTATATAACTTAAGTAACTTGTCTTGATCAAGAAAAAACTCGGTTTCTGTAATGTTTGGACTTTTAATTTACAGATAGAAATGGCTTTTTCGATCTATTATTTACTTCTTAAAATTGCCGAGGCCATCTGTAAAAACATCTTAGGTGTTAGTAAAACAAAACAATAATAAATACTCATCTTGCAAGAAATATTTAACCAACGAAAAGGAAATGGCTTTTGCATAGGTTCGAGGGGATTTGTTTTCAGAAGTTCTTGTCTTGTCACTCGCTCGCTCGAGGACTCGCTCGTTCGCGATATGATACGGAAAAACTCGTGAATAAGAACGATATCAAGTTCTTAACATGTAATAATTTGTTTATTACACATTTAAGGTCGATAAAATGAAAAACATTCCAGTTACCAGTTTACCGTGAAGTGATATCGTATCACTTCACTGATATGGTTTTTATTCACGGCTTTATTACACGGATATCGACCCTAAATGTGTAATAAATCACTTTACCTTCATTAGTAAAACTGGGATCTTGTTTCTCAGTTCGCAGCGATGAATCTTAGCAAACTTTGTCTTTCAACTTGAATGTGAAATTCGATCATCAAGGTTGAAATAAAACCTAAACGATTTCGATTTGTGTGTATCCTAAATTACTTTTTTTACGGTACGGATTTCATCTGCAACGCTCGATTTTTTCCCATTAAAACGCAAACCAAACATTTCGAATAGCTATCTTTGGGAATCTTTTAATTTGATTTGCTAAAATCTCATTAAAACTTGAACTGCCTATCAGGTGAAGTGGTTTTAAATCTCATTGGGTAAATAAAACTGCCATCGTAATGGAAGATATAGAATGAACTAGATGACCAGATTAACCATCTTCTATTATATTCAATGTCCCTATAATCATTAGAACTTCTGGAGAGAGGAATGACTTGTCTTGTACGTGCAGCTGACTACATATTATTAATCTATTATTTTATCGAACTCCAAAACAGCCTCTGGGCTGATCAAAAATCAGGGCACCGAGTAACTAACAGATCGAATTGCTATTTACGTGGTCAAGTTTTGCAAAGGAATGAAAAGCAGAAAAAAGCCCTCGAGAAGTGACAAGCCTCACAAACTCTGGTTACATGCGATGTAGAGTCCAGCAATCAAACCCGAGACCCCAGAGATGCATGCAAAAACCCCAAAATTGGAAATTTCCACGATAATAATATAAGTACCAAGGTTACTTGATGTTGATTGGCTGAAAAACAGTGCAAAAAAATGTGATTCAGTACAAAAAAAGTAATTTTACAAAAGCAAATTACAAACGGAATTCTCGCTTTTGTTTGGATAATAAACAATAGAAAGTGACTTTCGTTTAAAATAGTTAGAAAACTCTGTGAATTACATGTATTTTAAACCAAAATCGCTCTGAATATAGTTGGCTGTGAACGAACAAATTGCACAAAATATTTTAAAAGCTTATGCATTGAACTTTTTCGTATGTTATCAATAAGTAATAACACGATTTCTCTGCATAATATTCGTGCTATTTTCAATTCATTTGTCAGAGCCAATTGATGGTTATCAACCATTCCCAAGAGAATTAAATAACAAAGACACGGCGGCCATGTTGGAGGATATAGCAAAATAATTCATTGACAATTCTGTTGTTAAAGTCCTCAAACATGGCCGACGTGAAAACCATCGATAAGCAATAAAGACATAACGCTGCTTACGCGCGTGACCTTGAACCACTGGAGTGTTTACTAGTTTTTGTCCTAATTTTTTGCACTTGTATCATTAATAAGTAATAATATGATTTCTCGATCAATTTGGGATTAATTTGCAATCGTTAGTTTTTCAAACAGGTCAAATTCACCCTACGGACTCATGAAATAAGCCTGAAGCGAGATGACGTTCTACCCCCGTCTCTAGACCATAATCCTTTTCACACTGCTTTTGTTCATTAATTATGAGTATTGTTCTTGTATTCTCTAAGGAATCAAAAATTTTAATATGAAAGAGACGGGGGTAAAACGTCATCTCGCTTCAGGCTTATTATGAACTCTTTGAAAAACCAATTTATGCAAATTAATCCCAAATTGGTACTAGAAAATAAAACTTTTAACTCTGAGAAAAGCGCAAATATAATGCAAAAGCAATTGCAAAGAAAATATTCAATCGCTTGAGTTATTCTTCAGTCAAGCTATAAGCACGAACCCTTATGGAAATGATATGAGATTGTAAAGATAAGTTAACATCCAACAGACTTATTGACACTTCCCATAAAGCGCAAACAATTAATCCGTGAAACACTAATTACTAAATAGTACAAAATAGTGTTAATTAAACAATAGAAAACAATTTGCATGAAATTGTGCTATTTAGTATAACGAAAGTTTCACTCAAAAGCCTAGTTTCACTAGCGACGGAAGCAGAAGCAGAAGCGTAAGACGTCTTATGTTCCTGTGGAAATCAAAAAACGGAGACGTAAGCAGAAGCAGAACATCGACGGAAGCATAAGCAGAAGGAAAGGAAGGTTTCCTTTTTCTTCTGCTTCTGCTTCTGCTTCCGCCCTTATGTCGTTAGTGAAAACCAGATTCTTATGCTTCCATCTCTAACATACACAAGGTCGTACTCAGTCTGTTGCACGGGAAACTTCCTATTGTTTCTCTTATGCTTCCGTCACATTCATTTACACTAGAATATAACGAACGATCTTATGCTTATGCTCATGCTTCTGCTTCCGTCGCTAGTGAAAACCAGCCTTAACGCTCTTATGCTCATGCTTCTGCTTCCGTCGCTAGTGAAAACCAGCCTTAACGCTCTTATGCTTATGCTTCAGTCGCTTATGTCGCTAGTGAAAACCAGCCTTAACGCTCTTATGCTTATGCTTCAGTCGCTTATGTCGCTAGTGAAAACCAGCCTTAACGCTCTTATGGTTATGCTTCAGTCGCTTATGTCGCTAGTGAAAACCAGCCTTAATACTTTTTCCGCATAAGCGAGTAATTATATTCTCGATTATTAAAACGATGCACTCGATCAAACATTCGCGAGCCACACAAGAGATTGTCGGGATTCTCCGCCTCGGGACAAACTGGACGTCAATCAAAATGTTGATTGATATCCATCAAATTATATTTTTGTCGCGACGGCAGATTGTACACCTCTGCGCATTCTGCAGGATGTTGGTGACACCCTTCCCGCCCGACAGTAGAGCAGTTTTCGTACGATTGTGAAAAAAAAAACCTCGATGTGAAAAACGTCGGTGCCGTATAGGCAGTTCCGTGACCATGAGGTTTTCTATAATTTTTATTTACCGATTTTTTTCTCTCGCGCAATTTGATTGGTCTGACATTGCCGAGACCTTGGCGTGACCACGTTTTCGTAATTGGTCTGGCGCATGCCCTGCCGTGTCATCATCTTGTTCGTGCCGTGAGCTTTTCACAGTCATACGAATACTGCCCTATCGCGTTATGTGGGTGTTAGCCACACCCTACAACGTCCTGCATTGCCCAGGCTAAGTACAGTAAGTAACCGAGAACGAATTGAATTTTCAAACTTACAAATTCCAACACAAACCATGTAAATAAAAAATATAATATTAATCGTCTGGTTCTTTTGGCAGTAAACACAAGCGCTTGAAAATTCCACCTTAAAGTAAAGAAATGTTTCGGTGATCTTTAAGATCGAACTCGATGAATTATTTGGCCCCGAGTGTTAGGCAAGTAAAATAGCAAGATAATATCAATATACCAAATTTAAACTTTCCGTATGGACGTTTTAAGGTGCACATCAGTTTTTACTGCTTTTTCTGGTAAAGATATTGTTCATTTCCAGACAAACCGCCAGTATTAAAAACTTACAAATTTAACTAACGTTTCTTGTACAAACGATCTTTACTTGACTTGTGATCTCTGTTAAATTACTTAAACAAATCGCAGCCTGCTAACGACCTCGAACTTACCTTACAATTAGAGCAGTTGATCGTAGGAGTTAACCTTCATACGATGAAATAAAATATGAAAGGCTTCAGAAGCAAGCCTGAGACTACTGAGTCATGTACGTAAGGCAGTGAACGATTAATTATTAACGTCAACTTCAGTTGAACAATACTAGATTTTCTTAATGACGCCGTTCATACGCGTAGGATTCATTTAAAACCGAGATAATAAAGAATGGTCAGCTGTCAACACCCAGAGCAAATGAAAAAAATACATGGCCGAGTATTATACGTAACCATAGCGATCGCTAATAATCAGCCCATGTTTGGTTGACTTCGTACACTTGTTGAGAGGTATATCTAACCTTGGCATATGTCATTCAGTAGAGAGTTGTTTTTCATTCGAATTAATTCGCACTTTTCTAATCCAGCCTGCTTATCTTAAGTGCAATCATTAACGTTCTAGTTTTTTCCACCACTCAACGGCCGGTTAATTTGTACAGCTAAAATTTTACGAGATAATTACAAATGATAACGAGCGCTCTGATTGGCTAGAACTTTACGTTATGTCTCCCGGTCTTCCCGCGCACGGTTGCAAAATCCAAACTTTTTTTGCCGAGTCAAATTTTGGCTGTTCTTTCAAAGTATTCAAAAAAAATTTTTTTCTTTGAGTTTGTAGAACACAAATGAATTAGAACTAGATAAAAATGTACTGTCCCCCACTCCCTCCTCCGTCCCCCGTTCCCCCTACCCTCCCTCCTCCCCTTACTACGTACCCTCCTCCCTACCCCCTTACCTCCCCCGGAACAAGGCGGGACATCAACGCGGTGACTCCGGAGATTTAACCGCTTATTTAATGAAATGAACTCCAAAAAGGTTTGCTTTATGAATTATGATAAATCAGTAACATCAAGTCAATCGTCTAGCCATGTATGTGAAATTATTCAAGAACCTAAGTATAGCCTTGAGTTTATCTAAAACTCTATCAACTGATGACACTACCGAAATTTAAATATCAAAAACAAAACAAGTCCTGGAGTTTATTTGTCTAAAAATATATTACGATTGTGAAATTTCAATAACAAACACAAAGCACGTTCAACCTTTTGAGTTAATTTGAACCACATATTTGAATAACATATTTTGATGTTTAAAAAAATTAAATTTCAAGTTAAGTTTAAGGAGTCCTCGGATGATATCGTGCACTGTTCAATAAGTCTCACCGATTGAAGCTACAATAAAAAATTCATTACTTTGACCACATGCTATTTCTGTATTTCGTGCCAAATACGTTAAAAAGCTCAGAAAACTTAATTAAAGAGTCGATGGCAAGATTTACGAGTAGTTTAAACGACAATAGAAGTTTGATTAAAGCCGGAAAAAGCGGAGGACAAGAGTGGGGTTTTTAATACTTGTCTTTTCTCTTTCTTCTCTCATTTTTCCTTCGTTTATTCTTCCATAATTTCTTTTCTTTCTTTCTTTCTTCTTCGTCATTCTTTCTCCTTATTTCCTTTCTTCCTTCGTTTCTCTTCTTTCCCCGCCAGTGCCGGATACTTCTTGCTGATCATAATTTAAGGTTTTATGCTTCATAGTAAAACCTTGAATACCATCTATATATATAGTTGTTCGTTTCCAGCCGTCTTTATAGCTCCTAACAGGATTTTTTTAAATAAAGCGAGGAATAATAGCCCATTGTCGTAACCCCTAGGTAACACCCCACAATCCAGTTCACATTTCAAATCATCTTATCTAAAGAATTAATCGTATTTTAATTTGAATGTTAAATACTATTTTATTAGTTAAAACCAAGGTAAGATAAGCAACGCCTCTATCTTTCTTCCGCTATTTCACTGGTGTTATCACCGAACTATAATACGGAAATAGCACTACGTAAAATGTGTATAGGCACAAGTCCTTCTTATTCATTAGGCGCGAAAAAAAGGGATAAGATTGTCAGTAGAATTAATTAATGTATGTGGGAACTAACATACTGACGAAATAGCTTCGACGCACCGAAAACTAAAATAACGAAACGAGAATTCTTCATTTAAAGAGAAAATCCTTACAGCACTCGATTGAATATTCCCTAAACCATGAACTAAATTTTTGGACAAGATTTTGGACAGGTGGGTAGTCATTATTTCAAATCATTATTTCTCTCTAAATAAAAAAAATCACTTGTTCGGGGCTCATTAATATTTCATCTCATACTTATCTTAGGTTTGAGCCCTCATCTCAAGTCTTTCAATACTTTCTTATCCTTAAGAAGTAACAACGCATTATTATTCATCATTAGTCATCTTTTCGCTCAAACTGACCTCAGTTTTGAAGTACAACTAAACAAGATCAAAGATATGGAGGCTGAAAAAATCCAAGAAAAGAAATCGAATATTAAGGAGTTATTGGACACTTTTGCCGGCTATAGTACTCTCCATGGTCTACATTTTTTGGCAGATGCATCGTCGTATTTGAGGAAGCTGATATGGTTTTTGCTGCTGTGTAGTGCTACAGCAGTTTTTGTCTATTTGGCATACTGGGGTTGGACCAAATGGCGCAAGTACGAAGTGTTCGTGACTACGGAAATCAAAATCAACGACGTAAGTAATCCATTTATCTATGAACTGAATATGCAATACAATAAGCCTCTTAGATGAAGAACATTGTGTTGGCTTCTTTAAAAGAATCGCGGTCTGAGGAGATTTGAGTCGACGAAACCAAAACGCCCTCGTCTTGTAGCACAACTGCATTATGAAATAGGTTTACAAATTAATCACATTAGACGGGTTTCAGACTTTTGAAATGATAGGTGTCAGTACTATGCTAGTCAGACAAAAAACAACAACAAAAAAAACAAAAAACCCCTGCATTTTCAGTAAATGTTTGAGTTAACGTTGTACACATAGTTGTACGTGGTACGCATCAACGACATTCCTGGCCCAAAAACGAGTCATAAAACTCTATGATTCAGAGGCTTTTGAATCAAAGATTCGATGTTATCGTTTAGAAATGTCAGAATTCTGTTCGAATTATATAATCATGAGCCCTTTATATCCGCGAATTTCCCGATGTTAATCAAACCGGCTGCATGTCTGTTAATCAAATACCAATCTAACTATTTCCCCCCAGGTCAATTCTTTGCCATTTCCAGCAGTGACCATCTGTAACAAAAACATGATGAAAAGAAGTAAGATCCTCGGTACCGATAGCCAGCGGTATCTCGACGCACTTGACAATATGCGGTCATATAAAACGTACAGTCAAATGATGAATTCTTCCTTTAATATCGAACAAGCTGTCCTTGAGAATGGCCACCAATTCAAAGACATGGTGAAGGATTGCTATGGACCAGAACCTTGCGGCAAATTTCATCGTTTCTTTAATACATTGGTTTGTAGACTAAGAATTATTTTTGTATAATCTAAATTGGGTTCCCTGTGGAACAGGAAGGAATTTACATAGATAAGTTAATGCTACGTAATAGTATTTACCGTTATTACTGCTGTTCTTTTATTTCTTGCTCTTTTTTTCGCGCTTCTATAAAGCGATATCCATTGTGGGCTACATCAGCAATGTCTATTTTTCTATCAACAGTCAGGAATGTGTTACACATTCAATGGCAACGGAAGCTTTAAGCTCAAAAAGAAAGGAGCTTCATTCGGTGTTAAGTTGCTCCTAGATGCCGAACCAGACGAATATTACGGTCAACTCAAGAGGGACGGTGTTGGATTAAGTATCATGGTACACTGACCAAAATACTCAACCGACACCAGAGCTGGATGGATTCGACATCCCGACAGGATTTGTCACAAACTTCATTCTTAAACGGAAAGAGGTAAGATACTGATTCCAAAACCCCAAGGTGCCAGCTACAGATTAGCAGAAGTCTCAAAGGGGAGAGAGAAGGGAACGGGTGTGACGGAAAAGAAGGAGGAGGGAGAGAGGAAGAGAGGGAGAGAGGAAGAGAGGGAGAGAGGGAGAGAGGGAGAGAGGAAGTAAGTAAGTGAGCCTTGGATTCAGATAAAAAGAACCGACATATCCTTTCCTAAACATCGGAGTTTCGAACTACGCAGGCGTTTTCCCCTTTCTTTAATTTTTATCCCTGACAAGGATCATTCATGGAAGTTTATAATCTGTTATTGGGCCTAGATAATAAAACAGCCTGCCCCGTATCCATCCAAATGCGGTGAGATAAAACTACAAACGAGAAAGACGTACTCAGAAACCACTTGTTTCTGGGAGAAACACACAATCAAATCCGTCGATAAATGTGGGTGCCGATTACTTGGGATGCCCATCGTTGGTAGGTATACATGTGTCATGTACACAATAAAAAACAACAACAACAAAAAAGGTATACCTTGGACACAGTAATTTTATCTTAGGAGGCTTGCAGCTATTACTTTGGCGTAACGTTTCTTAAATATGCAAGACGTGTATTATCTAGGCTATTTAAAGGGAGCGGCCATGGATGACTGAAACGACAAGGCATGGCACAATCAAAATGCTTGACCCTAAACTGTCAGATCCATATTATATGGCACAGCCGTTAATGAGGTGCGAAAACTGCTCTAAATATTTCAACATTCACATAATATCACTTCAATTTTTTTTCAATTTTCGGAACTAACACTTAAAGTTATTGAATTTCTCTTTTATGACAACTATTAACGCAGAATCGATTGGCGTGTAGACGATTGCCAATCTTTTTATCATATTTTAATCAAGCTGTACTCACTAAAGATCGTCGATTTTAGGTGAAAAGAGCATAAAGTTTTGCTCGATGGAAGAAACCATTACGTGTGCGTTTCCATATTTCGGTAAGTTGTTAGCCAAAAACAGTTTGAAAAACAGTTCTATTACGCTTGATGCTGAGTATCAAGTCTATAATGTTTATGATTTAGGGGCGGGTCGGGATTTTGAAAAAAGTCAAGGATTGGTTAAACTACTTTTAAGTTCTTCAAAAGACCTTAAAAACCCTTTTATCGATCAGTAAACCATGTCCTTTTAAGTTCTCCAAAAGACCCTAAAAACCCTTTTTTCGATCATTAAACCGTTATCCTAGCCAACACCGAATAGGGATTTAGCCTGTTGGATTTTGCAAAGGGACGAAACTAGAGAAACTGAAAGTCAAATCAAGGCGGATACCAGCCACAACTACTCACATAAGATACAGAGCCCAGGAATCGAACGCAAGACCCCAGAGGTCAGGCAAGAGTACTACACCTACACGACCCTTGATCAGTTGACCTTAACCTTCGTATTAGCTAGGTTCCTATTGCGTATCATTCATATTCTGCATATCTGTTTCAGCCGACATAACCTTCGATTCAAATGAGTGTCCACCGCGATGTAACGAAGTGAAATATGATATCAAAACATCGTCACTTGTATTCCCTTCCCGGGACGTGTTGAAAAAAGCACCAGACAACATTAAAAACACGTACAATTCCACCAATGGAAAAAATATATCGTTTCACGACTGGTACAGGTAACATCCCTGATTCATATTATCGTATTACCGTGCCATGGTGTTCTGATATTACATTTTCATTGGCCTACAGGAGCAGGTTTGCTTTGGTTAATATATTCTTCCACTCAACCGATACAGTATTGATGAGAGAAGTACCGGCATATGACTTCATCGATTTTGCAGGTAGGAGATTTTCCAGTTGGTTCAATGGTGAATTCAAAGGTGTGTGAAAAATGGCTTTTGATAAATGGAACATATGTCACTGACCACCATATGGCTTATCTGTAGGATAACCCTAGTCAGCAAGGGACACCAACTGAAAACAAAGTCAGCCCTAGCGAACCCTAAAATCCTACCCTTCTTGCCAAAGGGCCCCTAGAGGATGCCGAATTACTATCGACTCCACCTTAGTGCGCGTGCGTCTCAATAACCTATGAAAGGCCGAGATTATCAGAGGGTGATTACTGTCCCTTCCTTAACATCGCATACGTCTTATTAACCAATCAAAGACCAAGAATCTCAAACTGATTGAAAACTTGTTTTCCTCTTGCAGCTGGATTTGGAGGAAACATGGGACTGTTTTTAGGATGCAGTGTTTTGACATTGCTTGAATTCATAGACATACTTGTCGTGATAACCGTCGAATGGTACCGGAAAAAGCGGTGTAATGTCCAAAAAATATCGGTCCAGCCTAGATAAAGAAAATTCACTCTTCAACGAAAGCACTGATAAGTCTTTGAAGAGCTCGTTTTGCACTCAGAACTCATAGTAATAGCCATTAGTAATAGTCAAATAGTAATAGTTTAGTAGAAATGTAACACATTTTATAGTATTGCTTAATTTTTTAATGAAGGCCCCATAGATGATCCTTCAGGAAAACCATAGTTAAAATGATGTTGGAGAACTAAATAGACATTTTATTAACTTTTTATCGCTGAAACACAAAAATAACCAACTACAGAAAAAGGATCAAAGAACATTCTGTGCGGCACACCACAACTTGACTTGCTTACAAAGTCATATAGAACAAATATTTCAAAAAAGGTTGGTACAGGTATTTTTGTTGCATAATGCATGTTGCATACCAAGCCCGAAATGCACTATGGGTAATGTGAATCCAATCAGCGAAAGGTCACAACAACATGGATATACAAAACTTTGCCTGCACTTTTTTCCCCCGTATTTTCTTATGTGCTTTCATTATTTACATGCGAATATAATACATTTCAAGCTAAGTAAGAAGCATGCAGCAAAATCTTCACCGACCTTTTTTGAAACAGCTGTAGACACTGTCAATTCCAACGACGCACGCAAAAGCACTTAATTAAAGACACCAACGAAGCACTGAATATCTAATCCAACCAACTGGTATTGACAACCAGCCAACGTATTTTATAGCCATGACCAATATTAACTGATTCATGAAATTCAAATGTAAGTAATATCTGTTGTAATCACCAAGTGACGATTTCAGAATCCTGGAGGTGGCTGCTTCCCTACCAATGAATCATTACTTTCGAAGCCCGGTGGTGGACCGGTGGGTCCCCGGGTTTTTCTCTCTATCCTATCAAACCCCGGGGGAGGTCTGGCAACACCAGCAGCAGACTTATCGTCCGCTTTAACATTAGATTGCGGTAAGTTTGTATTTTCGCAGGTCAACTCGCTCTGCGAGTCAAGCTTCAATGGTTTAGCATTTTCGGATATCATTTCTGAATAGGCGAGAATTGTCCGTCGTTTGACAAGTGAAATTTTAACATCTTTGTCAGTCTTTTGCTCGGGTATCTTTGGTCTCTTTTGTCTTCTTCTTCTACTTTTGTCATCATCATAGTTCTTTTGTTTATCTGTTGTCCTAGAAGAGGTTTGGCGCGATGATGACGAGGGTCTTACATTCCTAGCGCTCTTGCCACGACTACCGTCCTTCTGATCAACTGGTTCGTCTCGTGGATGTGAGAAATCTTTCTTGTGTCTAGATATGTCCTCTTTTCTACCTGTAGTTTTGTCGCTATGTTTCTCTCTGTACCCACTCTCTGTTCTTTTCATATCTTGATAATTGTCTTTTTGTGCTACAGTTATTTTCAATGAACTTTTATCATCGTTTTTTGATTCCAAGCTGATAGTGGCCTGCAGTAGTATCTCCTGACTTAACACTTTTCACATCTGATTTATCAATAACCTGTTGAACATTCTGATCTTGTTGAACATTTAGCGATCTTAATCCATTAATTTCTCCAGGTACCGCTTTTTTTTCCACAGCCCTATCATTTTTTGTCTTTGTTTCATTCCCTTGACTACCATTATACTTCTCTGTACTTTGTGTTTTCTGATTAACTTCCCTATCTCGTTGACCCTTGTGGAATCCTCTTTCGTTACTACTCCTTGGTCGTTCATTCGGTGGTCGGTCGTTACTTGGTCGTTCATTCGGCGGTCCATCATTCCTCGGTCGTTCATTCCGCGTTCGTTCGTTACTTGGTCGTTCATTCTGCGGTAGTTCGTTCCTTGGTCGTTCATTCCGCGGTCGATCGTTTCCTTGGTCGTTCGTTCCGCGGTCGTTCGTTTCTTGGTCGTTCGTTCCGCGGTCGTTCGTTTCTTGGTCGTTCATTCTGCGGTAGTTCGTTCCTTGGTCGTTCATTCTGCGGTAGTTCGTTCCTTGGTCGTTCGTTCCGCGGTCGTTCGTTACTTAGTCGTTCATTCCGCGGTCGTTCGTTTCTTGGTCGTTCATTCCGCGGTCCATCATTCCTTTCGTCCCAGCGTCCATCAGTTCTATAATGCCTATGTTGTCCACCCCTCCCTCGGTTTTTACGTGAAGATGACGTTCTTTCTTGTTTCCTTTCTTCACTAGCTTTGTCTAGATAATTCGTACTTTTATTCTGATCAACTACAATATCAGCACTAGTTGGTTTACCTGTATCAGTATCGTTGTCAAGTGAGCGATCATCGTCAACTGTAGTGTCTTCGGTATTCTGTTGCACAGGAGCCTACAAAATCGCATAGAGCAGACAAAACTTAGCGAGAGGTTTGGTTTAGATATCAAGTGGCACCAGAACCCCCTGAGCGACACCTGTGCATTCAAGCCTACTGCACTACGCAGTTATGCTTCTCCTAACACTTCACTAATCCCCACGTGCCTCATAACTTCACACAGCACACACGCCTTTTTGTATTTCTTCAATTGAGTACAATTTGGCACAAACAATGTAAAAAATTTCAAGAAGTTTAGTTTTGTACTTATCTTACCGTTTTGATTTCAATCAAAAATCTGTTTTTTTCTTCCTCAACATTTATTATTCCGCCATTTTTAAACTGTTTGTCGAAAAGTTCAGCCATCTCCTTCTGCAGTTGTTTCATTTTCTTGTCAGGAGAATAGGAAGCCTGACGAAACATTTGAAAAGTGAGAGAAGTAAAAGTGAACTCAGATGTTAACTTAACTCCAATAATCAAGAGATGATCGTTGGGGTGGTGCACGTGGCTCTCACCTCTGGGATCATGCGTATCGTGCGTAAGTAGAATTTGTTGGGTGTCTCCCTTGACTCGCGGGTTTTCTCTAGCTTTTCTCCCAATTTTATTTGTTTGACAGCCGTGCCCTGACTTAGATAAAATCAGAAGTTGTACCAAGGTTTGATCACAGGTTTTAAAAAAAAGTTTTAGCATAAATAAGTTGCACTTCCCCAAGTATCTTTTGTTCCAAAGCAGTCTCTCAGCTGCAGGTCTCGTTACTTGGCAACCACGGTAAAATTTCACATATCTTGGCAAATCAAGTCTTTTCCACTCTACATATTTTTGAAGTGCAAGAACGAATACCGATTTGGGAAGAGGCGGGTAATGGACATAGATCCTCTCTTCTTTATACCCCGTCCCAATACCCTGTTCCTACTAAATGTTAAGTATAACATATTACGACACAAACCTCATTATTACTAAACACTTCTTCAGGTGCCATCTTCAAAGCTTCCAGATCATAAGTGATTGGTAACCGACACATAGGACACACAATCTGGTAACAAAAACAACCAGGAAATATTTCTGTTAAAGTATAAAAAGTATATCTTCGAATATTAATTATTATAATAATTATATATGCTCATTGGTCACAGTTTATTGAACAGCTTCAAAAACTGAGGACTAATCAACAAACCTTTGGTCAAATAATAGAGGAATACATCACAAAGATTAACTTCCATACTTTGTCTTCTTTGTTTCATTCTTTACTAAAAACTGTTTAAAAGAACCCCTTCATTCTCTTTCTTATAAAATATTACATATTATTAAAAAACAATTTGAATATTTCTTGTTTGTAATATCAAGAATTGAAATGACCATATATTATTAAGCAGAAATTTTACTTTTTTTACATGAAAATTCCTGGAATTCTGCATTTTTCCAGTAACCAACCTGTTTGTCTTCCTGGACACTTTCAATGCTGCTTTCACTGATTTTCCTAAGAATGTACTCTATGTATCTAGCTAAACAACTACAATGAAAGTAGTGGTAGCATTCAGTCTTGGTAAAGCAGTGACTGTCCTAAAATAACAGAAAAAATATTCAAAATCATAAACAGAATCATTAAAAAGATCTTATTAAGCAATAGTTATGGCAATGTTTTAAATGCTACATACAGTATGCACCAATCAAGCAAGAGTCAATTGGTAATGAAGGTAATGGGAGCCGAGAGAGCTTTAATGTTATTTTTGATTGACCATAGTTTATTGTCTTATTTTATTTTCCTGCTGTGATTTTTTCTCTCAATATTCACAGGAATTTTGAGATAATCTTTTAATCTTAAATAAGAGAAAGCAAGTTCACGTAAAACCTAAATATTGGAGATTTTTGCAAAATTAGAACTGGATAAGTTACTAACCTGGAAATGTGACAAGCATATTGCACAGGCACAGCTTGGAATGTTGTTGTCTGTAAGGCTGTCTTTGGCATACTAAAAAAGTAGATGATCTTTTCATATTACTTGGAAATACATTTTTTATCAGGACTACAGTGTACATGTATGAAATTGTACAATTCGTGGAAAATGATAAATTAGATGATGAACATGATTGGTTTCGGTAAACTCTTGTTAGAGTTGGGATAGCTCAACTGCCAATATTTTGATGAAGTTAACCAATCATAATAGAGATTGAAAATAAACTATGCTAACTTAAGCCAATCAGGAACAAGCAACCAACTAAGACCTGTCAAACGGCTTATAAATTATCAACAACCGTAAGAATTATACATTTTGATTAGCCTAAGTCAATATGATACTAATTATGGTATCTCTTAACTGGCCGAGGTTAATATGATAATGATTATGCTCTCTCCTGATTGGTGGAGGTTAATATGACAATGATTATGCTCTCTCCTGATTGGCTAAGGTCAATATGATAATGATTATACTCTCTCCGATAGGCTGCATGAGGTTAATATGATAAAGATTATGCTCACTCCTGATTGGCTGAGGCCAATATGATAATGATTATGCTCTCTCCTGATTGGCTGTGGTCAATATCAAAATGAATATGTTCTGCCCTTCTCTCTCCTTTTAACTCTACATTGTGATTGGTTAACTTTGTAAAAGTGGTGCAGTTAGAATGTCTATACTGTAAATTTAACCAACATATGTGGCAAGGATAACCATGAGAATATCAATAACAATTATTTAATATGATAATTATATCTTTGATCCATATCTTACATCAATGAGTTCATACAACATGGGAGATCCAAGTCTGCTTTCTGCAAGTTCTCTTAAGTTGGAGATAATACTGTCGTAACAAAGAAAAATATATAGTTAATCAATTTATCAAACATCACTGAGTAATTACTATTATTAGAAGTATTACCTTTCGACATGAGCATCAGAGAGACCTCTTGGATTCCTAATATGTATACCAGGTAATGCGTTGGGGTACTAATGAAGAAAAATATGTTAATTAAATATTATAATATTAAAATGGTTTTCTACTTTATACATATATATAAAGAAATAAAGATAAATAAGATAGATAATAAAGATATAAAGACACAACAGCACAATACCAAGAATCAGGGGTAAAAGTGATGGTAGATTTCTTGGAGTACTGTCACCATGATGGCATGAGAATTTTTACAAGAGAGGAAGCATGACCTTGGCTTGCTGTTTTGGGCATTAAGAGTACCCCCTTCCCTCCCTTCCCTAAACAGACACATTCAACTAAGAAATGCTAAGAAATACAATGCTTCTGTAATTATTTATCGTTATTCTTGATAACCATATATATGTAGGACAAATTAATCTTTGATTAACCTCATTTGGAAGAAAGATCTGTAATGTTAGACAAACATATTGCTTCTCTCCCTCGTCACCTGTACTTGGATGAAGAAGTAGGCTGATAGATGATGGTCTGAAAAACAACAAAATATATATCATGTTAGATTGAACAGAAGTGCAAAAGAGATTATAGCAATTAAACAAGGAAGAGTAAAGCTAAAAAATTGAAAATTAAAAAAACAAAGTAATACTGTTAAACATAAATATGAAAAATATGCAGAGTTAATTTTAAATAGCTTGAAAAATATGACATAAAAAATAACACAAATATTTGGAAAAAATGAGTAGCATAGCAACAAGACTGAACCCTGAAAATCATATAGTATAAGTAAAAATTGTTACCAATTTATATACCTTTCTTGACATCTATCATATGCTATGCAATGCGTACACAACTAAAGAATAATACTTCATACTTGAGGATCATTTTATATTAAAAAATGTTAACATTTTTAAACCTAAAAATTTCAAAATCGTCAAAAATGCTTCCGGGATATTTCCTACCTGTCTTTCAGCCCTTCTATTGTTAATTCGTGAATATAAATAGCCTCTAGTAATTCAACTTCTTCTTGTAAGGATCTGTGCAAACAATATTCACTTTAGTTAGTTGAATAAAAACGGTAGAAAAAGGCTTGCATTTTCTTACCCTTCGTGATGGTCACTTGCGACCGCCATCTTGTACAACGCCTAACTGGTATCGCGGGCTCCACCTTGGTTCTCTTTGCCCACACAGGAAGCCCAAAGCCATATCTTAAAAACTTGCATAACAAATATTATCTTTTTCTCTCAAAATGGACTTTTCTCGGGAATATATATATAAGCATATTATGCAAACAAAAAGGTATATATAACGGAATAATTCATGCAAGTATTTGCTTCTATATGTTTATTATAAATATACGTATATAATTCATGCAAGTATTTGCTTCTATATGTTTATTATAAATATACATATATACACAAAATGGGATTAATTTTCTCAAATATCTCAAGAAATATGCTTTTGAAACAAATTTCATTACGATATATTTTTTATTACTAACAAACTGTACATTTTAAACGATGATTTTTTTCGTGTCATATACACTTTAAGCAAGTAATTAGTTGCATAAATTCCGTTATATAGTATGTGATATATAACAGAATTTAAGCAAGTAGTTAGTTAGTTGCATAAATTCCGTTATATAGTATGTGATATATAACAGAATCTAAGCGAGTAGTTAGTTAGTTGCATAAATTCCGTTATATAGTATGTGATATATAACAGAATTTAAGCAAGTAGTTAGTTGCATAAATTCCGTTATATAATAGTTAGGAATATACATTAGCAATTGTTTGCATAAAAAATTCTGTTATATAGAAGGTACATATTGCATAATATGCGAATATAAAGCCTTCCTTTCTCTATAATGGGATATATCCATAAATAAATAATAAATAAAATAATACAGATTGGGGTAAAATTTATCCCAGTCACGATTGCATAACACACTGATCTTGATCCCGATGATCCCGATTCTTATCTCAGTCGACTGTTTCTCTTGCTTGTAGTCAATAGACCCGTTTTGAATTACCACTGTGTTTCTTGATTACGGACTCATTTGCACAGGGTTAGCCTCGAATTTGTGCAGAATATTCACGTGTCAAGGTCCGTAGAGTTTCAAAATGTTTGTATTGTTGAAGTTGTGCATTCTTTACTTTTCTGTTGGCATTTTACCAATTTGTGAATATTTAAACACTGATACGAGGCTAACCCTGTGCAAATGAGTATGTAATCAAGGAACACAGCGGTAATTTGGAAGGGGAATAAAGGCCATCAAACAGTGACACGTATCGTTTCGTACGTGACGTGTCAGCTTTGAAAGATCTGCAAAAGCATACGCCATGTTTTTAGAACTTACCTTGCTAACTTTATTAGCATTTCTAATCTATCATTTATTTTTTGAGTTCAACGATTCGAAACTTCCCCCAGGTCCACGACCATGGCCTTTGGTTGGAAATGCATTCCTCATGAATTCACGAATGCATTCATGTTTCACTGATCATCGAAAGTAAATTTGGAAATATTTTCCGTGTGTACATGGGCCACAAGCTGATGGTTGTACTAAGTGGCAAAGCAATCAAAAATGCACTCGTTCAACAACCAAAAGAGTTCGCAGATCGCCCGTCTAGGAGTTTATTTAGGTTCAACCAGCACCGAAGCCCTGCATTGTTCCTGATGGATTACGGCGAAACATGGAGACTGTTTCGAAAACTTGGCCATTCCGCTATTAAAGTCTACGGTGAAAACCGCTTGGAAAAAGTCATTCATGAAGAAGTAGAAGAGCTCTGCAAAAGGCTTGAAGATTTTGAGGGGAAAGAGATGGATATCAGTAATGAATTAGGCATATCTGTTACAAATGTCATTTGTAATCAGTTGTTCGGTACCCGATATGACGTCAACGACCAAGAACTAATCCAAGTGCATAAATGTCACGATCTAATCACTCGATCCCCAATCCAGAACTCATTACTGGCTTTTTTCCCGATTTTGGGATCGTTTTTCCCGACAAGCGAAAGAGAAAAACAAGTTGAAGAGAATGCAGTATGGAGAGATAACCTTCTTGAAAAAAAGTATTTAGACCACTTGGAGACTTTTGATCCAGATAACATCCGCGACTACACCGACGCCTTGTTGAAAGCCAAAACACAAGCGGAAGAAGAAGACAAGTCGAGCAAAGCACACTTAACAAAAGAGGCAATAATAATGGCTGGGTTGGCAACTTTATTTCTGGCTGGCTCTGAGACAACATCGACGACATTGTCATGGGCTGTAGCTTATCTTCTACATAACCCCAAAGTACAAGAGAGACTCGAAAAAGAGATTGATGAGGTCTTAGGTCGTGATGAAGTCCCTACACTAAAGAACAAGAAAGATTTACCGTTTCTCGAGGCATTTATAGCCGAAACGCTTAGAATGTCTTCGCTGTTGCCTCTGTCACTCCCGCACAAGACGTTAGTGGACACTTCCTTCATGGGGTATCATCTTCCGAAGGGGACCCTCGTTGTACCCAACTTGTGGTCACTGCACCATGACTCGACCTTCTGGAAAGACCCATTTGAGTTCAGCTTGGAGCGATTTCTTAACGATGAGGGTAAATTTGTAAATCCACCCGTTGGAACGCTGTTGCCGTTTGGTGCCGGCCCTCGGACATGCATGGGAGAAGTACTGGCAAGGTCCGAGCTGTTTCTGTTTCTCTCGCGTCTTCTGCAGAAATTCAAGTTCGAAAATCCACCTGGCGCCGGTCTTCCCTCTCTGGAAGGAGACAGAGGTGTGGTGATGCATCCTAAACCCTTCAAAATTTGTCTAAAGATACGGGAATAGACGGAGACAAATAATGGCTTGCAGCACTTGGTCAATATGTCGCCGTGCGCCGTGTGTTTAGCATAGCAGTTGGTATACGATTTAGTATAAACATGCAGTCGTTCCGTAGTTCAGATTCGGTAATTTTGAATATATACCTGCAGATAGGGTTTTTTCCTTGCCACAAGGGTTATTTTCCCTAAGTTTTCCTACCCCTGTAAGAATCAACTAACACGAGCTTGCATCGTGAGTATGCTGCGCCCATAGCCTCGCCCATAGCCGCGCGATATCGCGTGTACGTAGTAGTAGTGTGTGTTAGTGAACCAGTTCATTTAAATGAATTTTCGTAAGTCAATACATTTTCTGTAACACCAAACCTCTTGTTGCATGATCTGTATGCACAAAATTCACTCGGAATAAACTGATAATATTGTACAGATAAAAGCAGGTATATTATAAATTTAATTAAGAAGCGTTTCAATTTGGGACAGTTTATTGATTAGAGAATTAAGTAAATGTATTGATACAAACTACAGCTTTCTTGACGATGTTCACAGAAGATAAAACTGTAACTGGTAATGGGCTCTTGTATGGAATACAAACAGTGCATATCCCAAGCTATACACTTAGATATTGGCATATACTGGCGCCAGTACTATACGCGTTACGTTTACTGCTTACAAGGATTAGGATTCAATATAAACGCCGGAACTAACTTTTCGTGGTTTATAGACCTCTTACCGCCCAGGAACTGTACCCGAGGTACTCGAGCATTTGCCATACGCCCAAACACTATTGCAACGGAGAAAAACATTATCCAAATTTATTTCTGACTTATTTACAAAGTTTACAATTATTGTTCAGTGTTCTAATAGCCTATTTACAAAGTTGTGATTCTCATTACTGTTTACCCACCTAAGTTAATAGAACGCGCTTGCGGCTTCGCGTAGCCTGCGTGCCTCCGAACGTTTATACGTAAAGTCACTTTACGACACAGAATTCCGGATGCAGCGCAGGCTAGCATCGCGGTGCATAAGCAATATTGCTACTAGTATACCCCCACCCAATATTAAATATTACACTCACTCTGTATATTCAACTATTTCGGTAAACTCTAAGATGACCTTGCTAAAGTTGATAACCATAAGAAGAAAATTCGGATGACTGTGAAAAACGCATTGGCTCATTCGCTGAAGTAAGCTGCCGTGAGAATTTTGATTGGATGAGGAGTCACCCTGCGCGCTGGGATCGGTTCAAAGTGTGTCATCGATTCTATGCCTTGACCGTGTCGCATTCAATGCTTTGTTTTCATGTCCTTTTCTGTTATTAACAAATCATAGAGAATTCTATTCTTGTAGGAAATTGAAAATCAGCCAAGGTAGTCGTTTGATCACTGTGCATGCGACGGAGCACTTTATCGCATCTCGTGTACATTGTACACAAATGAAGATCTAGTTCCTTGATATTAAATATATATTTTGAACGTTGACTCCAGCTGGTTATTCGAACGCCGTTCTTCGTCTTGGAACGAACTGAAAACGAATATGATAACTTTTTAATAAGACTTTCGAAAATAAAGGATAAAGGACAGTTTTAGCGCCGTCGTCTTTGCCAAAACTTGTTAAACACTGTACATACCCTTGCTTGAGGTCCCCTGGCTGTCATCCTACCAGCCTCTTCTCTCAACATTCTCTCGTAAGCTTCTTCTTCTCTCCTTTAAATAATATACAAAAATAAGATAATTCAAAGGACGTAGTAAGCTAGCACAACCAAATTTGAAGCAAGTGCCAACATTAAGGTAGTCTTATAACATTGCCCCTTCGTTTAAAGAAACTCGAATGAAGTCAGTGTTGTTGATGATGATGTTGTGTTGTTGTCGTTTCTGTTGGAAAAATATCTCTATTTGGGCGTAAATATATCATTGCCTATTTTAGACCATTTTTACTCTACACTGTCATGATTTCTTCGTTCAACGAGTGAACATGAGAAGACACATGAATATGGATACAACTCAAACAAAGAATCTTGTTCTCAAGTGAATAACATGTGGTCTAAAATGGGAAAACATTACACCACAGCTAAAGAGGTCTAAGAAATTCGACTTATTTCCATATAGTTTATGGACATTGATAATCTTTTATAACGACAAACCAAGTTCATTTTTCTCCTCTGAAGTAGATTAATAATATTGAATCCCAAACCGTTACCTTTGACGATCTAGTTCTTCTTGCTCCCTCAGGTGCGCATCCATATCTTTTTGTTTTCTAGCCACCACCTTATAAAATCAGAAGAATTAACTTTGAGTTCATATGGTGACTTGACAACCAATAAGTACTATTTCTAACTAACTTACTTGTGAAAATTGAATGGGCTGAACTGTGGTGGAATAATGATAGATGTGTTGATCATCACAGTGAATGAGCGATCTAAGCGAACGCTGTAAAGAAAGACTTGACCCGTTGAAGCTTGAAATCACTTTTTCAAGTCTTTCTTTACAGCGTTCGCTTAGATCGCTCATTCACTGTGATGATCAACACATCTATCATTATTCCACCACAGTTCTGCCTATTCAATTTCCACACTTATTATCTATGGGGGCTTGAAGAACCCAACAAAAATGACCGCTCGCCAACATGATTGGCTTCATAGCTCAGTTGGCAGAGCATCGCACTGGCATCGCGGAGGTCATGGGTTCGATTCCCGTTGAAGCTTGAAATCACTTTTTCAAGTCTTTCTTTACAGCGTTCGCTTAGATCGCTCATTCACTGTGATGATCAACACATCTATCATAACTTACTTGTGCTCTCATTTCTTCGTCCAATTCTCTTCGTCTCTTGTCCTCTTCTAGTCGTTCCCTTGCAGTCATTCTTTGAACTTCTTCTAATTCTCTAAGAAGCTCTTCTCTACTTTCTATCGATTCTTCTTGCTTGCGTCTCAGTACTTCCATCTTTCGGTCTATTTGTTCCTTCCTACCTTCCAAAACCTACATTGGCAAAGCATAGTCATAGTTATTGAGATGAAAACCGAAGTAACAAGATGATGAGGGGCCTAGAAAGTGCAGACAGCGTAAGGACCGTTCATTATAGACCCCTTGCACTGAGTCCCTAAAGGAATTGTTATGGGGGACAAAAAGATGGAATTTTTTGAATAAGAAAAGACGGCTTACTGTTTTGTCTCCCAGAACAATTTCTCTAGGAAATCAATAGACAAGGCAGTTAGTTACCTCAGCCATGAGTCGTTCCCTAGCCTGACGTTCTCTTTCCCATTCTGCTTGTCTCTTGGACCACATGCGAGCAGCTTCATCTCTAAAACACCAATAAATAAAGTTAGTTGAAGAAGGATGAAACAACTGGTCATGAATTAGGTGGAGGTGGAGGAGATGGAGATGGAGATGGAGATGGAGATGGAGATGGAGATGGTGATGGTGATGGAGGTGGAGGTGGAGGTGGAGGTGGAGGTGGAGGTGGAGGTGGAGGTGGTGGTGGTGGTGGAGGTGGAGGTGGTGGTGGTGGTGGAGGTGGAGGTGGAGGTGGAGGCAGAGGTGGAGGTGGAGGTGGAGGTGGAGGTGGAGGTGGAGGTGGAGGTGGAGGTGGAGGTGGAGGTGGAGGTGGAGGTGGAGGTGGAGGTGGAGGTGGAGGTGGAGGTGGAGGTGGAGGTGGAGGTGGAGGTGAAGGTGGTGGTGGAGGTGGAGGTGGAGGTGGAGAAGGAGATGCAAAAGCAGGGTTGGGTGGAAAAGAAAGATGCTGATAAAGAGAAGGAGGAGAGAAGTAGGAAGAGGAGGAGTAGTTTGAAGGATTATACATGAATAACTAAAATTTGAGTGCTTAAGAATACAGTACACCTAATTCTAGTGATAATGAAGATATAACAAACAAACATACCTGTAAAGCATGTCCAGCTCTGCTTCCCTTTCTTGTTCTAGTTTAAGTTGCTGGGCAACAACCTGGTAAACAATCAAACAATAAGAATAGTCCTCCTTCACATTAAAGCCACAGGGATACCAAACTACATGTTACTAGTTGTTCATCTACTCTTGTAATACATATAAAATAAAATAAAAAATTAGTTCACACTAAAGCACTATTATCATTAACTGTTCAAAGCGTTTTACAAACAATACCAGTGTAGGACTTTAGAGGCTGCGTATTTTTAGGCGCTAGTAGCAGCCCTGCAGCTTACGATCATGAGTGGTTTGATAGTATTATGCCTCCAGAAAGAAATATAGTTTTGCTACAAAATATTTTATACTTGTTAAGTGATGAGTGTGATGCAAGTCTCTTGGTTGGACTTCTTATTTAATCAAGTGTCCCACCTGTCTCATGTATTCTGCATCAGCTTTTGCCTTTTCTCTTCTTGAAGTCATAATGGCCTTCTCTTTGTCTTCCTGGTTTTACAAAATCAAAACAAACATTTGTCAAAAGAAAGTGGGAAACGTTTAGGTCATTTAATTCTCGCTTCGGAAAAAAATTGTTGTTAGAGTTACTTTGCTACTTTCAAATCTGAAGACTGTCCTTACCTCTTTGGAAAGACCTTCAAGAATCTTAAGATCGAGTTCCTGAAAAAAAAAAAAAACAAACAAACAAAGGAAAAAAGTCGAGATAAAGTACTGCACAGTTAATTATAGTAATGTTTATTATAAGTTAAATGCTCAAGAATGTCTACAAACCAACGCCTTCTGTATTTCTTGACTTTTTCTTTTCATTTGAGCTTTGTGTTGTCTGATTAAGACACGACTGAAATTGAAAAGAATGAATACGAATTTATGACATGAATCTCATCATGTTTTTCTTCATCCATAGACCTTCTTTGAGATAGTGAACATGGTGCATTGTGGTCTAGCTTGTGGGTACAAACATCATGCCTTATATGGTGTTGTTTGTACCAAATCTAGACCACAATGCATCCTGTTTATCGAACTCAGAAAAGGCTTATTGCAATAAAACAATACAAAATGTTTGTAACATAAGTTGGTGAGGGGGAGGGGTGGAGGTGGTCAATAGAAGGAAGATTGGACTTTTGTGACTGTCAGATTAATAAATTCAATGTGAAAGAAAGTGAAATTACTAACAGCTCTTGATTAGTTAAACCTTAGTTATTCTTGATTCAGCAAACCTGAAGAAGTCTGAACTAAGTAAACAATTAATTATCTTACCCAAACTCTCGTTTTCTTCTTGCTTCTTCTAGCAATCTTCTATCTTCTTCCTGAAAAACGAAAATGTTAAACTATGCTTATGGGTGTAATCAAAGTAGATATGATTATGATGGCAATTATCATCATCATTTTATATTTAAGCAATATTAATAGTAATATAATGTCAAAGATGGGCCATTTGTAGGAAATAATAACATGACTGTAACTGGACGGCAAAAATATTTGGACTTTCTTTATTTAAATAACTTTGGTTGGATTACTACATGTAATGACATATCCAAAACCTTTTTCAAATTCATATTTTTTTCCATTTATGAGATCTTTCGATTTCAAGATACAAAGCAATTATTTTACAAGTTTGTTTGCCATCCAACAGAGTCTTCCCCAAGAGACCTTTGGCTGAATTTATTTGTTAGTGCTTTGGCTGAATTAATTCCCACGTGAAAGTTTGTTGGAAATGGCCTATTCAATTGTCTCTTCTCGTCTTGCATTTTCTCATTTTACAGGATGTTGGAGCGGCCAATGCCATAGGGCTAGATAAATAAAATCACTCTTCTACGAATATGTGAAAATAAGTAAAAAACAAACTTCCCACTGTAGCATGTATGGCATTAAAATCATAAATACTGTAAACAAACTTACTGCTTCTTCAATCCTATTTTGTTCTTCAATGAGAATCTCTTCTTCTCGTTTCAGCATCTGAGCCTAAGAACAACATAAAAATCATTGTAAATCATGAAATCCTTCCAAATTACTTCTTAAATTAGAATATCCGAAAAATAATTGTAAAAATGTTAGCACAAAAAGCAAACTTTTTCCTTTCCCAATTTCATGCAATCTTTTCCCCCATCTTTTTTTCATTTTGTTTTGAATTCGTCTTTTCTCCTACCTCCTCCTCTTTCAACTTCAGTTCTTCCATTTGTGCTTTTAGTTGACTAGCAACAGCTTTTTCATCTCTGTCAAAAAAGAATGCAAAGGAATTCACTGTATTTAGGTTCATGCAGAGAGAGTAAGCAGAATTCTAGGTTAGGATACAAATGCATTAATTAAATGATGCACAATAATTGTACAATTGATTACTGGATGACACATTACCTTAGTCTAGCTTCTTCTTTCTTCTTTTCCTTCTCTAATGCTAACAGCCGTTCACGTTCCATTACTGCATCCATCCTAGAAAGAACAAATGAATAGGTGAGGAATAAAAAAATGAATGAACAGGAATAAAAAATGAGTTATCTTCAAGTACTGAAAACTATTGCTCTTACACTAAAAATTGGAAAAACCTAGATCTTAATACTAATTCATTTAAGCAATGGCCTGTAGCAAACCTGGATATTTTTTTGGGGGGGGGGGGGGGGGGGGGGAGGAAACAAAATATCCCACAAAAAGAAACATTTTTTCTGATCCTAACTCTACAAAAAAGCAGAAGTTTTAGGGCCTCCAAGCCTCCCCTTGCTATTGGCCTGCTGTGACCCCAAAAAAGCTCACCTCCTACTGTACATGTACCTGAGCTTTGTTTAAGAAACAAATCTTATTTTACAGATAAGAACAAACCTTCTTTCTTCATCTCTGGCACTTTGTAAAATCTGAAACAATCATTTATTTTTAATTAACAAATTTTAACAACTTAATATTGTACTGTTAATAAAAAGAATTTTTTTACCTTTTTCCTATCGTCCACTTGTTCACCCCATCCTCCTACAACATGCTCTTTCAGTTGTTCAGACTCAATCTTGATAAAAGAATATAAAAATTTGTGAATTCAAAGAGATTTGTGTGATAATGAGATTTTTGTGATAATGACAACTGGTTACTAGCTTTAAGTTGGGAGTAGTTGGTGAATAAGAAGCTTAAGCTTAAACACCCAGTTAATCATTTAACTTATTTGCGATTGTCTAAAGATAATCTTTCAGATCTTCTCTTGCACTAACAGGTCATGTGACCCTAATTCCCTTAAAATGAGGAGCTGTGTTAAAATAATAAAAAAACAGAAATGAAAAGAGCACCTTGATATTAGTAGCACGGCGGAGTTTTAGCTCATAACAAGCGAAAAAATGAAAAATAGCATTAAATATAAAATCAATTGCCATCCAGCATATTTTCCCATACAAATCCTTCTAAAATATTCCATTTATATTTGATGCTATTTATCCTGTAGTCAGCATTATGAGTTAAAACTTCACCCTCTTACTAATGTTTAGTTGCTCTTTTCATTTATAAAGTTTGTTTTCACACAACTGCTTGTTTTAAGGGAGGTGGGTCACATACCTGTTAGTGCAAGTTGTCTATTGGAACTTACCTGTCTTAGCTCTGGTGCATTTTGTTTCCAATGTTCATAAAGTTTTTGTTCAGCAATCTTTTAATAAGAAAAAAAACTTCATTGTATAAAATATAGTTTATCCACGTAAATGGCATATAAAGAATAAGTGAGCATACTACATTGTATTATGGAGAGAGAGAGAGTGATAAAAACACTGACTTATTGTTAACTTATTTAATGATTTACCTCTTTTCTCCTAGCCTCTTTTTCACTTTTTAGTTCATCCGCTCTTAAAGAAAAACATTATTCAAATATTAGTTATTAAATATCCAGAAGATAAATTGTTATCATTACTCCCATCACCATAGTCCATACTACTGTATCATGCATAAGAAACTGATTTGCCAAGCATACAGTAACTTGATGTGAAAGAGTACAGCAAAAACACACTGGCAAATGGATTTCAAATGGCTATTGATATCATGATTGCCACATTCAGGACGGCATTCATGTCCTGTTTAGAACGTCACTGATGTAAACTGACATTTTGAAAGCCAATCAGTTAATGCACATGATCCTCTTTTATGTGGAGTTGTGTTTGCTAAATCAGTCTAAAGACAACTTCTGGGTGACTGGGATTTTAGCTTACATCATGTGCACAATATTGTATATTTGATGGACAGAAGTGAAACCATGAGAAAATGTGAAGAATCTGGATATCACTTGATCCCATGATAATTAAGCACTTGATTGCTATCATTTAATATACATGTACAGTACCTTGCTTTCATCTCGAATATTCTTCCAGTTCCACCAAGCCGTAGGTCCCTCAGTTCTCTCTAAATATGACAAACTAAGTTACCTTTTCATTGTCAGACAAAAATAATGATTCAGTTACATCACAGACAATGTTTACTGTAATTTTCAATATAACAAGTACATATAGTTGTGAGATGCCAGTTGGAATTTGGTCTTTCACTCTCGCCAGTCATAAAAATAATTGTTTGATGGAAGCAAATTAAATAAAACATCAGATATTAGCATGCTTCTATCAAGTACCCATGGGCAGTTTGCATAATATTGAATAATATAAGTAAAGCAAAACCAACCTCATGATCTTGCTTTTCCTTCAACAGCATCTCTGTTAGTCGCTTTCTTCTCTCAACCAGCTTTTCTTTTTTACTGTTGTCTTTATATAAATTACCAATTGCATTCATACTGAAGATGAACAAAAAATATATTATTTAGCATTTTGAAAACAACTTTTTACAAGCTGCAGCAAGTTTGTAAAGCTATTCACTCGGGGGAAGGGGAGGGAAATGTCAAAGTGAAAAAGCATGTGGCACAAGATGAATTTCATTCTCTCAATAAAAGTGCTCTTTCTCCATTCACTAAACATTATCAGCATTGTTACAGCCTGATTAAGTATTGTTGGGGTGTATGTTGCATCATTGCTCAGCCATGTTGGTTGACAAAAACAAAGGATTTTCCATTCTAATTAGCTTCTCTTGCTTGATCAACCAACATGGAAGCTGCTTTTTATATCTGAAGGGATTTTGAGTCATGCGGTTACACTTTAAGAATACGAATATTTATACTTCTGTAAAATATAGATAAGTATAGGTATCCTTCATGTCAGACACATGACTTTAGGAAAGACTACATCTATATTTTGTCAATGACAGAAAGAACTAGAGAAATGCTTTAAAGTGCAAGTAACCCTTGATACAATACTTTCAGTATTGATTCTACATAAAGTGAATAGTTGAATGGTGAAATATTTCTTTATTTGAATGTTGCGTCTTTGAGCTATGAAGGTTTATACTTCCAATATGTTACTGACTGTGACGTCACCCCAGGCTTTTGAGTGTATTTGTTTTGATTTTTAATACCAAACACTAGCCATTATTTATATTACAATAAACATTGTGGAAACCTTGAGTATAATAATGATTCTTTTTAAAATCTGTTTGTATGAACCAGTCAGAATTTGTATATTTAATGAGGGTAACCTCAGTATAAACCTTCATGTATAAACCTTCATAACTTAAAGACACAACATTCAAATAAAGAAATATTTCGCCATTTAATCAAGTATTTTATCAGGCGTTACGTGCACTTTAATAACTTTACAGAATTTTGGGGTTGTTTCGATTACAGTGCGACTACACCAACCAAAGCCACCTCAACAAATGTTCCACAAATTATCCAATCAAAAGTAGGAATCTGAACAATAGAATTGCTACAAATCGGACAAATATCCATGGGTTTAAACGGCTTAGAAGACTGCCGGCACTTTTGTTGTCGAATATAAACGTGCTGGCGCATAGCAACATAATGATAAGATGTAACTGTGTCAGCCTGATAATATATCTTTGTCTGGAAGAAACAAACTGTAATCATAAAGACTGTGTTTTATACTGTCTCTAATTTGCTTTCCTGTCGTATTTGAAGTCGTACTTTACTATTTTTCTATATCTTTGGTGACACAAATCACTAATTTGCGAAGAAAATATATTACAAGCTCTTCTTCATCATTTAGTTTTACCAACCGGAACAACGGAAGAATATCTAAATTCAAAATTTGCCGCTAATCTATTCCTAAATACTCAAACATTGTTGTATAATTTGTGGAAAATTTGTCGAGGTGGCTTTGGTTGGAGTAGTAACACTGTAAGTTTACAGGTAAACAATCAGTATTCTTGGTAAGTCAAACAAAAATCTGTTTTGGAAACAACTCAAAAGCCCTCGTTTGAATATAAAGTTATACAATAAAAGGGAGAACATAAGGCTTTGAGTTTGAACCAAAAAAGATCAAACGACATGAATGATTCATGTCACGTCAATAATAACAACCTTCGTTGGTGAGTTACTACAGAAATACAATAAACTGTATCAGGAAAACGTCTAAGCGAATAGTAGAGTGATGAATCGATAAATTTAACCTTTTAAGTGAATAAAAGAAAGAAAAACACAAGAAAAATAAAGCTTTTTTCTGAGCTTACCTGTCTTGGAAGGAGCCTTCAGAACACCAAGCCCTCTGTTTAGTTGCCGTTACTTCATTTCTTCGAAAATAATCCGCGTTACTATCCCAGGCATGTCTTCTGTCTGCTTCATTTTGTTGTCTTCTTACCATTATCCCTTCTGAAAGGTTTTTATAATTCTTCATCCAGTATGGCTGTAACGTTGGTAGCGCCATTTTGAAATTCTGAATAAATTACTTGGTAACGAACGCGTTTGTTTGACATGCGCGAATGCATGATTCAACCAATGGTCTTCAAATATAGTTTTATGAACGCTTTCTTTCAGCTGCCGAAATAGCTCAGTTGGGAGAGCGTCAGACTGAAGATCTGAAGGTCCCTGGTTCAAACCGGAGAGTTCGTAGGAACTCTGAACAATCCCGGGTTTCGGCAAATATTTTTTCCTTTTCCCTTAAGCTTTCATTTCTTTCAGGATTCAATTTCCTTTCTCTAAGAAAAAATTTTGCGGCTTCTCCAAAACATAATGCTATGGAAATATCTTAAAAACAGTTAAAAATATATTTGACAACAAAATGTTCTCAAAAACTATTTTATTTTAATTTTAATTTTATATTATTATTATAACCTTATTGGTTACACATCTTTTATGTATATGTGTAATTTTTTCTAAAAGATCTCCCAAAACACAGGAAGCCCATATATTACTATATTTTCTTATCGGCTTTCAAGTAGCTTCCCAAGCAATAAATTCCATACTTTGAAATTCGTTTGCTTTTATGTTTCATGGAACCAAAAATCTACTTTCTTTTTCTATTGCAACTTCTAGATATAAATTTTTATACAGGACCCCCAACAAGTGTGTTATTCTGATAAGTTTCAGTGTACATGTAACACAGGAGAAATAGCATTAAATACAAAATCGAATATTAGGATTTGTATCGGGAAATGTGCTGCATGGCATAGCTTGGCACATTTTTCCCATATGAATCCCTATTTTATAAATATTCAATTTCCATTTCATATTTAATGCCAATTTTACTATAGTCAACATTATAAGCTAAAACTTTGCCTTCTTACTAATATTGAGGTGCTCTTTCGGTTTCTGGTGTTCATCTTGACACAACGTCTTTTTTTACGGGGTTAGGGTCACGTGACCTGTTGTTGTAAAATGCCTATATACAAGTTTTAGATCAATTATCCTCCCTCACACACAAAAGCCTCCTTTTGCTCACTTCTCGTCTGCATATATCATATATATCACTCTCATCCAGTCATTCTTTGGTCCATTTTTTGGCTTAACATTTTTTTAAATTGGTTAAAGTTCGGGATGGTGGAACCATTTTTGACATTAATAATCAGTTTTGGATTTGTCGAGTAAATCTTGAGACGAGTTCTCCGGCAAATCATCATCATCATCAAACGGTTCCTGAAATGCAGGCATCGATTTCTTGCGGTTACTTTGCCGCTTTGATGGACTCCCCGATCCAGACTTCGACTTGCCCGATCCTGACCCATCACCACTAACTTCATCTGAATACTCCGGGTCCTTGCCCTTCAGCGCATCGACTGGACTCAGTCCCCCGACCGAGTTGAAACAACAGCTAAATACAAAGCAGCATAGGATAGTCGCGAGATGAATGAAGGCCACGCCCAGTCCTGCACCACCGACGATCCTTTGATGTTTGTCGTGGAAATAATTGAGCCCTGTACAGCCTACGATGTTGATGACGTCAACCGGGTTTTTGATGTCCATGTCCCAGCCACATGTGGGGGATGGGACTTTACAGCATGAACTGGGCACACGATTGCTCACACCCTTCAAGAAATAATAATATCAGTTTAAAAATGTGGGCATTCGTGGTGGGCAATGCGGGTTTTGGTGCCGTGACTTTGATGGTGGTGCTCTTGATAATACTTCAAGAAACCATATTACTAGTTTAGAAATTCGCGGCATTGCGGCATAGTGTGCGCTTTCGCTAGCAGCATCAACGTAACGCGGACACGAGACGATGATGGAATAATGACGTCACGTTGAAAACCCTGGGGATGAGAAATTTCTTTTTCGGCTGTATAGTTGGTCAGTGCCATTGTATGCTCTTGAGAATTATTATAGGACGAGCAGATTGAACACCGGCCCGGGATTGTCCATTTGCTGTCCCGTGCAAAGTTTTTCGAAATCTATCTATACGTCTATCAAAAGTAACTTACCTGTTTCGCAACCCAGCCTGAGGTGAACCAATCCCGATAGTCCATCACACCACAGCACCCAAACCCTCTCTGTATATCGTCCAGCGCCTTAGTAACGCCTGGATCAGTCCCGTACATGCTTAGCAACTGGTGCCCACTGGCTGACTTTGTTTCTTTAAGAACGCCTTCGGCTCGCATCGTAAAATAAACGATTCCCAAAGCAAGTTCCGTTACGAACATTATAAAGAATAACACTGCCATCACAGTCAATAGTCTATTGTTTTCTTTTACTGCTCCGAAAATACATATCCCTGATATAAATAGAATAAGGAATATCAGACCGATTCTTAGCCCAATATTGTCGGTAAAGGCTTCTGCTTTTATTGTGAAATAGTCTCCAAATGGAGTGGCTATTGTGTCGCCGAATATGATCAGAACCATGCCGATGAGAAAAAATAACACTGTGAATCCAATCACACTCGACTTGACGACTTTTCTGCCGTCCCAAGCCATTGGTTACTTGAAGTTTTGATTCTAAAATATCTGGAAGCAGAAAAAATAAAACTTACATTCGTGGGAATTTTCGTATTACAATTGCGTAAGAGTAAAAAGGAAAAGCAAGCAAGCAAGCAAGCAAGCAACCAAACAACCAACCAATCAAGCAACCAAATTAAGGAAGGATAAAGGCCGCATAAGAAAAAAAAAATGCTCAACCGATCTATTCTTCTAAGCAGCCACTATAGGAGCGGTGCGCCATTCGTGACGCCACCAATAGCGGCTGCGTAAGAGTGACTGCGTCTCATCACGTTCTACGTGCAAGTGGTGCCTAGCATTTATTATTTATTTGATAACTATATAAAACATTGTTTTCCGTGCTCCGTTCAGTAATTAAACTAGCAGGAAGTGGCGTAAACACGAAAGAAGTGTTAGGAGAAGCACGAGCCGTAAGCGAGTGCTTCTCACACTTCTTGAGTGCTTAAGACGATTCCTAAGCCATTTTATTTAGTATAGTCACTAATTTTTTTTCGGTATTTAATTTATTTCGCAAAAAGAAAAATATCACAGGATCTAGCAGCACTTCGCGCGCGCGGATGGCGTGCGCACTGTGCTCTGTTCACTAATAAAGCACAGTTTTCGACCAATCAGCGTGCGCGTACTCGGCACAAAACAGAGCAAGACTCCAAAATTAAATCAAATTAATCAGGATTTGCTCGCACGAGAAGTCTTTTATTTGTAAACTTTATTATCTAGTCTTATATATACGTTGCCAGAATCATTTCTAAAATTTACAGCGCAAGCCGGGACTCCCCCTGAAACCATATTGGTTATATTGTCGTAGTCAGACATGCGATACAGAAAAACAACCGTTTTTGGAGATAAATACAAAATAAGAACAGTAAGTATCGCAGTAAGATTGGAACTTGATACAACAACATGCCAAAAACCTGCTGGTTTATCTGACCGTGATTTATGATCTCTCTGATCTTATAGCAATATGGTGGATATTATGAAACGATACTTCAAAACAACATTATAGCATCAAGTTCAAAGACAGGTGATTTCATTTCCAAGTCATTGAAAGTCATGGACAGAATTTGACCCAATATCTCATGTCATTACATGGTTAAGAATTTTTTCTCAATGCAAATAAAGACTGTAGTTATTTGTAATCCGACTGTTGGTTCGTAATTAAAATATTTGAATAAAAGAAATACTGAAAACAAATGAAAAAATAAATCTTGATGGAAAATTCGCATTTTCTCATGAGCAAGTTGAGATATATATTCAGTGCTAATAAAATATTGTAAGTTTAAAAGGAAGAGACAATTAAACTATTTAATGTCGACACTAATACCTTTAGCACAGGAGTAAAATTGTTACACCTTCATATTTTTTCCTTTTTCCTTGCTGGTAACGCTTACTAACACTATACGAACGAAATTTTGTGGGGAAGCTTCATAAGTTTTGACATAAGTCTTGGTTTGCAAGGTTACCAAGCAGACGAGGTGTGAAGACAAAATCAACAAAAGGATGTGGAGAAAATTTATTTTAAGTATCATCAATAGTGAATAGCAAAATTGGTCGTGATATTGCCTATGTGCTGATTTAAAAAGCAAGTTCAAAACTATGTCTAATTTGTAACTGAGGTTTGAAAAGATTAAAAAGAAGTGAGAAACCAAAAACGTGTGAAAATTCACGGTTTGTTTACAAACTTCAACAGGTTAAGTAGATGATCATAGAGAAGATTCACTCCCAAGGCAAGTTATTCACCGATGTGATTATCGCCCGCAAAGCCTTTTCTCCTTTTCCAGCCAAAATTGAAGGGTTTCTAGAGCAATTTTTCTTCGGAGATATCTCATATGGAGTGTTGTTCTAACAATTCCTGTGTTGTCGAGTAATTATTTTGTTCTTATTTACCAGTTAGTGTGATCTTTACCTCGTTATCTCATGTCGGCTGTTCCTCACACTAGTTCGTGTCCTCTTCTCTTCTCCATCGCTTGTAATCTTCAAAGGAAGCCTCTGGCCACCATCGGCTTCAATCAAAAGTGATTTCCTGAGTCTTCTCTATCTCATGAAGCCGCTGCTAAAACTAACAGAAGAAATCCGATAATTTCGTAGGGTGTTTTGATTAATTATTCACATAGTCCGGTCGTTTCCAGAAAGATTTATTAATTGAGGAAATGAGTGTTGTGTCGATTGTTTGGTCATGCGAGGAGCAGGTTGGCATATGGACACCTGCTGTGGCTGGGCACCCTGTGTACTGTGGGTCCAGTCACTTGAGCGGAGACTTGGTCGCACTTATATTAGATACACCTAATTCAAAAAACGTTTTAATCGCCAACGGCGATAGGCGATAGGTCATTCCAACCTGGGAACGGTTTCGTTGAATACAAAGAACATAGAATCAGTCTCAGCACTAACGTGCATGTTCTTAACGAGAAGAAGAAGAAGAAGAAACACAAGTCTTTCCAGCTATTATTGGATCTTGAAATGATATATATCATATCGCTTTTCACCTATCTCCTATTGCCTATCGCCTTTGGCGATGGCGTTTTTTGAATTAGTTGTATAAAGTCTTTACATAACGAGTGAAAGAGATACTTGAAAAAGGTTAATCCCTTGCTCTGGAAGCATATTATCAATATATAAATTCATAGACTCAGAGCAAAAATGATAGATTATTGGTCTATTTGTCTGACATTATGGAAAATTGCTTTGGTTAAATAGGACGCACCAACTTAAAGGCCATCGCGCATGCGCTACCGAGAAATGGAACTGAAATTACGTATATCAAATTACTATGTAACTGTATTTCTGTACATACGTAGGCTTGGTGTCAGGGGTTCAAATGGAGAAATTAAAAGAAAGCGAGGAGAGAAAATTTATGAATATCTCAGGGTGGCCCCAACGTTATCGATAAACCATAGTTAATATTAACTATGGTAAAACATATTAGCTAGTCCACCAGTCCGAGGTTGAGGGGAAAAAAGGTGTCGTGTTGGCATTTGAACACACAGTGGAACAAAATAGACGCTATGCCGACTCGAGGCAGCGCCACGGTGGCGCGAAGATATGAACTTTTATCTTCGAGTAGTAAAAAAATTTCACTCGTGCAGCGAACGTAGTGAAATATTTTTCAACACGAGAAAGTAAACTTTATATCTTCGTTCAAGCCAACGTGTAGTTTCCTTTTTATTATATATAGAAACATTCACAAATAAAACTTTGTTGATGGAGGGTTTAAGTCAGGATATAAAAAATATGTCATTTAGGTATCGGAAATAGTTCTTAAGAAAGATGCACGCGAGTGGCGTATTTATCGGTAAAACACTGTCCTATGTAATAAAAATGATTATACGGCACGTGGAAGAACTCATGTACTTAAGAGAGCAATCGAATCAGGTGGATAAAAAACGAGATAATATGTTTCAGTAACTTTTATTCATCTATTTTTATTCTTATAAAAATATCGCTTTTAATCGCTTAGAAGGAAAATAAAAAGGTGGTGCATTTGTTATCAATCATATTTACAGGCAATGAAAGTAAGAAATAACTAACGACTGAATGAACACTGACTGGATTGGGTCGATTGCGATGATACGCTAATCATGTTGGATAAAATAACAATAGTAAAGCGACAAAAAAAACCGTACCAATTGTTGCGCAATCCGCCTGGCACTATAAGCTGTGAAGAGACGATTTTCAGTATTAAATTGAAGCGTATTAGCCCTGCAAAAAGCTTTGAAATGTCGCACAACGAGTCGCACCATCAGTAATTGCTTTGAACCTTTAGACAAAAAAACTCATATATCTATCTTTTGATATTAAGTTAAATAACATTGATTATATTTTATGATATTAAGTTTGTCTACTGCTAAAGGAATCCTCGCAAAAATATTAAGTACGAGTCCACTTTACGCGCAAACATTGCTGCGCAATATTACAAGAAATGTTGCAATCTCGTACCCAGAGCCTGCGTTTCCTCTGGTCTCCAGAGAAGAACGAGAGCTTTGGCATAATCCATTTTTTGGCGCATGCGCAATTTTCGAAAAAGAGATATATAACCGATCAAAATAATCAAAGTAAGAATTAAATCAAAGCAAAAATCGAAGTAAAGATCAACGTAAAAATCATAGATAAAATGTTAGAAATCGGGAAAATACTTTTAATTTTTGGCAAGTCTTTGAACTCATGCGCTCTTGAACCGGAAGTCCAAGGAATCCTGGTCTCAAAAAATGGATTATGCCAGTGCCCTCGTTCTTTTCTGCAGGCCAGGTAAAACGTAGGCTCTGGGTACGAGATTGGAAATGCTGCTGAATTAGAATCGTTTTCTACTTCAACAACATTGCGTGCAGTAAATTGCGTCGTGTGACCAAGCTCCCGACACCGATTGCCTGCAACGCGCAATGTTGCACCGTGTGTGCGAAGCTTAATTCTTTGACTCTATAATGCGCTTTTAATTTGCTTTGCATCTAATTATATTGCAGCCCGAAAAACTTTTTAAATATTTTTTTGTCTAATTCTTGTTATAAATAATATTATTTAATGAATTATTTAAATTCTTCCGTATTAAGTGACTGGGTAGTTTTAAAGGTAGTGACTGGGTAGTTTTTTTTTGGTATTTTTTCTCTTTTTTTACTCTTTAGTTATCGGGAGGTCCTTCTACAGACTAGTCAGTCCATCGGTGATGTCTTTAGGGATCTTTTCTGGCTGCCTTGCGCAAGTTTACGTTTCGTTTTGATTCCTCTTGAGCTCTATTTAGACTCAGTTACCTTTGATAAGGAGTTTGGGAGTAGAGAGGATTCTATCTCAGAAGGTAAAGGAAACCCAACCTCTAGATGTAACATTATAGCTTCCATCCAATTTTCGACTGTACTGAATGTGGGCCTGCGTAAATATCAATCAAAAGAATGTGTCTAGTATTAACGATGGTGGTCGAGTCCTGAACCAATGTAGTATGCGGGAGACAGAAAAATCGCTTTTTATGCCATTTACAAACATGAGAGATGGTTATTATGAGGCGTAGGCACTGTGGGTGGTCACGGGCAGGGTCTCTTTACATCCTCAGTAGTTCTTTACGGCCTTTACGTCCAACAATAATATATATCTACATGTATACTTACCACTTCAAAAACTAAACTTTTTCTGTTAGCCTTGCATTCAAGATTAAAAGGAGTCTATCGTTTTCGTTGATTCAATTTTACCTTTTATCGGGGTCCATGCTACAACAGTTAAACGCTGCTTGGTAGAACACCTCAGGACATTCAGTACAAAACTTCTTACGGTAAGATTCTTCGTCAATACCGAAATACTATACAAACAAAACCCATATATTCAATACCTTTGAAGTATAAAAGGTTAGGACAAAAACAAATACAGTACAAACTAAATCTTATGATAAATTAACCACGAACCTTTGTTCTTGGAAGAAGCTCTGGATCAGCATATACTCTTCCTATGATCTAAGATATAACAATGTTCATTAGAAATCACAGCCAGTAGTAAGAGAATGATGGTCTAATGATGTTAATAACTTTATTTACAAGAGGGATAAGACGTATTAACTCAGTTACGAGAGTTATCTAACATACGGCTCTCATCAAGTTTATCTGATATCATTTGGTGAATACATGAGTGCTAAAGTCGACTTTGTGTGCTTGTGTGTATGGGTTGGGGGGATTACGGAAGTTATGATGTTAATGATGGTGGTAATGATTGTCGTGGTGGTGTTGGTGGTCAGTGATATAGATGATGATCGTGATCACTGGTAATATTAGTTATGAGTTATTAGTTATTATGATGATGTGGTGGTGATGGTGGTGATGGTAGTGGATGGTTATGCCTACGGCTCATGGTTTCTATAACTTTTTTCATGTCCTACGAAGTTATTTGTGGTATCATTGGTACTGAGTGATGGAGGCAATCACAGCAAAGATGATGCTCATCAGTGATGTTGATATGATGACGATGAATGCTGTCAACCTACCTCACACATCACGATCCCATAAGAAAACACGTCGACTCGCTCATCGTAATCTTTTCCTTCAAATTTAAAAGACTGTTAGGTAATACTGCAGGCAAACAAATACACAAACATATCTTTTTTTGTTCAGTGTTGATCGGAACCATATAATACATCTATGTAACGAGGTTTAACAAATCTAATTGTAATAAGAACTAACCATTTAACATCTCTGGTGCCATCCAAAACGGTGTTCCTACTACAGTATACCTGCATGAAATTATGATAATTATCATTATAATCAACCAGATTCGACGGCAGGTCGGGAAAACCCAGAGAGATCCAACAAACTCTGCACACATGATCCCGCGCCCAAGAACCGAATCCAAGACCCCAGTAGTGAGACACAAGTGCGCTACAACTACACAAATAGCGGCAGAGCGAAAGTTCCAAATAGCGATGGAGGGAAGACGGCGCGTGAAAGTTTCCCGCCAAAACCACAGGAACCCCGCCAATAAATCATGGAATTATTTCGATTTTTCTTATCAAAACTAATAAACCTGAGGTTTATTATCTCTATGCTATCTTAAACCACCATGGATTCCCAGGAAAACCAAACATAGGAATGAAATTTTTTGCAGTCAACAAATCTTGTCGCACCTTTTCTTTTGCCCTGGCGACTTGGATGAATGATTCCCGCCATTTTTTACATAAGATGGTGGTTCTTCTGTCACTCTTGCCAAACCAAAATCAGCCACAACAACTGTCATATCCTGGTCAAGATATTAAAAGATAAAGATTTGCGAGTGATATCCTGTTTAAGACTGCAAATATAACTTAGATGTTGAATGCATTTTCATTGTCGTGATTGGTTGAAAGGATGTCCCCACTCAAAGTTACTGAAAGACTACTCAACATTTTTGTGCAGTTTTTATCAGACCTGCTATATTTATTCTTAGTAATTGGAGCGTGTTCTTGGCACTGATCAGAAATGGAAAACTGCTCTTAGCACCTACCTCGTCGTTTTTCACTAGACAGTTGTTGGAGTTCAAATCCCGGTGCATAACATGCATTTCATGGAGGTACGCCTGAACAGAAATACAAAAGAAACTTTCAATAAAATCCCTGAGCACAAAAAAGAAAAGGAAATAAATGGGCTGATGCAAGTATCTCCTTACCATTCCCTCTGCGATGTCACGGCAGAATTTGACCTTTTGGGTCCAGGATAGCGGTATCATCTTCAAGAGAAAATTGGTACGGCACATTGGTATGTGTAGAAAATGATTGGCGTAGCGATAAAGGCAACACAATCGTGCAACTTGTCACGCAACTTCACTGTGTTGCTAGTTGCAAAGCAAATGTTGCAGAAAAGTTTCTTTGTTTCTTGTTATAAGAAGTAGAAGCTGTGTCTACTCTTTGCAACAACTTTTTACGCAGATGTAAGACGAGCACAACAACTGATTTTCCTATACAATATAGGACCAAACATGAGTACCAGTATGGCCAAGATTGTACAACCAACTTCAATAATCACCTTGTCTTCTAAGACTTTTCGTAGAGTTCCCCCTCTAATGTATTCTAAGCAAAAACAAAAATATGTGAATATCATAAGAATCGATTCTCTGTGCCCCAGAAACGTAAAGACGGAGATCACTGAGATGTTTCGCAATGACCTCTATTTAGCAGCCCTCATTGGGGACGTCAGGTGGTCGCTATAATAAGGTATAAATTAGTGCTACTAACTAGTCACTTAATAGAGAATGGTCGCCTAATAAATGGTCAGTTAATAGAGATTCAAATATTGATGGGGTTGAGAACTAATGCAGGATGATAAAAGGGAGGATTTGCAATTGTTGCCTCTACCACGGAGGGAGGGAGGGGGGGAGTTGGGTCATGTTTGTAAAGCTTTCCATGTTATTTTGCTAACCCCCCACCCCCCATGCACTGATAAAGGTAAGTTGTCACCTCCACAGACCTGTGATAAGGTTTAGGGTTGTTCCCTTGTATAGTATACCAATGAACCGCAAGACATGGGGGTGATGCAGGCTCTTCAATAATGCAACCTATTCAGAAAATGTTTGTTAATATTTATTATTAATATATAGTGTACAGCTGTAGTAATAGCAATGAGAAATTGCTGTGCACCTCTTGGGCATTGAGTGGGTTTATTCTGAGTATGAGACAGACATTCATAATCTGTACCTATGGCACCCTCGGCAATCTCTCTAACCATTCAGGAACTTCTTGACCTACAATACTGACATGGTTCAACATAAAGTTCTACAGCTGGTTGGAAAGCTGTGCAAATCAGCCAGTTAAAGTTGGTTTGCATGCTAGCTGATCAAGTGATGTGAGTGAGGTTTGTTTAAGAAATCAAGAAGAATTAAGAGTGGTGTAGTACACTCTCACCTCTGGGGTTTGTCTCAGGTTCGATTCCCAGAATTGTCATCATATGTGAGTAGAGTTTGTTAGATATTTCCCTTGATTTGAGGGTTTTTCACCAGTTCTTCAGTTTTTTCCCCTTCACAAAACCTAACATGCTAAATTCCAATTTGATCCGTCAGTTAACAAGGCTTCCCCAAACTGACCAGCCCAAGGTCTATTATTGACGTCATCTGTGCCTTGCAAGTGACAGATATTTCTACAAACCTCCTTTAGGAAGTTATCTGTGTCTTCCTTGTTGAAGTTAAGAAGTTCCTTCATGACCATCACTTCTCCTGTTTGTTTGTGTGTCACCTAAGGAGACACAAGATGAGATATGGTAATTAGCGTCTGCAGTTATCTGGTACCATCATACAACACCATCATGCATCACCATCATGCATCACCATCATACATCACCATCATGCAACACCATCATGCATCACCATCATGCATCACCACCATGCATCACCACTATGCAACACCATCATGCAACACCATCATACAACACCATCATACAACACCATCATACATCACCACCATGCATCACCATCATGCATCACCATCATGCATCACCATCATGCATCACCATCATGCATCACCATCATGCATCACCATCATGCAACACCATCATGCATCACCATCATGCATCACCACCATGCAACACCATCATGCAACACCACCATGCAACACCATCATACATCACTATCATACATCACCATCATGCAACACCATCATGCAACACCATCATACAACACCATCATACATCACCATCATACATCACCATCATACATCACCATCATGCAACACCATCATGCAACACCATCATGCATCACCATCATGCATCACCACCATGCAACACCATCATGCAACACCATCATGCAACACTATCATACATCACCACCATGCATCACCATCTTGCAACACCATCATACATCACCATCATGCAACACCATCATACATCGACATCATGCAACACCATTATGCATCACCGTCATGCAACACCATCATGCATCACCGTCATGCAACACCATCATGCATCACCATCATGCATCACCATCATGCATCACCACCATGCAACACCATCATGCAACACCACCATGCAACACCATCATACATCACTATCATACATCACCATCATACATCACCATCATGCATCACCATCATGCATCACCACCATGCAACACCATCATGCAACACCACCATGCAACACCATCATACATCACCATCTTGCATCACCATCATGCATCACCATCATGCATCACCATCATGCAACACCATCATGCATCACCATCATGCATGCATCACCATCAATGTAACTGTTAGCACTGCAATCATCGTCATTGACATTATCATCATCATAAACCAACATCATCATAATCACCGCCAATACACCATTCTCATAATGGATGATCTTGTAAGGCTGAGCAAGGCTGCTCATTCAGAATAAAGGTGGACAGCGTGAATATAAGTCAAAACAAGAGGTAAATTTTTACACTTTTAAATTCTTCTATAAACGCATTTAATTTACCTTTATATCTTGTGAACTAATGACTGGGTGACCTTGTTTTCATGTCCTTTTCAGCCATTATGAGAATGGTGTATACCCATCACATTCATTTATCATTATCAGTAACATAATCAAAGAGAAGAATAAAAATAGCACTTATCTCCTTCAAGAAAGAAAAGATTGCAGTTGGAATAGAAGTTGAAAAATATTTCTTATTCAATGTACCTTAACCACTTGTCCAAAGTACCCTCGTCCTATTTCTTCACCAATAATCAGATCACAAGGTCGAAACACTCTACAAGAGATAAAACAAATTTTAAAATTTCTTTTACTGGGGGAGGTGGGGGGAGGGGAGCTTAAGAGTAGGGGGGGCATCAGTAAGATATGTTTTTTTTGTGCCGTGTCAAAGCTTTTTACTTAGGAGAAAGCTGTTTCTTTGTTGACTTAATAGGAGGGAGATGAATTTCTTTATATCTTATATAATGAATAAAAGGATGAGGGTTACAACCATTTTTAAAGCCCTCAGCCTTTCTGATGTTATCATCTTACCTATTGTTACCATGGTCGTACTTAAAAGACTGAGCTCGAAGGAGTGGAGACCTCATCTTTGGAACATCAGACAGAGAATTACTAAAAAGGGATCAAATAAATTATCTTCATTTTTTAATCTTTAAAAACAATTTGAAAATTCATGAAGTTTGATGTCTAATCTGCCAAATAGCATTTCAAAGGTGGCCAATCAAAGACCAGCAATACATACACACACACACACACACACACACACACACACACACACACACACACACACACACACACACACACACACTACATTTCAGAGTAGCTTACAAAGCTAATATCTTCGAGAGAAAAAAAGGCTATTGAATAATGATTATAAAAAAAAGATGATAAATAAAATACAATATCCTGAAGGAGATTGTGAACTGGCATATCAAAGACAGCTAAACGAAAAATGCCTTAAAATACTAAAAACATCTTACCTTCTTGGCATAGAGTAAGCTCTTTCTTTCAATAACTTCATTTCTTCTTTGTTCAGTTCATCTTTAGTACAGGGAAAAGAGTGCTGATGTGCAACATGTTCTTTTTCCTCTGTCTCTCCATTAGCCTTTGGACTTGCTGCTGTTGCTGATCGCTTAAAAGATCTTTTAGAAAAAAACGAGATTGATCTTTGACGTTGCCTAGCCTTTTCGTCTTGATATTGCTCTTCTCCTTCAAAGCTGTCTTGTTTGCATAGTTGAGGTTTGAGTGAGTTAGGTGATGGTGGTGGTAGATTCATAGTGGGCTTCTTGGAGGATGAGAAGCTTGGGTTTCTTTCCAATGTAATCTGGTATATCCCTGTGGGTTTCTTCACGAGTGTGGCACCAACCTGTCCAGGAAACAAGAAACATCAGTCCATCCTTTATGATCTTTATAAGAAACAAAAAAATAAGTATGGTTGGCAATATTCATATTATTCATACTTTGAATAATAAGATAAACTAATTTGGGAAGCTTGGGTGGTATACACTAGTTAATGTATACTGGGATTTCTATTGTGCATTAGGATGGGAAGGGTGAAATAACTCTCAACACATCTTGTGTCCTCCATTTTGAAATATCAGGGGGAGGGGGGGGAGTTAGGGTTAATACCCCAAAGTCCCCTCCCCAGTAATAAAAAAATAAAATCTAAACAGACAAAACTAAAAACAAAAAAAGGGATGTAACAGAGGGGAAGAAAAAGACACGAATATAAACCAACCGTTTCAACATTCTCATTGTCAACTTGAATGCCATTCAGTTCCAAAACTTTATCTCCTTCCAGTAGGGTTCTTTTATCTGCAGCTTTTGACCCTGGTTCAAACCTGTAGCAAGGAATTATAAGGTTAAACCATAGAATCATAGGTCAAAGTCTTGGTATTACTATTGACTATCTGTTATTGAAGGGAAAGACTATCTAGTTTTGATGCATGCCTTCAAACATAATATATAGAATACTAAAAAATATTTGAAATATAACATGCATGCTGATTACCTGGCTATTGTGTTTAAATTAGATGACAGAAACATGCAAAGTTCTCCAAAAATATTTTATTAAAGCAATATAAAACAACTTTGTCTTTGCATTGTGATATAAAGATGATGGCTAGTGAAACTAGCGTGGACTGCGTCGGTGTTTCTAATGAACAAGTTATCGTAGATTTATAAGTTTAACACCGTAGTGAAAATAGAAAACTGACGTTTCGGACGTTAGTCCTTCGTCGGAGTCAATGACTCCGACGAAGGACTAACGTCCGAAACGTCAGTTTTCTATTTTCACTACGGTGTTAAACTTATAAATCTACGATAAATTGTGATATAAATACTGGGAGCTGTAGTAAAGCACTCGAAAAGCAAGAGAAACACTTGGCTATGCCTTGTGTCTCTTAGCTTGCTCCTCTCATGCTCTATACAGAGACCTGGTGCACCCTTTAAATTCCTTGACTAAAGTTTGTCTGGCATTCTGTTCTCTTCCTTGCACTATAAGATACCATAAGGTTCTTTTTGTGGGTTCATCAGTATCCACTCCCCTCTTTAAAAGCTTACATGCGAATGAACTGAAAGCTATCATTGTAAAAGACTAACAATTTGCAAATGTATAGATTATGTACAAATGCAGCACCTAAAAGTTTCATCATGTATTTTAAGACTCTGAGTGTTGGTTAAATCATTAACAACTAGAATAGAGTATCATAAGTTCATATCCAATGCCAATATGTATAGGAAATCACATGATCTCAAGTACAATTCGGAATTTATAGGTAAGAGTGATGTTCTGAAAGTTTTCAAAATTGGAAGAGCCTTTAGGCAAGTCCAATTTGAGAACTTTCAAAACACCATGAGTATCTATAAATTCCGAATTGTATGAGAACATTGTGTGATTTTTTGTTTATTAATACATTCAACAAAATTGAGGAGTTTAATTGGGACTCTACAGAGTACGATTTGCGATTTAATTGTACTCCTCTTGTCCAATCAGGATCGAGAACTTTAAAAGGTGTCTTACTTACTGTTGAATGACTATGCTGCTGTTTCCTGTTGCAATCGAAGGCTCTCTCTTTTTCAGTGCATCAACTTCCACATTCAGACTAATTTTCCTTGACTTGTCTTCTACCAAGTGGAGATGATGAATTGTATGCCAAGAACCCACATCGTATACAGGTGCTGCCTCTTTGACCTCAATGTTGTAGCATTTACCACTACAAAAATATAGGAAATAAAACAACATTAATACAAGATATGGTATTGATAGAGGTAATTGAAAACCTTCAAATCTTATCCATCACCTTAAGTGACTTCTAGGCTGAACGAAGTCAGGGCAAGGTTAAATCCTATATTGAATTGAAATTGAACTTGTTATGTTTTGCAGAGGCAGGAAAACTGGAGACTACCTGGAGAAAAAGCCTCCTCATACATACCATACTCATATGTACATGACAAAACTGAACTTAAAACTTATCTCTTCAAATTAGCTTATTCCTCGTAAATAATTTTATTTCGTATTTTTTGTTGTCGTTCGTAATACTCAATTTTACCAGCGCTCAAAACAGATTTGTATTTGTGCTTTATAAATAAATAATTAAATTATTATTATTATCATTATTATTATTAATATTATGCAATGCCAAGATTATCACTGTCAAGATCTAGATATCATTTCAATTTCAGAGTTTTCAAATCTCATAATACAAAATGATATGTTATAAAAGTAATGATGATCAGCCAACATACTTTGATAATAATATTTTTACTGGATATTTCAATTACTGACTATTAGTGATCATTAATAATATTTTCAAAGTGATACATAAAATGAGTAAATAAGAACAATATCAGGATCTAAATAAGTTAACATTAATTTTAATGAAGTAGAGAAATAAGAGAAAAATATCATATGCCCCTCATATGGCTGCGTTACCAGCGTGGTTGGTCCTTGTAGTGTAGTGGTTAACACGTCGGACTAGAATACCGAAGACTTGGGTTCAAATCCTACCAAGGGCATATGATATTTTTCTCATATTTCTCTACTTCATTATATACACACCGAACGCATAATTTCTACTTTATTAATTTTAATGATTAGATTTACACATCTTATATTTGGTAAAATAACACATTCTACAGTGTACAATGAGTGCTAAGTTGAATGTAAAACAAAATTTAGTATGCATCTTGAGCCTTGGGAACAGTTTTGTTTTGTGATCAAGCGGCTTGTAAAAGACTACTGCAACTCAATTGTAAAATCATTGTCTGGTTTAAAACATACGACAAAGAAGCTGGGACCAAAATGTTTTATTTTGGGAAATGACATAATTATCCTTAGAGTATATATTTGAGATACACAGTCAATATGAAACATGTTTTTGGTTCTTGAAAGAATTCATTAACACCAGTTGTATCACTAGATACATGTAGTTAATGTACTTCCCATGTACCATTTTGGTCTTGAGCTTCTATGTTCTTTATTTTGAACTTGATTTTGCAATTGAACGTCTACATACATACCATAAGAGCCTATTTCTTTCGACCATCACATAATCATCATCATCAGTAAAGTATCTTTTACAATGATTACAAGAAAAACATTCAGTGTGGAACTTGTGATCACCAATAACCTAATCATATAAGGAATCAAAAACAATGTGAAGGCAAATTTGTATTAGGAATATAGTCTAGGTTTTAATTGAAAAATAAAATATGTATATTATACTTTATTTACATAATCAATTTTTCATGATACAAATAATTTAACTTTCAGCATTGCACTATCAGACCTTAATGTAACATAAAGAATATATTCATTATTATTAGGACATATATAGTATATAATATTGTTACAAATAAATATCAAATAATATTTTAAAGAAAAATAAGACAAAGATGTATAAAATCATGAATATTCAAGTATTTATTAGGGTTCAACTTAATTCTAAAGATCTTTGGATTTTCTTTTGACAAGGGCTTCGAAAAGGGCTTCGAAACGACAATAAAGAGCTTTAAATGATCTGTGAATAAATTAAGAATTGTCAATTTACTAATGTTGTACTTTACAACCAAATTTTAATTGGACAACACATAAGACCACCCGTTTTAAGGGTTTTTGAAACCGCGAGGCAAATACCAGTATTTTAAGGATCAATTAAATCGTAGAATGATTGATTATCCATCAATTCAATGAAAACGTTCGTACTGTAAAACGAATCATGAAGGTGTGTAAGTTTGATGTCAGATGATAAAGAAGCGTCTATTGTAATTTAGAATAAAACAAAATTAATATTAGCTACACTAACTCCTAAAATAAAGTAAGCTTTTAAAACCTCTAGTTTCACAAGTGATAGCAATATCATCAATGATAAAATAATAAAATAAAGTCAGGGTGAGCACCTCGACACTCCAACTCGAAATGCTCCCTCTCGAAAGAATAGCAAATGTTTAAAGTATGAAAAAAGTTCAAATCAAATGAGTTTTTAAATCAAAACGAAGGAAAGGATAAATAACTGAATCTACGAACCATCATTGGTCCTGTTATTTTGCAAGAACAGCCATGGCAGACTGAAGAATACTTGAGGAGATAGTCTCTTCGGCAAAAAAGCTCGGAGCCGCGAGCGAAGTAACAAGACGACACGTCTTGCCCACACACCGAACACCTTGAAAAAAACAGACAATGCCAATTTAAATATACAAAATGGAAACCATTTATGATTGGGTATTATCACACAAAGCAAAAAAACGTTTTTTTAATGGCGTCTACCATTAAGTATATCCATGTAAATTATTTTATTTTTGGACGCACTGGTGCAGGAAGTGAACATTTTATCTACGCTCACCTGAAGCACTTTTTGTGGAGGTAATTTCGCATCGCTCTCGCTGAATTCTTCAAATTAACTTGCTCCCTGCACACGAAGCAAGGCTTTGCTGACATCTTGAAATCTCTAGAGAGTATTCAAAACAAATCTTTAGACATTTTGTTGATTCACTCACTACAAGTTGTCAAGACCACCTCCCGTGAATGAAGGATGTAACCAGGCCGGGTGTTCTTTTACCTTGTCTCCCCTTTTTAAACACTCGATTATTATCCCGGGGTGGGGGGTGTACTCTGCTAGGATTTGGGTAGGGGTGTTCCGCTGGGATTCTGAAAGAGGTACCCTGTTAATGACTTAAAAAATCAAATTTGTAGACCCTGTTTATGACAAAAGGTATAATTAATTGCACTGAGTTCCTGTTTCAATTATCGTGTCATCTCACGTATCTTTTTTTTTACGACCAGTTTTCAGTCAATACGAAAGTAGAAACCCTGAATATGACAAGAAACTCAGGAAGAATTTGGAACTTGAGCGAAACCCTTGAGCGAAACCCTGCATACCCTGTTTAGGACAAAAAGCTCGAAAAACCATACCCTGTTCAGCGGATCGTCCATATATGGGAGTACCCCCCCCCCCCCGGGATTATCCTTTGCTCGGAAAATCATTAAAAGTTATAGAACATTTCATCTATAAATCTCAGTATACTGAATCAGCTGTGGGTATAACGAACGGTGGAAATATGAATAAATCTTAACTAAAAAACATACTTTGGTTAGAATAATTGAAATCAAATAAAACTTCCATTAATAGACTACATCGTGTGTTGATGATATATTGAACAGACCCATGGTCCCCCCATGGTTTAATTACAGCTCATTTCGTTCGGGTTTAGGTGACGTGTGGTGGGGAAACGTCAACTAAACCCGAACGAAAATACCTGTAATCAAACCATGGGGCTGTTCAATATATCAACAACACACAGTGGAAGTTTTATTTTATTTTTTTTATTTTAAAGCGTAAAAATGAGGATTCAAAAATACCCATATGATACCCATATAATCTTCGTCTGTCTGTCTGTCTGTCTCTCGATCGATTCATTTGTTCAACACTAACGGTAAGCCTGGGCTACCTGTGGACCGACTTCGTTAGCAAACAAATTTCTTCACAAGTCAAAAACTACGATGTTTTACACCTTAAATACTCCCCATAAACATATATCGTTTGATTCAAGTACTATGAGTTTTTCCTTTGTTTCAGTCTTTAGATCAGAAGGGGTAGAAAAGGATTTTCCAAAGTGGGATTTCCCAATTTTTTGAATGGGAAAATTGAGATTTTGTAGTGGAAATAAGACATAAGTCTCTGGAAAGGGGAAACATAAACACCCTAATAGAAATAGGTCCATCTATAAGTCGCGAATTTGCGAAATTGAAGTATTTTACAGCTTATGAGATGATAATATTACCTTGGGCTTCCTGTGTTTCGTTGATCAACATATTGTCAGGTTTTATCTTGTTTCACCGGCACATCAATGTTTTTGCAGCTTTTGCGGCAGGAAACATCAAATACATACCAGAATCGTAAAGAATATTGAAGAAGGACAACACAGAGGCTTAATACATCGATAATGGTTCGTATGAAGGGAAGTTTATTCACGTATGATCTCTAAGCCAGCTCCCCTGAAGGATACACGCAAGCTTTTATACCAACAGTTTAGTAGACTAAAATAGTATCGGTGTTATTTCCTTTGTTTTCTGTATCTATTAATACTATAACAGTACATTAACAATTAAGCTTTGTCCACGGTTTAAGTAAAATCACTCTGACCTTACAATATAGTAAACGTTAATCTCAACAATGGTCAACAATCCCAAGCAAAGAGCTCATATTAAGCTTTAAAATCAGTGAATTTTTACCAATCATTCATGCATGTATGACATACCTTATTATGATATTTCTTTATCAATAGGCTCAATCTCGAGTTTTAGTGATTGGTGCAGGAGTGATAGGGCTCACCACAGCCTTGGAACTTGTACAACATGGGTAAAATTTCTTATCCTAATCTTCGATTGTGGAATTTTAAAAAAACTTTTCAGTTTGATATATGGCATTTGTTTATGATTTTAGGGGATGATGCATAAAGTGCCGAAGGGAGGGGACTAGGAGTAGTCCTGTAAAACAAGTGTGTCATGTCTTAGGGAGTGACTCCTCTTAAAACTACCCCCTCCCCCGCTCCCCCACCCCTTAAAACTATTGCACCATTTCATGGATTCAAATTTTGTCTAATAATTTCTTCTTTCGTTAGGTACCAAGTTACAGTGCTATCTAAAGACTTCATGTCTCCAGATAACAAGTCTAAACTAACATCACAAGTTGCAGCAGGTCTATGGAAAATTCCAGTACATTCCAACAACTGGAGAGATGATAAAGTTCGAGAAAACATCAGGGTATATATTTAAAGTCTCAGATTTGTTTTCATATAATTTAATTTTAAAATATTTGCATCACCCCAAGTTACTGAAACTCTTACTTCATCGGACTTATCTAAGTTAAGAAAACAAGGTGCATTGTGGCCTAGCTTGGGTGAAAACATTACTATATAAGGCATGATTAACAAGGGTTTCTTAAGAAAATATGTATGTTAGTACCTAACCTAGACTGGGAGGAAAATTTGTTGTTAACTCAAAAGATTGTCTATGGTGCATATAAGGTATAATAAACAAAAGTTGTTTGTACCCGAGCTGAACTACGATGCACAATGTTTGCCATCTCAGAAAAGGTGTATGGTTGTTGCTCGGCTCTATTAATTTACTTCTTTCCAGAGATGGACTCTTCGCAGCTATGCCATCTACTTCAAGTTGTCGCAAGATGCCAAAAACACAGGTGTTTACTTCAGACCAAAGATTCATCTGTACTATACGAAGGTATTTGACAGTCTGATTATAAAAAAAATCATCTTAAGGAAAAGATCTTTAAAAGATCTCAACCTCCCTCCCCCCACATTTTACAAAAAGATTATTAGAAGATCACAAACCCAAACCCCTCCCCTCCCCTCCCCCCAAACTATCAAACAATATAAAAAAGGAAAATTGAAATTTAAAGGCTTTACAATATCAACTATTTGATTATAATTATCCTAGTTTTCAAGCTCAGTAATGTGATCACACTTTTATATTTCCTTTTTGAAATCTGGTTAGATCAATGATGACCCAAGAGCAAAGCTGTTTTTGGAGGATCACTGTCAGTTACCAGGGTTTCGTCACTCAGATCAAATTATCACAGAATATGGTAAGCATTCTGAGCCTTCGGTGGAGTTGTCCATCATGCAAATTTCATGAGAAGTAAGTGTTGTGTAGCAATCCTAAATGCAAAAGAAAAGTGGACATTGGTTCAGCTCGAATAATCAAGAATACAATAATTTTGTATTTAGTACTGTGTAACATTTATGAAGATATAGGAATATCGATAAGTTATTTGTGCTTGGGAACAAGGTTATTCTGGGCAAAAGACCCTCGGAATTAAATTCGGAAAAATTAATTTCTGACCTCGCTGGGAATTAATCCCATGACCTTCGGAATTGTACTATCGATGCTCTACCAGCTGAGCTAGAGGTCAGACTGAGAGCAGGCCGGGGTGAAATAAATGTTAGGTGGGGTAATTATGATGCAAAGATGAGAATATGCTACATGGTCCACATATTCTCATCTGTGTATCATTTACTGGGTTTTCTTTTACTGTTTCTTTACTTCTTATAGGATTTTCAACCACCTGTGGCTTGGTGGATGCGTTTTCATTTCATGCACCGCTGGTAGATACTGATGTCTTTCTCAGTTGGCTGACAGGACAGGTATGAATCTGCGAAGATAGCATAAGAATATATACTAAAAACTATGTATAGAAGCTTGGAAATTAAATTATTTCTTATATAAAACGATTGTATTTTTCCTGCCACCAAACATGGCTGCCATCATGTGATGATGCAAAGCTTCTATTTTCAAGGACATACAGTAAGAATAGCTAGGAGCAAATAGGGGGGAGGGGTGCGTTGCCAGGAGTGCCTAAAAGATATTGTGGGGGAAAAGTATTTACATGAATGTATAGGGGACGTTATCAGTGGTCTTTGGTGTCCTTGTACGCCTTATGCTAATTTAACACCTGACTTTTGCTAAAGCAATAACTTGACAAGTTTAGTAAGATCTAGGGAGCATATCCCATCCTCTCCACCTACCTCTCTGGTTATGTTTCTGCAACGTAAAGTTTCATTGAACACGTTTACATACTTCCAGTGCATTCGTTACTGTGATGAACCCCCTTCTCCCCATGATCCTCCTCTGCATTTTCAGACTGCAAATTTTTTAGTGTGTGGGTATATTGAGTATTTTTTTGATCAGTGCACATCAAGTGGTGTAAATTTTGTTCAAGAAACTATCCATGGACCCTTGAGAACACAACGTGAGTCACTGATGAAAAAGTACAAAGCAGAACGCATCGTGAATTGTACTGGAGTCAACGCAAGAGAATTAGCAGAAGATTACGATGTTTACCCCATGACAGGTAAACACTTACTCGACCTCCTCTCCCCAAAAATGACAATTGACAGTAAATGAAGACCTTGGGCCTGTGCTTGCGGATATGTAAGGGAGTCAATTTTAGATGTTTATTGCCAATTCAAACAGTATAGCATTTAAAAACTTTAGGTCATTTCGCCGCACCTTAACATGACTTTTTAAAGTTAACTTAAAAGTTAGTAAGGTCATTGGCAAAAATGCGATAATGGGATATCGAGTAATTTCATGACTCCTGAAAACCGTGACACATTGCAAGCATGAACGTATGATGTAACGTGGGTGTGTTGACTAACGGACACGCTATCTATCATAAAAAAATGCGCGCGATGGGCGAAACACAAATTTGTACAGGATCGAGCTTTAAAACGTGACTTCTCAACAGCGCTTAAGAGTTGTTTTCACGTAAGTGTTTGGGGGAGGGGCAAGGTTTGGGCAAGGTGCTATTACTAGCTACTCGATTCAGCCCTGTTTTCTTTGTATTGGATCAAAAACAGCTTCGCTCCTTCAGAACTGATACTGCATGATACTTAGATTTCGACGGACCAAATTTTCTTCCATTTTATCCAATTTCCCCCTATTTTCTCCATTTTCTATTTCTGTTGTTGTTTCAGGTGCTGGTTTGATTCTCAATTTATCGGATGCTCCCTTTCAGTGCCCAAGGTTTGGTACTGAGGTTCATAAACACTGGCATGATGATCGCTTAAATGTTAGAGGACACGGAGTAATAGTTTCTAGAGGTCAGTATTTTAGAGACCTTTCGGGCTTACCAGTAACTGCTAGGGGTCAGGTCCTGAAGAAACACGCCTGCAAACACGGAGAAACCCTCAGCATCAATGAAATTTAAAATGGAGACTCTTCCATCATCAATTCCGTTAAGACGCCTAGCAAAATATCGAAAGTTCACGGAATACGCCTGACGTGGAACTGCAGTTTGAGGTTCGCGGTATCTAGCAGTAGCGTGGTGTTAAAAGTCTCTAAGTCATTACGATGTACTTCCCATCCTCTCCTCTTCCTATCCTATCCCCTTCCCAACATTTTGGTCTATCCTTTTCGTTACGCCTTTCGCTTTATAAACAGCAATTGTCTTTTCTCGCTTGTTGTGCAAAATTAAAGTTTATCTGTTCTAATGCAATCCTTACAGCTCCTTATCCCCGTTAGATAATTCTGAGGAATTATTCGTCTATTCCCTCCTTGTTGTAATTCAGGTGATCACAGTTTATGGCTTGGGACAATCGAACACCCGTCCTGCGATACTGCCTTAGAAGTCAAGCACCCCTTAATCACACGAATGCTACAAGAGGTCCAGACCGTATATCCTCCATTACAAACCATCTCCGAAGACAACCTTCAAGTAACAGTTGGTGTGCGTCCCATGCGCACAGAGAGCCCATGTGTCGAACAAGATCCAGCATGTCCGTATATCATTCATAATTATGGTCACCGTGGTTTTGGAATTATGATGACGTGGGGATGTGCGGAGGATGTTTTGAAAATTATTATGAAATCTCAATCAATGGGTCCAAAGCTTTAAGAGATTTACTAAAGATTTGTGTGTAAATGTAGTGTTATTGGTGAGCACAAGTTAAAACAAAAGGCCTTTTAGCTTGGGCGTACTATTTTTCCATTTCATACCACATGTTATTCTCTTGAGAATGAGGTTCCTCGTCCCTCAATCTTATGAGGAAACGTTAAATTATAGAAATGATTCTCAAGAGAATGACACGTGGTCTGAACTGATGTGAAAACTTTACGCCGCGAAGGCAAAAAATCTATTGATGTCGGCACGACTAGAAATATATAATTTAATGCAGTGTATTTTTGCAGCTATTTTAAATTAAACTAAATAAATTGGTAGTGTGTATTTTTTGTGTATGAAGTGTGGTGCAGGACTTGTCCTTCGCAGATCTTATTTGGAGTCTAAAGTTTGATCATCACATATACGATCAGAGTACGTTACGTCTTCCTTTGATTCAAGGGTTTCTCCCGGGTTGTCCCTGAAATTCCGGTTCATTTAGCTGTGAGTTTACCATACTAACATAGTGACCAGGCCATTTATACTGGCTGTTTCAGTAGCCTGCGTAGCGGCTCTTGCTTTCCCCTTCCCCTCCCCCTTACCTTTCCCCTCGTCCCCAATCTGGGCTTAGGTTCGATCACAGGCAGCCTAAACAAGGTTCCTGTGTATGGTTTATAATAAGGGAATGTATGGGAGTTATGATAAAGTTATGAAAATAAAATGTTTCACTCAAAAATTTGCCTTATAAACCATACACAGGAACCTTGTTTGGGCTGCCTGTGGTTCGATAACTTATGTTTGTCTGTCCGTCGTCGGTTCCGCCTGTCTGTCGGTTTGTTGACAGATATTTTCAACACACAACTGTCACGCCATGCACGAAAGAAAAGAAGGGGTTGGGCTTCCTTGGTAATTTCTAGAACTTTCTCCAAAAAATTTTCACCAAAACAACAGAAAATCGAATTAATACCAGCATCATTATACATTTAAAAAAAATTAATATATCAATTCAAATATTTGTGGCCACCAGAGCGAAATAATGTATTCAAAAACACTAAATATCACATTATAATTCATGAATATAAATTTCATGTGACGCATAGGGGAACCGGCTGATGTATTTACGACACGAGTAGAGAGAAGACCTTAACAATCATGTTCCACAGCACTGCTCAACAATCATCGCTTAAGGTGAGAACTATACTAATATAATAAAAGAAAAATAAGTGGTTCAAATCTACGGTTCGTTCGCTATCGACCTAGAACTATTAAAGTGCTCAGTATTGGAAGATGGAGACGAAAGAAATTATTTTTATACGTCTTTGACAAATATATTTCGATATTAGGAGCACTAAATATTGTACACACCTATATCCTTAGTAAGCGTGTCTGCATGCAGGGAGCCGAGGTTAGTAGCCGTTCATGTTGGAGTAACCAATAACATTTATAGCCTTCCAAGCAAGTACATTAATACTGAGGAATAGCCTCCAAAGAACGTCTGCATAGGAGGCTAGTCTAGTACATTATGTGTAAAAGCAAACAACCTAAAGTAAGTCATATTTGGGTAAACGGTTGTAGTTACATTTGAACTACGATTTTTCTGTTGTTTTTGTTTATTTCGGTGGTATAAATACCCGCTACACTTTGTCTTACGGAAAATTTTGTTTGAATCCAGATTTTTCGCCTCGTCAAAGTCTGCAGTCTTTGGACTACTTTTCTGTTCTTTCCCTAGTTTTTGCTGTATTTTATTCAAAAACATTTTGTGGATGTAGTTGTGGTCGATTTTTGACAAGCGCTATTGCGGTTTTTGCCCAATTTTTTGAACCGTTTTAGCACCTCCCCCCTCCCCACCAAAGAGAGAGGGGGGTACAAAACCTGGACCCTGGGTCCATCGTCGTGGACCCGATCCATGGACCACCTACTCGAATAGGTCTAAATAATAAAACAATCGCACATTATGTGTTTTTATTGTACTTTACCAATATGAAAGCAATATGAAAGTAATGTTCGATTAGGTCATTTCTTGACATTTCGGTCGCCATCTTGGAATTACCAGCCCAGTCTCCCATTGCTATCAGGGACGTCAATCGCTGACAAGTTATATGTCGACTTATAAGTCGACGGAAGAGTTATAAGTCGAGGTATGAGTCGACTGATAAGTCGACCGATGAGTTATAAGTCGACTTATAAGTCGACGGATGAGTTATAAGTCGACTTATAAGTCGACGGACGAGTTATAAATCGACTTATATAAGTCGTTTCCATTTAAATAAGTCGACTTATTAGTCGTCCCATGACATATAATTCGACTAATTTAAATGGAAACGACTAATAAGTCGACATATAAGTCGACCTTTGGTTGACAAAAAAAAATGTTGCTATGGCATCTTAGGGGCTCCGTAGATATATGCCTCGCTTGTCACGCACAAAGGTTTCAGTCAGTGAGGCTACGTGCTCCTAATTTAAATTCCTTTTTACCGCCTTTCACGAATGACTGAGCATTTGGCACGTAGCCTCATAATGAAACCTTTGTGTGTGACAAGCGAAGCATATCTCGGAAATGGGCCATTCGATCTGCCTCTAACCAGCAACACATCGCACAAAACTGACAAATATACCGTCCAACTCTTTTCTCTCTGTCTTAGCGAAGTAAAGGTCGTATTTTAGTGATTGGAGCCGGAGTCATTGGACTTACTACAGTCTTGGAGCTTGTGCAAAATGGGTGAGTATGTTCCTTTTTGCATACAGCTCTTTCAAAAAAGGTTAAACTGTAATGATCGAAGGTTTTGTAGCATTACCAACTTCAAAATGCACCTTGGGCGATGTGAATTCAATCGGTGAAAATGTTTGTCAGCACGTTTTTCCATCATGTCTTCTGCTTTGCTGTTTTGACATTATTTCCAAATGCAAACAAAACATTTTACGCCCTATTAAGGGCATGCAAAAAGAGACCTTCACCATCTTTTCGTGAAATAGCAAGGTGTGTATTAGACACCTAGGATACCTGTGACCAACTACTATCCCCTCCGTGCTTGTCCTTTGGGTCAGGCCAGAGAAAGGGATGATTCGTTTATTGATGCAAAAAAGACCTTCACCATCTTTTCGTGAAATAGCAAGGTGTGTATTAGACACCTAGGATACCCGTGACCAACTACTATCCCCTCCGTGCTTGTCCTTTGGGTCAGGCCAGAGAAAGGGATGATTCGTTTATTGATGCAAAAAAGACCTTCACCATCTTTTCGTGAAATAGCAAGGTGTGTATTAGACACCTAGGATACCTGTGACCAACTACTATCCCCTCCGTGCTTGTCCTTTGGGTCAGGCCAGAGAAAGGGATGATTCGTTTATTGATTGAGTTTCCGTATGAACCATAGGGCGCGCGTAGCGCCTCTGTCTTGAACCCACAGCAGGCAATGACTTTTTATTCGTATCATATTTTCCCAGATATCAAGTAACAGTCTTGGCAAAAGATTTCGTCTCTCTAGACAACAAGTCAAAATGTGCATCGCAAGTAGCAGCAGCATTTTGGTCGATGCCAGTGTATGCTTATAATTGGAAGGATCAACATATGAAGAGAAAAATCCGGGTAAGATGGACACATGTCTTGCCCAAGCTCCATGTTTAGAGTCGATTTCGTGCAAGTACGAGTCGGCACCTTGAAGGTGCGATTTGACATTCTCTGAACCAATCAGAGCACACAAAATCACTGCTTATCCAGTGAGAATGTTTGGCAAGACACCTGCACGGTCTAGGCACGTTAAGTACGGAACGTTAATATTCGCGCCATCCTCTCGATCAGCTGGTTTTCTTTTTTTTATACGAAGCGATGTATGTCTTTTGTTTGGCTTGTAGGAATGGGCCATTTATGGCTACAGGGTGTTAAGTAAACTGGCTAGCAACTCCGAAGAGACGGGAGTCTTTATGAGGACAAGGATTAACGCATATTATAAAGATGTAAGATTTAGTTATGTTCATGTAAATTTTTCGATCCGGGGCCCAAGCGCTTGCCCCTCCTTTAACCATTCTGCTTTTTTGGGTCTGCCTGTGGTTGTCGAAAAAAGGGAGCTGTCGGAGTGGCCAAGACAGTCTGGATTATTTGACTCTACAAATCTCTTTTCCTCAAACACCCCAATCCTCCTCTATCCTCGATTCCCTGCTCCCCCCCTCCCCCCCCCCCCCCCGCCCCGCCCCCCAAGCACAACAGCACAGGAATCGACTTTTCTGAGATAGAAAACATGTTGCGTTGTGGACTTACTTGGGTACAAACATCCTTTGTCCATCTTGCCTTATATGGTGTTGTTGTACCCAAGCTAGACCACAATGCATCCTGTTTATCAAACTCAGGAAAGGCCTATGGGCACTATTAAGATAACATGAATATTTTCTAGATTAATGACGTACAATCTGACAAGATATACAAAGACGACCACAGCAGTTTACCAGGATTTCGTCATTCGAGACAAATCTTAAAAGAAAGAGGTACAGCGCGAAACATTTTTTGTTTCGTTTAATGGATTTTCAGAAATAGGATTCTCGTTTTACCAATAAACCTTATTCGTGGTGTGACAATGTTTTCCCAATTCAACGTGACAAACCTCTGGGGAATGAAGAGCTATTGTTTTGAAACTCGTCGGGATATCATCGTTATTCCTATCGTATCCTTTGGGATACTCATGAATTTTTGGAAGAGTAAAAACAAAAGAAAATGAATCCTCTGGAGGTTTGTCACGCTGAATAGGGAAAACATTGTCACACCACGTATGAGGTCTATTATCATGCGTGTACTTGTTAATGCAACGAAATATTTTCTGATCCAAATATTCGATAGGACAAATATTCGATAGAAAAGAATTTAATATTGGTGTTCTCAATGTTAAATGGCCTCGATCCAAGTGGTTTTCACCCAATCACAGAGTTTCTGAGTAATAGTGCAGCTAGTTTCTATTTTCATTGTTATTTAAGCTTTATGATTGGATGGCTTGGTATATCCGGTTCGTTTTGATTGGTGGAGGAAAAGCCATCTTAGAAACGCGGGTGCAAAGAGAGTTCCCCATTATACGAAATCTGTCTTGTTATTATACCTTTCAAGGTATCTCAGAGGAGACTGGGTTGGTTGATGCTATGTCTTTCTTAGCACCATTGACCGACACTGATGTTTTCATGATGTGGCTGACAAAACAGGTAACTAAGGAACCAGTATTCGTGTGACGGATAACATCACTCACTTAGATATTAAGAAATAACGACCTTTTTGTCTTGGTGGCAGACATCCTCTCGTTCCAGTGCACCAGGAGCGTGCCGAGAAGGACTGGAATGGGGGAGACATTGAAACTCACGTTCTTCAAGGGTGGGAGTACTATTCGCCTGTGTAGCCGGCCCTCTTTTGCGGCCTGGGGGCAAAAGAGGGCCGGCTACGCAGGCTAGAGTACTATCTACATGTTTTGTACATATTGTCGTTGTGATTTCTTTTTTTATAAGTGTATGTCAAATGGTGTAAATTTCGTTCGAGAATCTCTCCATGGACCCTTGAGAATACAGTGTGACTCGCTGATGAAAAAGTACCAAGTAGACAGGATCGTCAACTGTTCTGGAGTCAACGCTAGAGAATTAGCAGAAGATAACGATGTTTACCCCGGAACAGGTTAAAATAAATAAAATATTCGGAGAGTGCGAAAGAGTGATTGTCGTTGACTATATGACTACCTGACTGACCAACCGACTGACTCCTCATCATCGTTTTCATTTGACACATTTCGGGCAATAGGGCGCTTCTGTCTGGGTATGGGAATCCTGTGTCCAGCAGTCGCATAAAGTCCGATGTCGTTATTATTCTTCTTCTAAAAACCGCGAGTGACTAGAGTGAGTCACTGAACCCGTGAAATAGTTATTAGATTAATTCACGTTAGTTGACCTTAATTCCATTGTTTTCTGTTGCGTCTATTTGACTATTACACGTTCAATAATAATTTTTAATTCACGGGTTAAATGCCTTCACTCTAGCTGGCCGACCGACTAACTGCTGTCTACGACTTTGTGTCAAGTGAATGTTTAATAGATTTACTGCATCAGTTGAATGATTGACTGTTTTTCCTCCATGTTCAGGGTTAGGTCTCATGGTCAATAATACCGATAGTGGTGTCAAGCCTATCGACTTTGCCTTGGCGGTTCTTAGTCAACCAACATGGTATGATGACAAGACCGATACGTCTGGATTTATTGGTATCGTACCAAGAGGTAAGCCCAACCATTCGTTGGTTAATAGCTTTAGATTGCATATTTCTTTATTAGGTTTCGTTTAGATCAAATGATCATGCACTAGAAGGGTTGGTGCATCGTGATACGAGTATGAATATTGCTATGGCAACGCATCATGAACATCGTGCACCTGAAGTGCGTCATGATACGAATATGAATATTGCTATGGCAGCGCACTGAAGCACTTGTTCTTAGGCATGCGACTAGCTGCTTCAAGGCCTTCCTCGCTGTCAATCGTGCGACACAACTGGATCAATTGACACCTCTTAGAAAGTGATTTACACTATACTATTGTGTAGGGATGCCTTAAAATATAATTAAGTTGGCCCAAAATTCCATGCAGGAGAGTTTAACTACCAGTCTTCTCTCACGTTTTGCTTTCTATCAATCACGTGACTTTTTGGAGTTGACTGGGGGGCAAACAAGAGGTTGACTGGGGGGCAACTAGCAGATGCTAAGTCAAAACATATCAAAATAAGTTGTCAAACTATTGTATTTGACTATTTTCACGACATCAAACCAGAAAACAGGAGATCAAAACAACCTCCAGGATTCTGCAAGCCATCAAAAACGAGCTATTACCGGAAGTGACGTCTATTGATAGCAACCTATTGACTATTGTACGTAATGTTTTCTTGTTTGTCCCAGGTAACCACGGTTTGTGGATCGGCACAATCCATCAGGAATCGTACAAGACGGATTTCCATATTGACGACCCTATCACTAGTAGAATGTTAAGTGAATGTCAAAAGGTGTACCCACCTTTAAAAAACATACCACAAGACAAGATTGAGATTACAGTGGGTAGAAGGCCAATCCGCAAGGGAGGACCACGTGTCGAACAAGATCCTAACTGTCCCGGTCTTGTACACAACTATGGACACTGCTCATTTGGGATTATATTATCCTGGGGTTGCGCACGGGAAATTCTTAACATTATGGAAAAATCTACGATCGCAAAAAGCTCTAGGCTTTGAAAGTTTTAACAATGTTTTTTAGTATTTTTAAAAAGACAAGATAAAGAATTATCCAAACCAGTGAGCGTAAGGAATCTATTGTGCATGGTCTGCCTGCGTGCTGCACCAACGGGTTGTCGTGGTGACGGAGCAAATTTGACAGAGCTACGAAACATATCAATCTAGTCCTGCCTACATTAGACCTTAAAATCCTTTGACCAATTTACCAAGAAAGGAGAAATTCCAACCGCAAAAGTTGCTGAAGTGAATGGGCAGAGCAAAATTGCAATACTACTATACCGATCCAATCCTTTTGAGTTCGGTTGTGGTACGACAACTGCAACTAGCTCAGTGGTTAGATCATGGCACCAGAATCGCCACTGCACGGGTTCGATTTGCAGCTGCATAAGTTGCTTGATATACTGCGAGGATCAGCTTAATTTGATACATTATAACCGCAGTACGAATATGTTTTTCATATATATTCTCATACACATAATAGACTCATATTAACAATATTGGCGCGCGAAGCCAAACCTGGCCAAAAATGAATAGAATAAGAAAGTATTGCACATTTAAAGTCATATTTTTTTAATTATAGGGATACTTGACAAAGATAAAACATTTTAAACATAGAAAAGCCCTAACTACACTAAAAAAAGAAGTCACGACTCAGAATTAAAGAGGGCAGTTACTCAGTCTACAAGAAAATAGAGGAAAGGAAGTGTTTTTATTCTAAAGATGCTGTAAGCATCTACCAGGCTTACGCTAACTATTGTGCAGTGGCGGATCCAAGGTTTTCTCAAAGAGGGGTTCCTTTTCTAAAACTGTGTGTAATTCTCTTTTGTTTAGTCGATGTTTGACAAAAAATTGGCTCTAATCACCTAATTTACTATCTAGTAACGGACCAAGCTATAATAACACGACCCAACGAAAAACTACTAATATCTTTTTATTAGAATTTATATTACCTAAAAGATCAAGCCTTCAAAGCGGGTTCCGTGGACCCCTTCGACCCCCCCTGGATCCGCCACTGTTGTGGAACTGTTTTAGGGGACATATTTCCAAGATGACGCCTATTTCGTAACCTAAAACAGTCCCACAATTCACTGCAATTCCAACTAGACCCAGTTTTTCCTCAACCTGGTAATAACTAATAATAGTAGCTAACTTAGCATAGAATATTTTTTGTGTTACACAATCTTGGTTTGTCGTTCCCTCTTAGTCACCACCACTCCCCCCCCCCCCTACCCCACCACCACAACCACCACCACCAATGAGAGCCAGCTGGTACAGCTGTTCATATAAATACTGTCTGGTGTCAGAAGGGCACGACATGTTTATGATAATGTACGTGATTATTTTGAATTAGCCAAAACAAAAACAAAACAAAAAAACGCGTGATGCACATTTTAAGAGTGATTTTCAATAAGCAAAGTTGATTTAATTGAATTTAAATTTAAGAATAGTAATCTGTACCAACGCAGTGAGAAAATTAGTCCACTTTTTGGTGTGGGAAGGGCGCGACAATTGTACGCAATCACCTCAGGTTAAATTAGTCGAAAAATACGTATGATGAAAATTTCATGCAATAGTGCAGCCACGCCCTTTGCGGCTACCTTTGTAGGCTGTAGCCTCTGCACTGTCGGTGGACGTTTCCACAATGTCACTTTCAGTTATGGTGCACGTGAACAAACAAACTCCCAGAAGTATACGGCTGGCTATTCTTGTCCAGTAAAATAATCTGTCGATACCCTGGCCGGATACTAGTGAAGGGAACTGTAGACTGGCCAATGAAATCGTCTTTTCCAAAGTCGTCGTCGTAAACAACGAACCTGAGCAACGCCAGCTCAGAGACGTGAATTTTCGTGGAGAAACCTTCATCCCACCTCGGATCGTAGCTGTTGTCCTTGATGGTCTTCGTCCTAAAGTAGAATTTATCTGCGGGGACGCCGTGGATGTTGACGATAACGTAAGGGTCAAGGTAGTCCTTGATTCTGTTGGGGTCCTTTGAGGTAGGTGGTGACAAGCGGTATCCACCGATGATAGTGACCTTCAATTTACGAGCCTTGTCTCCAAGGTTATGGAGGTCAAATGGGTTGAACTTTATATCAGGGTTTCGGAGAAATTCAGGTTTCAAGACGTAGCCGCATTTGCCATTTTGGCGGAACCTTCCATGATGAAGTTGGACGGCTTTGGAGCAATTTTGATGATTTAAGGCTACGATCTGGCAACCAACGTTCCAAGCTTCTTGTGGATCGTAGTTACCAGAGCCAACGCGGAATCCAGCTGGGTATATCCTGCTAAGTTGTTTCTTATTGTGCTCTACGAAAACATCGGGTTCCCTGTCCAAGAATTTCGACAGCTTGTTTTCAGAAAAGGACGAGGATTGATAGTACTGACCGTGTGCGGTTGAATGATCAAAGCTGACGAAGTGCGTGTTGATGAAGTAGTTAATGAGAAGAGAGAATTCTTTAGCGATTGGCTTTGGTGGCTTTTTCTTCTTTTTTACATCAGTGATAACTTCTGCTTGATTGTTTTGTACATTCTGATTGGTCGCCGTTATTAGGTGTACCCTTCTCCTCATCCTCGTCTTTCTCGTCATCATCATCGTCGTCATCGTCATCGTCATCCATCGCGAACTCTTCATTGCTCTCTTCCGCTTCCTGTTTCAGCTTCTTTGATCGAATAAAGATCTTATATTTAAACGTCTCAGGCGACGGTGGGCCTGTCAGGTTCTTGTCCACTGGATCCTTGTACAACAAGTCACCCAGGATTTCAATTCAGATGGCGAGCCATCTTTTTCTGATACTCAACACTGCAGTGGTTCTCCATGTTAAGCACGACAGGATAGGGAGACACTTCAAAGGCATGCTTCTTGACAGCCTCGATAACGTCCTTGAAGAGGATCTTGGATGTCAGGGTATGGCCGTGGTATACAACTGGCTCCCATTGTCGCCATCCCAGCAGTCCAGCTCCACGCACCTACATCCCCCCTTTAGAACCTTCACATACTCATCAACACTTGAATCACCCTGCAGCTGATCACCGGAAAGGTAAGTGTTGTGTGAGGAAGCTATAAAATAATGAGCTATAGGTTGGGTCATGTCTTGGTAAACTTTCTCGTGGTCTGGATTGAAGAGCTCTCCATCTTTAGATGACATGTACTTAATAAAACCATCAATACCCATTTCGCCATTGTCTCGACCTTCTTGTGTGACTTCATAAGATGTGATTAGCTGCAGACAATTGTCACGAGATACTGAAGATTCCCCCTGTCGCTTCGTCAGAAAATACTCTAAGTCTTCTACTGTAAGGAAAGACCCATCGGAAGACGTTTGAAGAAATAAGTTGAAGAATTCATTCCTCATCAAAAACTGTCCAAGAAATCGGACGAAATCTTCTTGCGTGATTTCATCAACAGTCTTCTTTTTCTCATTCATGAACTTCTTCAGTAATTTCCTCACAAAAAGTGGATCTACATTCATTCCTTGCGAAGTAAGGAAATTCAACAAATCCACGTACTTTACGAAATCGCTTCCTTCCTTCGTAAGGCTGAAAAACGCTTTTGAAAGCCATAAAACTCTTCGTTCTTCGCCTCTGTTCTTTGTGATTGCGTTTTCTATCAAACGCTGGAGTCCGTTTACCCATAACTTTGCTTCGTCGATATTTGGAGCCGCGAAGAAAATTTCCTCCGAAGTCGACGTAATCACACAAAAGCAATCATCCACGGAGAAATAATTCTTGAAAAGTTGGAATTTTTCCGGGTCGCTTTCACAGGTAATCACTTTGGTTATATCAGAAATATTGACTCTCCTTTCCTTTCTTTTGAGGGTGAAGACAACTTGTTTCTGATCTTTAGTTAAGTTTGTCTTCTTTTCTTGAAGTTTTCTGGGTGCTTTCACTTTGGTTTTCATTCCAATCCAAATCTTCTGCATATTACATCCTTTTCGCATCATTCGCCAACATTCTTGTGGCATTGGCGTGATGTCCTTAGCGGACATTGTTGCTTTTGACGCCATATACGCTTTAGCCTTCAAATAAATCTAATAACAGTGAGACTGAACACAGAACAGACCTACTATCCTTGACCCCTCTGCTCGTTAGATACGTGTATGTCAAATAGCTGAGTTCTGAATAACATAAGTAAATTTTTATGGTTGTCACTCGAGTTGAAACAAAATAATGTTGGTGTCAACCAATCAGGCAACTCAAGAGTCAATAGAAATCATTTACTCTCGCCCCACGAGACCTTCATTTGCCTTTGTATTCTAACCAGGATTTTTATAGGCCACCTTTGTAAACAAACTGACTTCAAATGAACTAACAGGTCCATACAAGGAAATATTCAATGGCATGGGTACCCGTTTTATAGTGGTCAGCGCGGCTTAGTGGGATAAATATTGACGACTGTATTATTGCGATAAAAAAGTTGATTGTATTTTAAATAAATCAATTAATAAAATCATATGTTTTCTTCTACAAAAAGTTTCTGAATCTTATTTCATAGCTTCTAAATTCGTTAAATTTAACAAAAGATTTTTTTCTCTTTTTAAGTTATGGTGAACAACGTTAGTTTAGTTATCTTTTAAAAACACTCTCTAGACGATGACAGCAAATCACAATTATCCAAACGTTAGTAATTTGCATTTTTGATCAAAACAGGTGGAGTGGAAATAAATAATCTTATCAAAACAAAGCTATTTAAAAGCTCAAAACAAATTTTCTTATCAACAATGAATATTTTTTACATTCATCCAGTAGGCTTTGGGCATTGATAATATGATTTTATTTGAAAACAAAATCTCTAAGATATGCTTTAAATAGGCGTGTTTTTCGTGAGTGCGCGTGATGGTCAATGCAAATTCCGTTAAAAAAAACGTATGAAAATTCAAGTATCAACGAATGCGCCTGATTTCATTCGATCATATCGGCGGCCTGCTTATGCTACTTATGGTCTCGATATATTAGTATGCATAAACGGTTAAGATGTAGCATGAGGCTACACCATAATTTAGATTAGAATATTGGCATGTCAACATTTTGTTTCCTGTTCATCTTCTCCCAACACCCTAAGGGCAGTAGCCAGGATTCTCTAAAGGGCCAAGGCCAAATTCAAAAATTTGCCATTTTGTTTGACATCACTTTTTACATTTTATTTACAAATTCTAAAAAGCTACCATTCTTTGTCACAAGGGAGGGCGGGATGACCCCCTTGGCCTTCCACCTTTCAACGCCTCTGACCCTAGTGTCATTTTAACAGCATAAAAAGGTAATGTTTCCAGTTTTAGATCAGGTTTTCAAAAACCGCGAAACAAAGTGTAATAACTAAGGTGTAATAAATTGTAATACACCGAAAACACACAAAAGAAAAGAAATAAATGCAGACAATAAAGTGTAATATGCTAAAGTGTATTTCACAGGCTTTTGAAAACAACTCTAAAAGACTTGAAAAGTTTAATTGGAACCACATTTTATGCACTTTTAATAAATGGGAATTGACTAATCAAAGTGTTGCCATGTGTAGCTATAAGTTATAAAATTCAATGTTATAAGACGCATGGATCTAAAAGTTATATACAAAAATGATTGTCATATACCTTTATAAGGCTGCATTACAATATCTAGTACCAATAGGGGTGGGGTTTAGTGGAATTTAGTGTCATCTGGCGCCTTCTCATGAACCACTCAGGTCTATTTTGAAGCACAAGCAGTTTATGCTGCTACAATCAGGAATGTCACAAGCACAAGCACAGTTACATCCCCCACACTGTAAAACAAAAGATTAAAGATTAATTAGTTAACCTAGCATTTGCTCTGATGGGATCCCTGTGTGCTAGATGCCAGCAAAAATCTTGATTAGTGTTTGTCACAATGGTTTTAGGAGCATGCAGTAACTTGTGTTCAGCTGGGATCACCTACGCTCAATCGACCTTTCTGTTTAATAGACTTTTTATTTATCTATTCAAGCAAGCAAGTCATGTTAAATTAAATCATGTTAAATTAAATCATGTCAAACTTGAATTAATTTCTTGTTTCATCGGTTTATTTATTCATTATTTATCTCACGAGTGATTTAAGAGTTTCTTTTGGGAAAAAGATGAGTTATTTTAAAATTAGCCTTTTCGGTGTTTGCGTGGACAGTGGACAACAATAAATCATATCCTTGTTGAGCAAAATTGATTTTATTTATTAGTTTGGATATTTTTTGGTTCATCTCTACTATGAAGACCAGGTGTGTAGGAAGGAACTAGAAGCTTGAGGGGCACTGACCCCCCCCCCCCCAAATACTCCTCCACCATAAAACAAATGAATGCTTAAACAAAAAAGAAACAAATTCGTATTCGCATAAACTGATTTATACAGGGCACTTTCCTAGGTTGCAATAATCTATTTTCTTCTTTCGTTTTGGTTTGATATGTTTTGTTTTAGTTTTTGTTTAAAAAGTTGTTTAAAAATTTGGGGGGTGGGAGAAAGTGCCCCCTGTGCCTCCCCTCGCTATGCTACTGACAAAGATCAGTGATGTCCTTGAATGACTTTAGTATATAATTACCAGCTTACTTTTGACCCTCATGACCTAGCTGTTAAGCCATCTATTATTGTAAGTTAATATATTTATATGACAAGTAAATCCCATCTTTTGTAGATCTAGAGTCAGGCATTAGAAAACAATATGCAGCAACCCAGTTATTACTTCTTGCCTGCTTGCCGCACTTTACTTTCAATATGCAACAGCTTGTTAATAGCAAAATCATCAAAAGACCTAGTAATTTGTCTTGGTGCAATGTTTTCCTATTTCAACCATGGGTTATTCCTGAGAGTATATAATTTTGTTAGAGTTGTGTCCATATTTATATGTTCTCTTAAACAAAACCGTTAAACAAAGAAATGACACTCTAGGGAATGACATATCAAAATCATTACCATCAGCATCATCAACATCACTATTATCCTCATTATCGCCATCACCATCTGACACATCTTTACTGTCATCACCATCAATATCACCCACTGAAACATCTTTACTGTCATCACCATTATCATCATCATAATGCTCATCATCACCATTATCATCATCACCATCCTCATCATTACCATCAACCTCCCCACCACATTTACCCTCTTTAATATCATGGTATCACCATTACCTTCATTACAAGTACTTATTATTCTGCCCTAACTGTTACACAACTAGCAATACTCACATTACATTCTGGCCCTTGACAATCTTGACACATTTCACCTCCAGGTTGAGCATTCATACAGCAACAGAAAGTTTCATCACACCACTATGACAAACATTATTATATAGTTAGGATAGTATGCACATGCTGATTGGTCAAAAACTGTGCATTCTGCCTTCAAAACTCTGTTCCTATAAAGTGTTTGACCATGGTTAGAAAGATAAAAAAGATATGAAAGATACAGTATCTATCAAAATGTAGTGATCTCTTGAAGATGTGTAGTAAATCTCTTAGCCAATTCGTCAAAGCTCAACCCAATAGCCTCGTTTTGATGCTAGGCATGAAGAAATGGCACTGGTTTGTCAGAGTGAAACGGGGGTTCCATCGAACCCACAGAAGCATTCCTTGAACTACCATGATCTGATGCGTAATGGTTTAATCAAGTATTTTAATATGGAAGAATAACCATTTTCAATTTTACCAATCGACCCTGTTTGTTAGTTAGTTTAGAAAAAAACTTTCAAGTATTTGAACTATCTCTTACACACTCTATAGAAGTAGTTTTACCTCTTTAGAGGGACAGAAGGAATCCATACAAGATTTCTTGGTTGGTGTTGAGCAGTCACACATCTCGGCAAAAGAAACCAAACATGCAGCACAGCATGATGGCTCACCCTCTGCACTGCAACAGCTTCCATAGCACTGTTCAGTTACCCATGCTGGGCATAGACTTATACCTTGAGCCTAGAAGAGCATTAATAACTGTTAGTATCATTACTGGGGTATATATAGAAAATCTTTCACTATTGTACAAGCGCAGATGGAATAATCACTGCACTCGGTTCATAGTTAATAGAGGCTTTGCACCATCATGTGCTGGACATATAGCTTGGACCACTTGTGGTTAGCTGGCGGAGCAATATAATTCCTTTGCTCCTGGGAATTAAATAAATGTAATAAATAAAAATGTAAAACAAATGTTCCTTCTATCTAACATGGTTGCCAAATCTTTTGTCAAGGCACAGTTCTTGACCATCATAATACTAACAATGAACCAGAGTGGCTATATAACAAACAATAAATAATACCTTTAAGCACTGTCGGATGAGAAGCGCTATAACCATGACAGCCACATATGCCCCAACAGCTATTATCACTATTTCTCCTGTTGTCAATGTTGATTCTTGGACTGGGACTGTTTGGGTTGGCTGTGGCATAAAACCCCAATAAAACTTTTTAGTTTAGATCTAACATATTTTATTATATGTAGTTATATCCCTAGGAGTTTTTCCTCCATGCCCTGAAATGCAGCCAATAATGTCAGCAATCATCTTATACACTGAAACCCATTTGATTTTGTGGTTACTTTTTTACCCCATTAGCAACCCAGTTTATAGACTTTCGCAAAGTCCATTGCCCTATGCTTAATTCTACTGGCACGCAACCAGGAGCACAGCGAGGTCTTGATCACAGACCAGGTAATCTCGTTTTGAAAGCCTATCAAAAACCAGCCAATCTGAATGCAGAAGGAGATCTAATCAGGCCATCCATCGAATCTGCGATGGAAAACACATGGCCGCCGCAGTCAGAGAATAACTCTGAATCTTGAATTGCTTTGGCGCCATAGGCTAGCAATGCATTTATACTTACAAAGACTACCTATGGCTCAAATGGGGCATTATGTGTTCAACTCTTTTATAATGAAATTATTGTGAAATGATACATCTTTGTTCCCCGATAAACAACTGAAACTAGGACCACCTGAACAACTACTATGCATGTGCGCATTCCCTGAGATCATCTGTGAGGGAGCAATGTACCATTTTCCTGCCAAATCCACAAAAATCCCAAAGGAATTACTAATTAATTTTAGTGTCAAAAGCTAACTATTTTGGGAGATGTGCCCCCTTTCCCCCCTCCCTACACCTCCCCCCTCCCTATGCCATTTGCAAAACATTAGAAATTAAAGCTTTTAGCTGAAACTTGTCTGCAACAGAGTTGTGAAACTTGTCTCACAATGCAGTTGCACACGAGTTTTGGCTAAAAATTTCAACTGCTACCAGATCTTTACTACCCCTCTCCTCCCCCCTACCCCTGTTCTGTTAGTTCTTATAAGGTACCTTGATTGATCCTAGGTATATATATTCAATTTATAGATATGTTTAGTTAAGCAATTCCTCTAACATTTGCTCGTATCAAAAATAGTTAAGAACTAAATAATACTGCAAGCTCTAAAGCTTCTATCTCTATCATTTAAACCAAGCTTACGTCGCTTGTCCTCACCGGAAGAGTTGGAGCCATGCTGTTGTACAACTGCTCCTTTACTTGACCTTGCAGTACAAGAATAGCGTGACTGCACGTTAAATAGTTATCTGTTTTCACTACAGCATAAATTCCTGGGAGGTCCTGGCACAATTATTTAAAAAAATTAAAGAAACGTTAGCTCAACTTGGTTACTCAGGCAGTTGCGAAGGTAAACTACCAACGGCATCGCGTAATCGAAGGAGCGTTTTTCTTCAAAATTGCTCAACCATATTTCTCTTACCAGGTGTTCCAGGTTCTGCTTTGGTATTGTAGTTGCATATCGAGGAGAAAAATTAAAGATTTTAAAGGCAATTGTGAACGAAATTATTTTCTTTCTTCTACAACTGAAAGCGAACAAAAAGCTGTCCAGAATGACTGCTAAGATCTAGTCCTTCACGGTCGGTAATACATAGGAACCCCACTTATTACCTACACTTGGTCTTCACCGCGGACCAACACTTGATAAAATCTGACCTATAAAAAGGAACTACCATTCCTTGAAAGTGCATGCAGCAGCATGGTAAAAATACCATACCGTAAAATCCTCTCTCTTAAGTAGAATGGACTTCAGAAGCTTTTTTCCTTCCCATTCATCACCCCCTGCCACCCCACGGCAGGTTAACAGCCCCTCCCTCCAGATCAGAAGCTCAACCACAAATCTTTAGGAAGTTAAATTACTTTCCTTCCCCACTCCCCCTCTAAATAATCAATAAATAGGTTCAGTGTTCAAATACTGTTCGATTATTTCAAGATATTTTATGATTCCCGTTGAAGCTTGAAATCACTTTTTCAAGTCTTTCTTTACAGCGTTGACGCTTAGATCGCTCATTCACTGTGATGATCAACACATCTATCATATTTTATGAGTTTAAAATAAAATAATGAAATTGATGTATAATTGATTAAATAAAGTCTGATTTCATTTAAAAGATGAAATATCTTTATCAACATTAACGTCAGCATAATACTATGAATACTATAATTAACTATGCCATAATATATGAATACTAATTTATTAATATTTTGATTAATTGATTAATTTAGATATTACATTAAATGAATCAATAAAGGTTATATTAGAAATGAATAGTCATGCATTCTTGACCCAAATGATAAAAAAATCAGCATGAACATTTAATACTTATTTTTATTGCATAAATTCTTTCATTTTTATTATTTCGGGATAAAATTTCTCATGTGATGTCATATATACAACATTGAATACACCTGCATATTTACAATCTGACAGTGAAATCCAAGGAGGGACTCTTATATATAGAAGGGCAAGGATCCTCATCAGAAAATTTTAAAATGAAGCAAGCCAAGCCTAAAAAGGACCATATACCCAGCAGTTGGTGCAGATGTGCCTTTAGGGCAATGTTTTGGGCATTTGAGAACTTGAGCAAGTGTTATCACAAATAGACTAACATGAATTTTATGTAAGGAAAGGAACACCCTTTACTTATATTTCATGAATTAACATTGAAGTGCCAATGGTTCACAGCAGTGGAAGATAAAGAGACATCATCCATGGTCTGTGTCATATTCTCATAGCTAAAAAATAAAATGCCACAAAGCTAAAAACCTATAATTTATATCGTATGACCATCATTAGCTTTACTGTGCCTTATCCCTGGAATAACGTGCCTAATTAATGACATCAGATGTAAGCAGAATATATTATATAAAAAGTTGAAAACCTATCTTTTTTGAACATTATTTAGTATTTTTACTGCATCCATTTAGCTACTCAATTTTCGCATAATTTTGTTTTGCGAATTATTTATTTCCAAGTTTTAATTTTTTTCCCGCAAGTTTTAGATTGTAATTATGAACATTTTACACATAATTATTGTAAATATTTTTTCCATTTTATTTTATCTTATATATACAATTGTTTTAAGTATTTTATTAATGTAAAGTGCTTTAGAATATTGTATATAATGCACTATATAAATAATAAAGTTATTATTATTATTATCATTAAAATCGACATGCAAATTTAATTTCCATGTGAATAGGTTGTTCTAGACTGGAGTGCCAAAATTATCTTCAATCGCACCATCTTGCTCATCAGGCTCTATCACCTCAACATAAAACATGATTTTTTTGTTTCTTGTCCAGCTGTATGTGTTATCAAATCGTAGTATGTCTGAGAAAAAGAACAAAAATAGGTGCATGTGTCAGATATGGTGAAAAAAAGGTTGGTTAGTAACGTAACTTCCTCCTGCTGATTCTCACCCGACCTATTATTTTATTCACATTTCTGTTTCTTTAAAAACATTTCAAATCTGGTTGAAAAATATGGACAACATTGCTCACAATGGAAACAACACTCAAAAGGAACAACTAGTAAGTGATGTTGCCTGTAATGTTGCAACTCTTGGTCTCAAATTTCAAGTTGTCACTCTCAACTCTCTTTGTGACTTCGAAAAGTACAAAAAATGTAGTTACTAACAAGTTCCACGCTTCAGGCAAGTGACAGACCCTTGTTCTGGGATGAGATGACAATCCAGGCGCCGAGATGGAATCTGGGAGAAAAGCAAGCATAAAAATCAATAAATTGCGATCTTCTATCAGTAACGCTTTCTTGCTTTCACAACGTTAAGATGTCTCTAGAAATTCTGCAAGTCGCGTTCTGATCCGAACAGAATGAGTCTGTCACCGGAAATCCATATAAGATTTCAAAATCACTATGAAGTGGCCTCAAGAAGAGGCGTAACGCGTGCATGCGCGTAATGTCGTCTTCAATCCTGGGGTTAAAATTATAAAGAAAATGACTGAAATGACGTTTTCGTATTCTGACTTCAAAGAACAAATGTGCAGTGGCAGATAAAGGGACATGCACCAATTTAGAAGCTAGGGTTGACACAAATAACAAACCAGTTATGTGCATGTTAGACGAGTTGCTGCAAATGAGAAGTTAAACGAATTGATACAAATAAGAAACGAGTTGCTTTTTCTGTATTTTAGACGAGCTGCTGCAAGTAGGAAAAAAGTTGCTGCCTGTTAGATGAGTTGTTGCATGTCAAACGATATGTTTGCCTAGCTTGATGTGTTTGTCTTTCCTTGAAAGCGTTAAAAATCGTCCTCGTGTAACATCACCCAGTAACGTCTGCATTCTTACCAACTCAATCATTTCTTTCCTTCGATACTTGTCTTCTGTTGTTCCAGAGAAGTAAACACCAAAACCAATATCGTGGTCTTCTGATGTGAACTCCCAGCTAAAGAGATAATCGCATTATGATATTTTATTGGGTGACTGCAATTGTACAGGGTGGATTCAAGAAAAGAACATTCTTCAGAGTAACTGAGCACTGCATGACTCAAAGGTCTGGGAGTAGAAAAAGAGAATGCGCACCCATCAGGTAACAAATACTAAACTTAATAGGGACCAGGGACGGAGTGTGTGATCGTTTGTATATTTCTGAGGACTGACGAAACGTAGGAATCAGTCAAATAGCTAAGATTTCAAAACGGATTGATTCTCCGTCAACAATATTGCGTTGTCAATGCGTTTTGGCTTGGCGTCCACACTGAAAACGATCAAAAAGAGCGTTCAGAGCGATGAGATTTTCAGAGTGGAGAGAGAGGTGAATGAGCAGAATAACAAAGTACTGTATCTAAGTATGAGCCCATCCCACACGGCTTACCGCCTCATCTCTTATGTACTACTTTTTCATGGGATTCTACCAGCTCACTATATACACCGTGTGCTGACGATGCCCAATAAAGGCCGAAACAGCTGTCCACGGTTTCTAGTTGAGCTGGCTCATTTTACGCGACTTGAAGTTGTGAAAGGTCCGTTAGCCCTCTTCTTCAGTCGTTTCATATATTACGCATGTTCTTATACGATTTCCGAGACCATCCCACACAACTTACCGCATCATTTCTCATATGATTATGCTACCCGGTGAACTATACCGTAGTATACAACCTAGTGTAGTTTACCTTTAGTTAGTATATATAGCAGGTAGTATTAGAGTCATGCTCAACAGAAATATACATTCCTTCCTTAATCCAAATCTTGTGCTTTTACGTTTTTACCATCAGAATTCTAGCAAAAAAGATTTCTTATAGGCCGTGTGAATTTAGATTTGAATGGTTTCGCGCTTTGTCATGCCCAACATATAATATATATGTATTTTAGTCTTCACGTTTTTCCATGTTAACAACTCCATGTTGAAACATTAAAATATCTTTTAATGAATAAACAAAAGGATTTTTACTTTACCTTAGTATACTTCCCGGTACTATGACTTCATAGTCTAGCTTGAGTGTACTTCCTCTTTTGACAATGCCATTCTGATAGCTGTCTGTCATTCTGTATGTCTGACCTCGCACATAGTATGACTCAGGAACATCACCTCCATAACAAATCTGTAAAAAGATTAGAAAAAAGGATACCCGTTAAAATGCGCAACATAAAAGATGGGTAGAATTAAGTAAAAAAAAAACATTTGAAAGTTTCGAGTTAGTCTAGTTAAACAACGTTGTAAATTATGATGGAAATATCATTTCCGACATCTGAATAATGGTTTGGACACAGGAGGTGGCGTTGTGTGTTGATGTTGCGCAAAGTTGCTTGCATGATCGGTAAAATTGCTTTGTTTCTAGTTGAGGCTGGATAGACCTCCTTAAATGCCTTGGGTGCAATGTTTTCCCATTCCATACCACACGTCATTCTCTAAATTATCATTTCTTTGTTTAATAGTTGAGCATCAAGACACATGATTATTGGGATACAACTCAAACAAAGAACGATATTCTCAAGAGAATGACACACAGCCTGGAAAAGAGGTTTACTGTCAATCTCACCCTTGAAGAGCACCTTGGGTCACCATCAGGGTCCGTACAGGTCCCTCCGTAGTATACGGGCAAGTTATCTGCTGATATGTACTCCTGCAGCTCTCGCTTCCAGTATCTTAAAAAAACAGTATACAGAAGAATTTGATGCAAATGCAATAGAGAAATTCCCTATCAGATGACTTACGATCTGTGACTAAATAGGTAACCTACCTCCAAGAATATGTACTTTGTTTCTTGTTGCCTCACTGAGGAATGGTTTTACCAAAGCATAAGCCACAGGAAACAGCTTTGGAGCTAAAGAAGAAAGGTTCAGAAGAAAGAGTGATGACCATTGATCAATAAATTGATAACAAATATAGAGCATACAATACTAATAATCATATCTTGTTGGACTGCTTTCCTCAGGGTTGGTTTGGTTTATCTTTGAGTTCTCAAACTTTTCTAACTCCTTTGTCTGCTGTTAAAATTAACACACCAGTTGTATGCATAGTATATTGAACCAGATTCATCACTTAATTTGTTCACCCATTTCATACAAAATACAAGTCATGGGAAACAACCTTGAGTGGGGAAAACAAGAGAAAAGTATGTCATGTCAGGAGGCCTATCTATTATTATTATTTATTTTACTACCAATTTCATGAAAAAATATATGAAAAGAATCCTAAATCTAATAGAAAGACTCATCCCTGGTTGAATGCATTGTCAACAGGACAAAGGATCCCATATGAAGACAAGCCAAATATAAAAGAAAAATATTAAAAACATACAGAAATCATATCAAACCAATTACACTAAAATTTTGATCAAGAAGACCTACTGCAGGCTTCATGGTTGTTTAGTAAGCACCAATCTTCAAACAAATTAAAATATAAAGTTGAAGTTATTTCTCACCTCTTATGATCAATATATTTTTCATAACCTCTGGGAAATTATCTTCATAAAATGATGCCACCTTAAGAAAATAAATACATTAAATTTACGTGAACTGTCATAAGATTTAAATTTAGGTCGAGTTTACATGGTACTAGACAAGTTTTTAGAGTTCAAAAAGCCATACCTTTAGGAGTTCCATTTACATAGTACTCTGCTATATATATATCAAGTCAAAAAGATTATACATCTAGCTGTGCAAAGTTGAGACCTTCAAAATCTAGGTCAAATTTTTGACTTAGCAGATAAAAAATTGAGTGGTACCAGTACATGAACTACTTGTCTGTATAACATGTCGTAAAGCTTGCTGATAGGCAGATAATGCTTTGCACACGCATTGTTGATCAGATGGCAAATTAAACCAATAACATTATCATTAACAGAACATAATTTTAAGAGATGGTTCCCTCTAAACGGTATGTAATGGTCACATTTTTGAACAGTTAAATATTTGTCCGTCGCTGTGTAAACGCAGCGAATAAAATCCTTAGTCTTTTTGCTCACCTCATTGAAAGTCATCACTCCTACAAAGAAGAGAAAATGCTATGAATAAGCCAAACTTAAACTAAAAGATGAAGAGAAGGAATGAATGAAAAGTAAATGGGAAATGAATGAAAAGAATACCATAATTTCTTTGTACCTGGCTTCCATAAGTGTTTTATGCCAAGACCGTCCACGTCCATGACTATCACTAGTTGAGCAACTCTTTTACCAAGCTACAAAGTTTTAAAAAAAATCAATATTTCATTAGTCTCAGAACCAACTCTCGACCACAGGAATCCTCACTAAGAATCTGATTTTACCTTCTCAGTTTGTTTGCTTGCCAAGTCCAATCCATATTCTCCTGTGTATGCCTTGAATTTTATCACTTCATCTTTCTTGATGGATGACAACAATCCTGATTTTTTTTGGGGGGGGGGGGGGGGGGGAATGGAGATAAATTCATTCAGTTCCATTTCATTCCATGCATTTTCTTCTACATAGGACTGTCAATTTTGTGCGTACCAGCTCAGGGGTTCTAATAAGTTAAAAACCATGCATTTTTATGCTCAAAAAATTTAAACATCTTCAACAGCATCAACTAGCTCAACTTTTGGTGATGAAGATAATATCATTAGAATATCTATGATGTACCTTATTTAAAGTCCAATCTTTTTAATGGGTCAATATTGTCCATAGAAAAATATCATATCTGTGATGTGCCTTTAGTAGGGTAGCATGGGTGGCGTTCGCAGCTAACGCGTCATTTTTCACCGCTGTGAACCAACAGGTCGGGTCGCTGGTTTGAGCCCTGCGGTCGCCACATGTGAATTGAGTTTGTTTGATGCGTTGTTCTCTCCTATGCTACAAGGGTTTTCTCTGGGTTCTCCAGTTTCCTCCCTCCGTAAAAATCAACATGTGAGTTGAGTGTTGTGTGCATAGAATATTAAATGTAGTGGTAGTGCGTGTGAACGAAACAGTGTCCCCAATTAATGCGAAAGCGCTTGAACGACTAGACAGTTAAATAAAAGAGATTTATTTATTTATTTGTTTAAAGTCTACTCTTCCTATTGGATCAATATCATTGGGATATCATTAGGATATCATTAGGATATCTGTGACATACCTTTAAAGTCCACTCTTCCTATTGGGTCAATGAATACTGGTGCACCTTCTTTATCATAACCAAAGTATCCACCTGGGTAATACTTCTGTAGTACCTGGAAAGGACAAAGTTAAAATACTATATTTTTAGATGTGGACACCATATAGCTAGGACGACTTTCATTTATTAACTGGTAGGGGGAGATCAGAGGAACCACTTGATATGGTATTATCAAAGTAAACTGCTCTCTCCTCCCCTTCATACCTCCCCCTCCCCCCTTCTCCCCCCTCCCTCCTTCTCCCCCCAACCCCCCTTCTCCCCCTTCCTGGCCCTCCTAAAATGTTTGGTAATCATCTCTCCAGTATTGTACAAAAATGTAACCAGCTTCTCCTACGTACCTCAGGAATGTTGTAAGTGTCAAGTATTGTGTCAAGTCCCAGCTTTTTTCTGACCTTCAGGCTCTGTTGAAAATGAATGGAAAATGAAATGAAATAAATGACAATGAAGTGAAAGGAAAAATTTAAAATCCCTGAAGTGCCTTAAAATGAAAAATTCATTGGTCCTAAAGAACCCAATGGAAAAAAATATGAATGGAATATGAAAAATAAATGAATAGATGAAATAAATAAATGATAAAATATTATGAACAAATTTATCAACAAATGGAATTTATTACCTAAAAGTACTAACCTCTCTAAGCATAAACTCAGACTTCTCAAGATTAAAATTGCGAGCTGCAAAAAATTAGAGATTGTCATTATAGTATATGATGTCACACAATTAGGATTGTAACTCAATCCAGCTATCCTCTCCCTCTTACATATAAGCATTTAAGATCATCAACCACAACATTGAGTGTTTATCACACATATCCAAACAAAGAGAACCTCTCAAAACTCTTAATAATGTTTGTAATTTCCCCTTCACTTTGTCTAAAAAGGCCACCAAGATTGTTGCTGATGTAGATAATATTAATTAATATTATTATTAATTATTAATATAAATCAGGATTTTAATGTGTACCTCTTAGCCATCTAAGTAAGAAGTGGTCATCATAACAAGGTTGTAAAACATCAGCAATGCGCTCTTGGAACTAGAGGGAGAAAACTTGAGGTGAATATGAGAATAACTAATTCAACCTTATTTGATATAACATTAGTGATTTCAGATACTGTGTCATTCTCTTGAAGATATCATTCTTAGTTTTAGTTGTGCATATACTGGAAAACATATAAGGTCATGAAAAAGGTCATTATTTTCTTAAACCATTCTAAATGGATATAAATTTTATAAAATTTATGTGAAAAATCATGATGAACGGTAAAATCAAAATATGCAGTAAACGTAATAAAGATTATCAAATAAAATCAAAGAAATAAAGAATAACTAAAATTGAAGGTAAGTGAATGAATGAAGAAATAGAAAGCGTGCAATCATGCTGTGTGCTCCCATAATGCACATGCTCTCGACCAATCAGAACACAAGCTAGATTTATGACAGTTATTTGATAGAGCCAAATTTAAGAACAGCTGAAACTCAGAGTTTATTATTGCTACAAAAGATATAGTTGGAGCTGACAAGTAGTTCGTGCTTAAAAGGATAAACAAAGGAGACTACATTTTCTATAATAATTAAAATTTCTTATTCAAGTACAATCAATTTTTGATCAATTGATCTCATATATATACTTATATATTAAACTGTGAAAAAAATAGAATATGAACCATGTTTTCCAGGGTATATTATACCTGATCAAGAACAAACTGTTGATTGAAACTCAGATCTCCAACATGTCCAGTCATGTCAGTTCTTGAGTTGATCCTAGTTAAAAAATGAAAGCGCAAAAACGCTAAGGATGACAACAACAAAATGGTAGTACAATTAACCTTCAAAAGTACAAAATTGTCCCTTGTCAATAATTCCAATATATAGATATCCCATAAATAAAATATATATCATGAATAGTTAACTTGTTATTTTTCAAACTAGGACTTTTAACGTTTGGTGTTAATATTAGTTTTGCAGGTAACGACCACGATATATAGTACAGATAAAACATTCAAAGCTTGCCTTGTTTTTTTTTAGCTTGGTTAATATTCCTCTACCAAATCTTGTGAATCATTTGATGAAGTTTTTCCCTAAAAACTGACCGCGAAATCTAGAAAATGTAGATACAAAGTGTGATTTTGGATTTACTATCTTTTATTTTGAAACCAGTTTTTGGTCTCGCTCGCAACAGCTGTCAGCCTTTGTCCGTCTTCCTACGCACGCAAATACTTTCAGTTTTCTAAATATTTAAATAGAAATTCATTCTTTTTACAGATTTGGAAATATTAGTCATTACAAGAGAGAACTGGAGTTTCTAGTCCTCAAGGAAGATAGAAAACATTGGTTTACTAAATGCACAAAATTTAAAATTTCGTGTGTGTTTGTAAAGTGTTAATTCACAGCTAGTGTTAAACTATGGCCTTGGGATTCGAAGACCAAGAGACATCGGCTTCATTAAGTTTATGCTAAACAAAACTCAAAGATTTAAAACTTCATTAAAAACTTCAGAAAACTCTGAGATAAAAGTAATACCTTTGGATTTGATCGCTTTTCGATTTTTTAAAACATTTAATTCGGTTAAATCATGTGGCTGTCGACTGTTTGTTCCGGTTAAAAACTTTTGAAAATCTTAAAAGATGCACAAATAAATAGAGATAAAATGGTTGATTCTTACCAGATTGACTTCTCGTCTTGAGTATAGCCCTATCGTATGGGATAAATGTGAAACTGAAGCGATTTTTTCAGTAGTTTAAACCTCTCGCTTCATGATCGATCACGACTGTTTCTCGCGGTGTAAACACACCACTTGAGCCCGCGATCTAAAAACAACATTTTCTCAAGTGAGTGGGGTGGGTGGGGATTGAAGCCTTTCAAAAAATGCGCCTAATTTATTTGTTTACCGATTGTGAAAATAAAACTAGACATTTCCTTTGATTCTAGTACAATAATCTAGTAAGTAAAATGATTATTTTAAGATGTTATCGTCTTTCTGCATTTTAATCTTGAAATCTTTACATTTTTAATAATCCTTAATCTTCCACATTTTTGCGGAAACGTGTTTGCGCAAGATATCCTTACATTAAAATAAAAATATTTTAAGATCATTACAAAGATTTTCAAAATGATAGAAGTTTTCCCCAGGTTTCCCCCTGACTTTGTGCGCGTGATAGACTGGGTTCCAGTATGGGAGAAATCGCGCGCCTTTTGATTTTTGTTTTGAGCTCGGGTTCGATTCTCTTTGACTTTGATCTTACATTTTATGCCAAAATATCTTAAGGATAGCGCTAAAAATGGATAGAGGAGACGGAGATGGGGTAGATGACGATATAGCTAAGGGAATTTCGCGATTAAACATAAATCAAGAATCGAAATTGTAGAAACGACAGATAGAGGTGAGTTTCCCATGCACGGATCATCGAATGTTTTAAAAACTTTCGATGTTCTTAGGTTCAAAAGATAAGTTAGATCTATACTTGTAGAACTAGTAAAACTAGTTAAATGAGTTGACAGTTGTTCTTGATGATGAATTTATTGTCACAAAGTATAAAAACTTGATAACCCAACCGATATTCCCCCTCAAAATCCTCCCTGAATGTTTGATTTACAGCTGTAATTCCATCCTGGATCAAAAATGATGAGTTCCTTCTTATCGGCCCACAAACCTCAACAAACACCTACTTCCCCTCCTACCCCCTCTCCCTGGATTTCCATCGACCTTGAGCTACCCCCTCCCCTGGATTTCCATCAACCTTGAGCACCTTTTCCTCATAGATTTTCTGAAGGTCCTCAAAAAGGGGTGTGTGGATAAAAACTGCCCATTATTATCAGTAGGTATTTATTGTATAAACCCTCAATAAAAGATTATCATTATTACCTTCTTTAGTAATAAGAACTCTCTAATAAGAACTATAACAATGTTTTGACCTACATGATCAATTATCGATTCCTTGACCAACCTACAAAACAACCCTTGTAACTTGTACCTTTCTCTTCTTTCCTTTTCTGAGCGACAGCAGATTACATTTAAAGTACAAAGGAGTACCAATCACCACTATGCCCCCCTCCCCCTCCACCCCAATTCCCTGTTATTCTTCAAAAGAGTGAGGGGCACCAAATCCACCTCTGTCATCATGGAATATTCAGGTTAAAACTCTGGAACTAAAAAGATTTTTTTTGTTGCAGTTCGCTCAAATGGAGACACAAATTCACTCAAGGCCAAGTTTAACCAACTTGTTCTTGACGCTAAAGAAAAAGCAAGGCAGGGATTATTAGAAGAAGCTCTGGAGCTTTTCAACAAAGCACATAACATTCATCAAAGTGAAAAGTTACTAAAAAGAATAAATAAACTTAAAGTATGTATCTCTTTTTAACCAATATCTGCTTGAAATTTTATCAAACCCTGAAACAACCTCTGGGATGATCAAAGTCGAGGCATGGTTAACTCACATATTGAATTGGAACTTAGCATGTTATGTCAAGATTGCAGTAGGAGGAATAGTGGTAGGCTGTTCTTTACAAAGTAGAGCCACAATGCCAGGTTAATTAAAATACTGGTGAACCTGGACAATCTGAATAAAACCCTTAAATCAAGCAATAGTCCTAACATAAATCTACTTGTGAATACATTTAATGCTGACTCAAGAAATTGAACTCGAGTATCCAGAGATTACTGATACTCCAGATGGCATCCAAGTTCATTCTTATACACTTACCCTCTGTTTTGCTGTCTCCTGCAGTAAACCAGTTGCTGTTATTTATAAAGGATCTGTTTGTTTTTTCATACAGGAGTTTATAAAAGAATATGCACAACAAGAGGAGGATGAAGAAGAAGAAGAAGAAGAAGATGATGATAATGGAATGATAGAAGTGGGCAATGGGTTTAGTTTAGCCAAAGAGATAAGTGAAGCCCTCTACCCTTACCAAAAGGAAGGTGTCTTATGGTTCTGGAAGCTGTATCAGAAGAAGCAAGGAGGAATTCTAGGCGATGATATGGGGTATATGATTACAACACACAAGTAGATCTCGAAATGAAGTTTGTTTCATTCCTTACCAAAAACATTCCTCTTTGGAAGGTGGCAATGTTTTTCCATTTTAGTCTGTGCAAAGGGTTAAAATAAAGGCTGATAATGGTCAGACATGATGACCAGCTATATCATAAAATTAGACCAATTAATGCCACCTGTCAAAATGATCTGCAAAAAAAGCCCAAAAAAACAAATCAATAAGTACCAATAAATAATGTTCGGTAAATCACAGGTCTTGAAGACCGGCCAAAATGGTTTTAGCTCAGTCATACCTCATTTCTGGCTCACTGTACTGGTCAAAATGAACAGCAAGGAAAACATTCGATCAAACAAATTCCAATTCTGGGCAGACATTGTCCAATGTCCAGCCTATTTTAATCACTGCCTTCAAGAATATAAATATATCGTATTACACAACCGCTTTAAAAAATTTCTTTGCTTTCTTCAGGTTAGGGAAGACAATTCAAGTCATTGCTTTCCTATCTGGGATGTTTGACAATGAACATATCAAGAATGTTCTTATTGTCATGCCTGTGTCTCTTATATCAAACTGGGAGAAAGAATTCAAAACTTGGTAAAATAAAAGATAGATAATGATTATAAACATTCTAGCCCAAAATGTTCATCAAAACTGTTTAAAAACCTTCATATTGTATTGATCAAAGTCAGGACATGTCTATAACTTATAGTAATGATGAAAAGGTAAATTATATACGCTGTGAAAAAGATGAAAAAACTGAACGTTTTGGACACTAGTCCTTCGTCGTAGTCAAAGAGCTTACTTATAGTAAGTTTGTTAGGCTTTACAAAGGGATGAAAAGCAGTATGAATTGAACCCAAGACTGCTGTGCAGTCCTTGATTCCCTAAAGGCCTTCTTTGCATATTGTTTGTGTGTAGTCTGTGTCTGATTGACAGTAATAAAAATATTATTTATCTCCACTTCAGGACTCCTGGCATTCGTGTGAAGTGTTTTCATGGTAGCAACAAGAAAGAAAGGCAGAAAAACTTGGACAAGATACAACAGAAAAGTGGTGTTTGCCTGACAACCTATGGTAGGTAGAGCTGAATTGACATAAAACATCAGTTAATGTTTACCTGCATCATCAGCCTCAAATGTTTATACTGACTCACCTATTTACTAGGCATTTTGTAGTCTTGTTTTTGCTTTGTTTATCTGAATTGGCTTCTCGTTTGTTTGTAGGACTGGTTGTTTCTAGCAGTGAAATACTAAGCAATACCGCAGATGGACGACCATTTAAATGGGTAAGGTTGATTTGATTACTGATAATAATTTAGAGTAGAACCAAAGAAACAATGCAAGTTAGGTTCAAAAAAAGTACCATCCCATCCACATCCTAAGTAAATCACTAATAATACCCAGTAATCTAACAACCTTTCCCTGCCCCCCCCCCCCTACCTGTAAAAAACATTATTGACAAGACAAACTTCCAGAGTTACAAGTGTCAATCCACCTATATATGTCTCTATCAAATATGTATAATTTTACGGAGGTGGATTGACACAAACATCTATATACAGGCTAGTTACCCATTTTTTGTATTATGTTAGAACTAAAAAGAAAACTGTAACTTATAGAAAAGCAGGCAATGCTGTAAAATTGTGTTGTCATGGTTACTAAAACCTTAAACCACCCACTACGATCATTTTGGTCTTGTTTACTTTGAAAATCGTTTTGTTCTGTGTGTGGCTTCTCATGTCTCGTGGATACAGTAGTTGTGTAATGTTTTGGCTTGTTGTGGATCGTTGTGTGGGTCGATCATTATGGGTGGTTCTGCGTTTCAGCTATATTACTAAAATTATGTTCACTATTGAAATAGACTTTGTAAGCTACAGTGTAGCTAGTCTATAAATCCAACATTTTTATTTTTTATTCATAGAATTTCTGGGTTTTAGCTACTACGAAAATTATGTTCTCTGTTGAAGTAAACTTTGTGAGCTAGCTAGCCTATTAATCCTAGTATGTTTTTATTTTTCCCATAGGATTATGTGATCCTCGATGAAGGGCACAAGATTAAAAATCCAACAAAGACAAACAAGAATATTAGGACCATCCCAGCAAGGAATCACTTTATCCTCACTGGGACACCCATTCAGAATAACCTCAGGGTGAGATACATGTATCTAAAGTACCTTTCCATTGTTATTGCATGTTTAAACCATTGATACATACCTGACACATACCGGCTGTGTTCCATCTTGTGATTTATTCACACTTGAACATGCATTATCGGGCTAAAGCACTGCATACCTGGTTATATATATCATCCAATTAAAGTTAAGGCTATGTTCATTGTAGTATCTTCAAAATTCAAGCAAACTTCTCATTTTGTTAATAGCCTAAAACAATCTCTAGGCTGATCAAAGTCAGTGAACTACAACTCACTGATCAAATAGGAATTCAGCATTAGGTTAGTACATTTCCCCCGTCAACATTTGATTGGCTGATAGACTTTGTACTTCTTGCATCTGCAGGAGATGTGGTCTTTGTTTGATTATGTGACACAAGGACAACTTCTAGGATCCTCTAGAACCTTTAAGCAAGAATTTGAGAATCCTATCGTAAGGGTAAGTTGGGAATATAGAATTTCATCCAACATTTATTTATTCATTCGTTCACTTAATCATCCATTCATTCATGCACTCACTCACATTCCTTCATTCAATCAGTCATCACTCACTCATTTGCTAATTCATGTGTTCATTCATCCATGCATATACTCACATTCATTTATTCAATCAGTCATCACTCACTCATTTGCTAATTCATGTGTTCATTCATCCATGCATATACTCACATTCATTCATTCAATCAGTCATCACCACTCACTCATTTCTTAATTCAGTCAACACTCATTCTCAGCCACTCTCTACCATTCTTTTCTTTGCCCATCCTTTACTAATTCATTCCCTTCCCTTTCAAATTCAATCCATTACACCTTAACCATTTCTATTTAAGCCTAAGGACAAAGTTCTTTTCTTTTTGTATTTTCATTTACTCTTTGTTTAATTTCTAAAGGCCAGAGAACGAGATGCCAGTGCTTATGAAAAGCGCATAGGAGGTGAAATGGCCAAGAGTTTGAGGAAGCTGATAGACCCTATTTTCCTACGGCGCACCAAGGCCATGGTGCTCAAGTCTAAGGATTCAACACCAGACAAGGAAGATGGAGTAAATGCAACATCTCAAGGGGAGATCTCTCTGTTGAAAACTCCTAGTGCATCGTATGTTGAATAAAAATCTAATAACTTTGTATCAAAGATCAGAGAGTGAGTACTTTTGACACCAGACTTAGGAGTTAATTTTTGAGGGAGGAAAACTGGAGAACCATGAGAAAAACCCTCAAAGTACAAAAAAAAAAAAAACTCAAGTCCTTATAAGATGGTGGGTCTGAATATCATAACCTCAAGGAGGATGTACTACGGTGATGGGTTGGCTATTCCCAGGAGGGTATAGTGAAGTGTCAAACATCCTTAACATACAGTAAGTGTTTTTTCTCTAGGCTTCCGAAAAAGCTCACTCGGAAGAATGATTTAATCATATGGCTTCATCTGTCTGACACCCAGATCAAGATCTACTCAGATTTTCTAGGTTTGGAGCTAGTAAAAGAGGTAAACAATATTGTCATGTTACGCTGTATTTCATGGTTTGGTTGTTACTGCATAAGCTTTCTTTCACTATTTCCCCTGCAGCTTTTGATGAGTAATCGCTCTCCACTAGCTGAGTTAAATGTCCTCAAGAAGATCTGTGACCACCCAAGACTGTTGTCTGCTATGGCATGCAGTCAGTTGGGGCTGGATGATAATGCAAGGTATGTCCATCTGTTGATCCATCCAATTCTTCCATATTGTCCATTCTTCCATTCTTTATCTCTCTACTCAGTCATCCACATACCAAGCATCTACGTGTCCACCTAGCGTCTGTCCATTCCATTCTTTTATTGACCAAAAACCAATCTATTCAACCTGATTGACAATCTTCATCCACCCATCCATTCATAGCACATCCATCCATAATGTCACCAATCTATACATCTATCGACCCACCAACCCATCCATCCATTCTTTCATCCATTCATTCCTATGATGATTCTCATTTTCAGAGCTATTGACCTGGAAGAGAACAAGGAAAACGAGGGTAGTTACATAGAAAGATCCCTGACAGCCAAATATGATGATGGTGGTATTGGAGTATCAGATAATGCACTTATCCAGGAATCTGGTAAAATGCTATTCCTGGTAGCCTTACTGGATGACTTGAAGAAAGAAGGTCACCGTTGCCTTGTTTTTAGTCAGTCCAGGAAAATGCTCAATATTATTCAAAGAATAATCACTCGCAGGGTAAGTATACATTTCTTTATCTTGGGCATAATTTTGCCCATTTCATTCCATTTGTAGAGTATCGTAATACAGTATCAGTGAGTAGTGTTCACTGAGAGACAGTAAGCAGGTGTCCATGGGAACATTAGACATTCATTGTACATATTATTCTTTTTTGTAGCCGAGATGTATTGATCTTTTTTAAATGGTTGTGCATGAGAAGATACATGAATATGAAATAAATTTGCACTAAGTTTGTTCACCATTTATAGGGTCATAAGGTTCTTCGTATTGACGGCACTGTCTCAAAAACAGCTGACAGGCAGCACCTGATCAACACTTTCCAAACCAATCCAACCTACACATGCTTCTTGCTCACTACACAGGTAAATGAAAACCAACATCAATTTTGTTAAACCCAGTAACAACCTCTGGGCTGATCTAAGTCAAAGACTTGCTAATTCAAAGATTGAATCCTAAAACAACCTTTGGGCTGATCTCAAGTCAAGGAACTGCTAACTCAAAGATTGAATCCTAAAACAACCTCTGGGCTGATCTAAGTCAAGGAACTCCTAACTCAAAGATTGAATCCTAAAACAACCTCTGGGCTGATCTAAGTCAAGGAACTCCTAACTCAAAGATTGAATCCTAAAACAACCTCTGGGCTGACCTAAGTCAAGGAACTCCTAACTCAAAGATTGAATCCTAAAACAACCTCTGGGCTGACCTAAGTCAAGGAACTCCTAACTCAAAGATTGAATCCTAAAACAACCTCTGGGCTGATCTAAGTCAAGGAACTCCTAACTCAAAGATTGAATCCTAAAACAACCTCTGGGCTGATCTAAGTCAAGGAACTGCTAACTCAAAGATTGAATCCTAAAACAACCTCTGGGCTGATCTAAGTCAAGGAACTCCTAACTCAAAGATTGAATCCTAAAACAACCTCTGGGCTGATCTAAGTCAAGGAACTCCTAACTCAAAGATTGAATCCTAAAACAACCTCTGGGCTGATCTAAGTCAACTGCTCACATGTGACGCAGAGAGGCGAATGTACTACCACTACAACACCCTTGATTTCTGAACACATCTATTTAAAAGAACAATTGAATTTTCCAAAGGGGAGCAGGAGAGGATGATGAACGAAAACATACTTGACATTGATATGTTTATCTTCAGGTTGGAGGTGTTGGGATAACATTGACTGCAGCTGATCGTGTTGTTATTGGTAAGCAGTGTCGAGAATCAACTTACCTTTATTCATATAGCTCTGATCGCTAGTCGCTGTTCATGATCACCAGCCAAGTTAGTTTTAGCTTTGACAATCCTGGTCAATACTTCTGGTCAAAATGACAGGCAAGGTTGGGAATACGAGTTTCAATGACTGGCCAAGTTCCAATGACCAGTTGTTATTTTAAGCCCAGAACCTGGTTTACATGGGCAATTAAAATGCAAGCAAACTAACAGTGTGAACATGTTGCAATGTTGCATGTGACATCAAATAAAGAGTAGTCTACTTCTGCGACATTGTACAACATTGCACTGTGTGACACACACCCACAAAACAGCCTTATTTATGCAAAGTTGCATTGTGCATGCACTTTGTTTACATCAAAAACATTTTTGGTCTTGCGTTTGATTTGACACATTAAAAAGACAAACGCAAGCCTGAGAAAATGAAAAAGTTTTGAATCCATTCCTTGAATTTGCATTTGAGTATCTTTTGTGAATCAGGCTAATGTTTTTCACATTTAAACCAATCTAACTTATATATTTATGTTTTACAGTTGATCCAAGCTGGAATCCAGCCACTGATGCACAGGCCGTTGACAGGTAAATAGAAAGAAAAATAATAAACCTGCAATTTAAAGAAACAGTAATTATAAGCATATGGGAGAAAACTAGACATTTAAGAATGGAAAAAAGAGATGAATTATAGCTGATAAATGAACAAACAGGAGAAAAGAATAGCAGATATCAGATCAGACAAGAGTTTAGTTTACACTTAATTCAATTCACAAGGTTTCAAATGCTTTTTGTTTTCTTTGCCAGAGCATATCGTATTGGACAAACAAAACCAGTGGTGATTTACAGGTTGATCACTTGTGGTACCATAGAAGAAAAGATCTATCGTAAACAGATATTCAAAGACGCCTTGATGAAGCAGGCTACTGGCTCCTCTGCCAACCCCTTCAGGTAAATCTGATTTTAATATTTATCATCATCATCATATCATCGTCATCATTTATTGTGCCAAGAGGTGCACAAGGTCATCACACTAAACTGTCGATAAAAAGCACTCTCTGTATGTTGTTTCATTTCCTCCCAGGTATTTTACCAGAGAGGATCTCCGTGAGCTTTTCACGCTAGATGACCCAATGAAGTCTAAGACACAAATTCAGCTGTCCAAGATGCATGCACATCACCGTGATTCAGACCAGAAACTGGACAAACACATTGAGTTCCTGCACAATCTGAGTAAGAACGTTTTCTTCCCTTAAAATAAAAGTTCCTTAAGGCAGCAAGAGGCTCATTAGTTAAGATTGACCAAAACCCATTTTACAGTGTACATCAATTGCAATCCATTTCAGTGTCAAATTTTCTTAGACATGAAAGAGTAACCAACATAGGTTGTTTTCTTTTTCAAGACATATTCGGCATAACAGACCACGACCTGATGTACAGTCAAGAAGCTGTGGAGACTGCTGAAGAAAAGGAACAAACAGGCGATGCTATCCAGGCTAGAGTATGTAACACAACTGACCTAGATTAAAATACCAACCTATCACGTACCGCCTGAAAAAGTTTCCAAAGAAAAACGTTTTTCTTATCGACTCTTTAGCACGGGTGTTATGTTTTCCTATTTCTGACCACGTCATTCCTTTCAATGTGAATCATTATTTTCTTCGTTTACTATCTGTACATGAGAAGACACATGAATATGAACATATAAATCAAACAATGAAATAACACTTTTGACTAGAGAATGACGTGGGTTTAAATGGAATATAATATGCCCAAGATAAAGAAGTCTATTGGATAAAAATGTAATCAAAACCCAATGACATAAAACATCACCTAGAGACTTTACTGATAAAATTGAAATTTGTAGTTGCTAAATGGTCTTTTTGTTGGCCTTGAAGCATGCAGGTTGTTTGACCTTTGACGCAGCTGGTCCACTTGCAAGAAACTTAACTATAGACTATAACTGTGCATCTCTCCACCCAGGTGTATAAATAGGTGCCAAGTATTAGTGGGGGAAACCCTTTGATACACCAGCATCCAATCCACTGGAGGGAGAAGAGAAGCTCCTAGTCGCTTCATACAACATATTACGGAGCACCAATGCTTACGAGTGGCTCTCCCAGTTCCTATGAGGGCACAGCTTTACTCTTGTACTAATTGTCTTGCTTGATCAATCTTAGGTCATACGTGCACAGAATATGGTGGCTGCAGAATCTAGTGCAGGTGGTCAGACTCTCCCCAGTGTGCTGCCTGCACCCTACCAGAACCCTAAGTCACTGCTAAAACCAATCAATGTGCAAGACTTGATCAATGAAGAGGATAAGAAAATAATCCAGGCCAAAATCCATCAGTTTGAGGTCTTTAAACCAAGTCGGGAAGATACTAAGCGCTTCATGCCACACAACAAAAAAGTGAGTACTCTTGGGGTACTTTAAAAACCATTTTTGAAACCCTGAAGCACTCTCTGGGCTGATCTACTCACATATCAAACCCTGAAGGAATCTCTGGCCTGATTAAGGCCAGGGCATGACTCACTCACACATCAAACCCTGAAGCAATCTTTGGGCTGATCTAGGCCAGGGCATGACTCACTCACATCAAACCCTGAAGCAATCTTTGGGCTGATCTAGGTCAGGGCATGACTCACTCACACATCAAACCCTGAAGCAATCTTTGGGCTAGCTGATCTAGGCCAGGGCATGACTCACTCACACATCAAACCCTGAAGCAATCTTTGGGCTGATCTAGGTCAGGGCATGACTAACGCTCAATTCAAAATTGGAATTTAGTGTGTTGGGTTTTGTGGGAGAAAAATCCTTGAATTAAGGGAGAATACTAAGAAACTTTGCTGAGTCCATGAATTGAGCTCAAACCCCAGAGGTGATGCTACCCTTAATTCACTAGAAGTGACCTGTACAGTAATGTTTTGATGATAATGGTGATGAAACCTGAATCTTTCTACAGCCTCTGATGCCTCAGGCTCCCAAAGCCAATGACGTAATTGACCTGTGTACTCCACCTGTCAGTCCCGGCGTACAGAAAAATGATGCCAGGGATCAGACTACAATAGATGAAGACATGGCAAACCTGTCGATTCAAAATGAAAGCAGCACTTCTTCAGTTGAGATCGAAAAGTAAGTGCTTTGGATCATTGTATGTCATTAATTTTTCTCTCTTTTCTTTGTTGAAAATCTCAGGAAACCTGACAAACTGAGGTGTGCCATTAGCTATTTGTTCCTTTTTAAAGTAATATTGCCCCTTAAACTGGTCCTGTTTTTTCTATTTCAGCGATGACTCTTCAGATGACAACCCTCTTGTTATTCTGGATTCATCTCCAACTAAACAAGACCATCTTCCAAATGGCAGGATGGCACACACACATGACTCTCCAGTACCTACATCATCATGCGACACCACTTCACCTGTTGAATCATCTGACTCGCCATTATCTAAGCCACGGCATGAGCCTTCCATGAGTATAGAGATGCCGGATTTGCCAGCAACTGAGCCAGCATGTGACTCCATGTCACCTATACAGACAGGTGACTCTCAGGTACCTACCTCACCTATGAAATCAACTGACTCACCAGCACCTGTACCATCACATGACTCCATGTCGCCTATACAGACAGGTGACTTGCCTACAATATCATGTGACTCCTCATTGCCTGTACAGATATGTTATTCAACAATACCTATACAAGCATTTGGTTCTGTGTCCCCCAAACAGGTGTCAAATTTAGCAGAACCTGAGTTTGATAGAAGGCAAACCGATCCATATATGGCTGAAAATGACAAAGAGGATGAGATAATCAATCAGAAATTTATCCACAATTTTCACTTGAGAAAATTGACTGATAGCAGAGAATTGGTGGATGAGAGAAATACCAGAGCAAGTGAGAGTGATCTCTGCTTCATCCACACCCATGGAGGATACTGACGTTTGCTCAAGAGCACCTGACACTACTCATTTAGACTTCCATCTAGTTTCGACCACACCCTCTGAATGCGACCTTCCTCCCTGACCTGAAGAAAATGACATCTGCTAATGCCACATCTGATGAATTATACCTGTCTCCCACCAAACTAACCTATTCTAACCCGTCTTCAACCACACCTATGGATGATGCTGACCTGTCTCCAGCCACACCACAGGAACAGTCTATAGAAAACATTCTGTTTGCATCCCCAGCTGTGTATGTAAATGATGACGGCATAATACAGACACCCCGGAGAAAGAGTTCTAAGTTTAGACGTAAAAGCATGAGTCAGCGTCCCTTCAATAACATTGATGATTCAGATGATGATGATAAAAGCAGTAATATCATTCCTCTCAATGCACAACAACAAGAGAAGGTCGTGGAGAGCAGTAGTCAAAGTCTGAATGAAAGCTCAGATGTCTTTTTGACACCTAGTTCATCAAGAAACTCAGGAGTCTTTTTCATTAAACGAGGAAAACATCAACAAAAGCTTCCAGCAGAGAATGTCAAGTACTGTCATGGTATCCCAGGACAATGAAGACAAGGGTGTTGTAAACATGACTAAGGTTCGAAGGAAAGTGAAGAGGATTGACAGCACTGATGATGAAGAGAATGAAGAGGACTATGAGGAGAATGTTGCAAGCATAGAGAAAAAAGATGAAGAAGACCCCATGTTTAGTACACCAAGTGGCAGTTCGCCCGGGGCAGAGATAGAGAGTGATGATAATGCTAGCGAAGATGAACTGCCAATCAAAGCCAAGAAGACAGCAAGAAAGGTATTGAGAATCGAAAGTGATGAGGAGGAAGAAGATTGCAAAGAGCACGATGAAAGAGCTAGAGAAGAGAGCTTACCCAATGAGGATGAATCTGAATACAGTGAAGAGCACTCCAATTCTGAAGTCTCATCTGCAGCAAGTAGCCAGAACCAAGAAGAATCATTTCATTCATCAACTGAAGGGGAAAGTGAAGATAGTAACAAAATCCAGATGGAAACTAAAAGAAGGGTAAAGAGGCTTGAAAGTACTGATGATGATGATGATGATGATGATGAGGATGATGAATCTGGGTCTTCATCTGGGGAAAGTAAAGATGGCCACGACTGCAGCAAAGATGTGAAAAACACATCTCAAAACAAATACCACTGTCCCTATGGACTGCATCAGTCTAATGTTGTCAATATCGAAAGGTGTGCTTGCATTCTTGATGAGGTGGATAAGAAAAACTATGCAAGCAACGTACATCTTGCCAAGTAAGTTAGTAGTGATCATAGCTTTGCAATGTCCACTTACTCAAAACAAGAGTGTTATTGTGAAGTAGAATGACCAAGGGTCAATGTCAAGGTGGTCCCAAAGTTTGGGGTAGGGATTAATTAGGAAATTTGTCTGCTAAGTACTTTGGTAGGAATTCTGACATTCTTAAGGAACTGGTAGAGATTTTAATGGGGTTGCCAGCTATAAGATTCTAGGGGCATGGAATTTGACCTTGACACTCCTCAAAAATATATCAAATTCCTCTGGGCCTACTCACCGTTTACACAAGCCAGGAGGGTCATGCAGTGTATAAGTCATTGTCAGGTAGTTAGTGTTGATTTACATTCATAAACGTTTTCTATTTCAATATCAGTGAAGAAGATAACCTTGGCAGGCATGATATGGCCCTGGACTACTATCTAGAAGCCTTGAAAATAGATTCAAGTGATCTCAGGATTCATAAACGAGCCCTGGAACTTGCAAAACAACAAAATCTAGTATAAAAGAGAGGGAAAAAAATTATTGAAATTAGGCAGCATTTAAAATTGAAATTATCATTTAGTTTTTGTCTGTTATTGTTCATAGACTCAATTTTAAGTGTTTAATAAACGAGCAGGAGTGTTTTATCTGGTATAAAACACAAGGCGTAGCTGCATGGTTTTAGACCGGATAAAACATGATCTGTGAGTTTATTAAACAGCTTAGAAAACTCATGACATAAGTTCTCATATTGTAGCGAATTCTTTATGAAATGAACCAAGTTTGATAGAGAAAATCCAAGTTAAAGTTTATGCAAATGAAGACGAATCTATATCAGATACAAAACCTCCTTCACGGTCATGATTTCTATTGTTTCCTTCATGAATTATTAATGGTTTTTAAGACCTACAGCTGTTTCAAAACAAATGTTTGTCAAGGTTTTGTTTTATGCATACCCAGCACAAAACCAATTATCATCAAGTAACAAATATCACAGCCAAATTTCAATTTAGATGCATTTTTTACACATTTTGTTCATTAGAACATGGAAATATTTGTTGAATACATGCAGAGAACATTGATCAGTCTCAACACTAAGGTACATATTTTTGACAAGAAAAAGAAACAGAAACACAAGTCATTCCAGCTGGATCTTTCAATGACCTATTATAACAATCTCCTATCGCTTTGGCACTATTGCCTATCACCTTTGGTGATGACAACCTTTTTTGGCAATGCAGTAATAATTTTGCTCTAATAATGAATATCAAAACTTAACTGACTTCTCGTTGTACTTGGCTGCATGTGCTCCTGTGTATTTAGTCAAATCCAACTAGTGTTTTATCATCATTCAATGCTGCATTCTGATTGGATGAGCTACTACTAGGCTATAATTTATAGTAAAGAAAAGTGCCAGCTGTCAAAACCAACACTTCAAATTTAATAATAATGTTTGCATCTATATATTTGACCGACTAGTTGTATTTGACTAAAACAATTAGTCCTCTCTCCCCCATGGCCCATGACTCAGTAACCCATTTGGGTTGTATGTATACATATATTTGACAGACTAGTTGGATTTGACTAAAACAATATAGTCCTCTCACCCTCACAGCCTATGAGTCAATAGCCCATTCAGGCTTGAGGGCTAATATATTTGCTAAATAGTCAGATAGATATTAGGACTTGAGAAAGGCTTTATTTCAGTCAAGAAACCTGTGTCCTAAAATTAAGGAGCTTGAAATATTATTACATCAATATTATAATATAAATAATATCAAATTTTATAGAGCCCAATCCCATATTCTTCGCACACTTAAAATACTAAAGTGTAGTAAATTCATGTCCAAGTAACTTTTGAATAACAATATATATACATACAATATACATAACACTTACATGTATTCCGGTTGTATTCCATGTGGACAAAAATTTACAACTAATATAGTAATTGATATATAATAATATATCAGATTGTTAATAAACTTTATATTTTGCCTGAGATTTGAAATCAAAAGAAATATATTGATCAGCAGCATATAAAATTATATTCATTTGCAACAATGCCTTCTGGATGTAGAGCTAAAACGTACGCACTAAAATTTTAAAAATAACTCTCCTGCCTTTTGAAAAATGTCTCCATAAAATTATTCAGTTTTTCATACGAAATATTTGTCCTGCAAATTTTTCGATCTAAGTTCAAGACAATAATATGTAATGTACAGAATATTATTATATATTATTATTCGTTTCTTTGAAGCATGTTATGCGATCGGGATACTCATGGTTCGAATCCGATGGCCTTCTTAGCTTTGGCAGATTGGTTGATATCGTCTGAGTTAATATTGAAACTAATAACATAATCAGTTATTACATCACAAGTTTACATTATTCGTTACCACAAAATTCATTTTAGAACGAAACAGTGATATACCTTGTTTTGTCCACCAGTTTGGATAAATCTGCTAAGAAGTTTTTGACTTCCTTCAAAATAATTTGGCTTACAGAGTCATGATACCACAACTTCCACATTCCTTTTTCCTTTTTTTTAATGAACTGTTGTCTCAATCAACAGGTAGAAGTGAAAACAGCAAAGGGAATAAAGAAAATTAGAGGAGGATTCTGGTAACAGTAGTAGATATATTGGACAATTCATACCGTTTATAATTTCATTTTTTCAATTTCGTTCATCTTTTTTATGAGGGTCACATAGGTTTCCTTCTCAGTCTCATATGAATGGTTAGTCTTTATATATTCTTTTGCATTTGTAGTGATCTTCTTTAATAAGGATTTTGATTCTACCAGTTCTTTTGCCAAAGAAACAAATTCCTGAGGCCTTTGGAAGAGAAAGCCAGTTTTGCCATGGTGGATGATAGCTGCATTGGCCGGTTATTCCTTGCTAAAACTGGAGTGTCAAGGGCCATGGCCTAAGAATATGAAATAAGAATATAGATACAACTGAAATGAAGAATCTCATTCTTAAATAAATGACGCATGTTCTGAAATGGGTTTGCATTTCAATGGCCAGCTGATCAAGATTAGGGCCAAAGGTTACCTCACCTCGATTAGTGTTGTAGCCATTCCTTCACTAGTGGAAGAGTTGACAACTGCAAACGAGTTTTTAATCAGGGCATGAAGTTCACTGCTTGGAAGAGATGCCATCAGTACTACTCCTGGTAAACTACACATTCAAGAGAACAAACAGACAAGGTTATTTACATTTGACTTCTGGATAGAAAAAAACTGTGCCAAGGATAACGGACTGTGTTCAGATAAAATGATAACCAAAAAATATTGCCTGCTCAAACAGCCAATCAGAATGCAGGAGTTTTGAAGATAGGGGACTAGAAAAACTTAAGATACTATGTGACCTCTATATACTATATATCATAGATAGCCCAAGCTTTGTTATAGCAGGCATAAGGTACGGGTTACCAGGTACGGCATTGTGTCTTACTTCATGATCAACACCAATTCACAACACCAGAGATGTAAACCAATCAATCACAGCCCTCCAATGGGAACTGTGACCATAACTAGCTTGTGCCCGAACCACAAAACCCTGTGAGTTAACGCATGCAGCCACTTTGCTCTATATTTTGGGGTGATGATCCCACACAATCAATTCAACCTTCTCGCACCACAACTTACGTCTTGACTTTCATCTTCACTTCTGATGCAAATTCTTCATCTAGCTGTGAATATAGTATGCAGTTGATTGTCATTTGACATTGTATTTCAATTCCACTGAAATAGATCTCTTCCTTTGGTAATAAATATTTTCCCATTTCAGACCTCTTCTCATGAGAATAAGATTCATTGTATGTGTTGTATCCATATTCAGGTGTCTTAATTCTCATGTGCAACCATTTAACAAGAAAATGATACTCTAAGGAATGACATGTGGTCTGAAATGGGCTGTCTATCATGTCAAATGAGACAGTTCTACTGTCCTATATGCATTTGACTGTCTTCCATCAAATCATAACTTACCTCTGGTCCAATAATAACAAGGAATATTCTCTTGTCTTGACTATGCCACTCTGCGGAACACAACAAAATTTTCAAGTCACTTTTTAAGAGTAAATATTGCATCAAGATGGTAACAAGGGCACCGCTCTTGTCACAGTCATGGTATGGAATTGATGAAATTCTTTGAACCAATCATAGCATGTGATGGAGGTACTGTTCATTCAATGAGAATGCTTCACTTGTCAACATCATGATTCTGTGAATATTTACAGTCATTATATTTTCTCTAATGTGACAGAGTTTGTAACTTTCTCTATAACATATTCTACCTGAAACAGCTTCCACTAGATATAAAGGATCCTTGACTCTTCTTAAACCAGCAACCAGTAGAAATATTAACTACAACAAATAATAACAGGATTTATGCAATCAAAAGCAGTTACTAAGGAGGGATGCTTTTAATTTATAGCTAGCAATGTAGTCATCCATTACAACAATATATTATGAAGATAACTATTTTCATATGAACAATATGATTCATTTCCACAGCTACATATTTGTTGTTTTGGACGTGATCCAAGTAGCTAAGCCAAAGGCACTTCTAAACTTACTTAACTAAAGGCTGTATATGTGACCTTTCATGCACAAGTGTGTCCCTGATTACTTACTCTCTCCTCATGAGGACTTCCATTATTGTCTTTCTCCTCTAAATCTGTAACTAAAAATAGCTTCAATTTAACTCTTATTAGCCAATCTGAGGTTGAGGAAAAAACTGGGTCAAAGGGTCACTGCAGTGCATTGTGGGGCTGTTTGAGGGGTACACAATTCCCAGATAACATCTATTCAGTCTATATGACAGCCCCAAAATACACTGCAATGTAACTCAATACAGTTTTTCCCCTCAACCTGGGAATGCTTAATAACGATGTTCAAGGATCATGAGTACTATAAAAAAGATAGGGGATTCAGGCTTTTCATTTAGCTGACTACTATATGAATATGTCTAGAAGTGGAGCAAGGTAAAAGCTTGAAAGTTTTAGTGGATATTATCAGAGAGTGTTTATTTGTGTGTCTTGTGGGACACTTAATAAGCCCACCAGCCCCTCCCTCTTTGTTGGCCATGATGTAACATTCAAACATCCAAATAATCAACACATTTTAATTCATACATATGAATGAGGTGCTTGAAAAATACTTACAGATTTGTCTGCACATTGGCACTTGTGGACATGTGTTTGAAGGACTTACAAGCACAGCTAAAAGAAGCAGCAGCAGATTATTAGTAAGTTTCTTTGTGTTTGTTTATGTCGTTATGCTTGTGTTGATGTATGACAAATTATCACTCATCTCAAAATAGATACTGGGCTCCCTGTGTCATGGTTAGCATACCTTGGGATTGTATTCTGATCTTGTCCTTGTAACTGGGCTTAAAAAATGAAGTGGGAATGATAAGGAAGAACATTCAAGTCTTGTAACAACTCAGCTCTGTTTGACCCATAAAACTTATAATTGTGGAACCTGACTGGGGTGACCTTAAAGTCAGGCCATGGCTAACTCACTTTAGTTGAGCAATCAGGAGGTGATTTTCTTGCAGGGGGGGGGGGGGGGAGTGAAAAATCCTGGAGAAAAACCCTTGATTCAAGGGGAATACCCATGGAACTCTGATCAACTGTACGTAGTTGCATATTCAAAATATATCCTACCCATAACTTAACTGCCTGCTCCATCATTGCTCTGCTAAATGCTATGAGATACCTGTTGAAGTATGTTATAAAGAAATAATATAAAACTGAAAACCATCCCCATAAATATAATTAAGATATTTATTGGAATCAAATTATTTTCAACATTGCACAGCTTCTATTACCATTACCTTGCATTTGCAAGTGCTTTTGTCATGACTTTCATGCGACATTCATCACGATAATGCACATTTATATCTGTTCCACCAAACACTATGCAATATGGCACACAACAATCTGAAAATGATATTTTTCATTTTTTGAATCTTTTTAGCTGAATATGTACAAAAATATATGGGGGGAAAGGAGGGGGGGGGGTATGCAATATGTTGTTTAATCACTAGTGGCAATTAGGCCTCCTGAAATCATTAGGCTATATTATTATTATATAATCTATGATGATTTCTAATAATCATTTGCATATTGGCAAAAGTACAACATTTTACACATTGGTGTTATGCGTTATCATATATAATAATACCATTAATGTAGAAATTATTATTTAGAGGTGGGGGCTGGTGCAACAGTACTAGTGGGACGTATGTTATGTTATGTTATGTGCAATTTGTTCTATTTCCCCCTTTTCTCCCTGCATAAATAATTGGTGACCCACGCCACACTATTTGATCCCCCCCCCCCCCCAACCACCCTCTAAATAATGACCAGTCTCTCATTTAAGTACTATGTACCCCTCCTTTCCTCTACCCAAAAATTTCAACCCTTAAAAGCTTTACCTTTTTTTAAAATTCTCAAATATTCTTTAAGATTAAAATGCTCTTTCTTTTGTTTTTGGAACTTTTACCCCAATTTTTATTTCAGGCTCTTCCATTTCCCAACTCTAATAAAATATAGACCCTGATATAAACTGACAAAAAATAGATAGGCTATAATAATTCAACACCTACCCCAAAGCAGACAACCAGACCTCCATGCATGTATACCAATAGCACACTGGATGCCCAACTGCTTTAAATATTCATCTAATAATGCAGGATTTGCAAACTGGTTGACATCAGCAAGTTCACATTCTATATCTGATTCAAGAACTTCTTGTCTAGAAATTAAGTAAAAACCGCTTTTTCTTTCATTTTTTTAAAGTCACACAAATGTTCCCTAAATCTTGCCACAACTTCATCCCAGGATTTATTCTCTACCTTCAACGATTAGATAAATATATGAACAGAAAGTCCTGCTATGAAAAAACCCCATAGAAAATAACGGTAGAGAGAATTGTCAATTTGGACCCAAAAGTCATTTTTCATTCGAATTAGGTCACAGTAACAGCTCATATATATGCTATATATATGCATCATATGAAAACTTTACTGGGGTGGGGGTGGGGGAAGGGGGGGGTGGGGGGGTGGGGTGGGGTAGGCCAAAGTACTTGTATTAGGAAGAAAGTTGATACAACCTTAGCTTGGATTTGACACCATCACCCAGTGAGCATTTAGTGCAAGGGATCTATTGTGTGGTTGATCGTTTTAACACTACATGCATTTAAAACGTGTGTATTAGTCTAAAAAAAATTTTCAATGAAATTGTTTCACTCTACGACATTGTAAAAAGGCTATGAACCTTAAGCCCATATCAAAATACTATATGCAAAACTAATAAGGATGATTTATCATCGTAGATTCTTGTAAGTTTAATATCGACTGCAGTCTTTACAGTTTTGTAGGCCTGTGGAGTATCCTTCAACACGTATTTAGCCACTTAATCGTAGCAACAACAACATCAAGAGACAACATAAACGACAATTAAACAATTAAGATAACGATAGAATAACACAAATGCTAAATTTAACACGTATACAGAAATTTTAAGTACCTTATTCTCTTAGCAGTAGAACTGTTGCCTGTCTTCAGCTCTCAACGATGAAAGAATCAAGACCTTCATAGGCAAACAGACATCCATCTAGACCAAACTGGTCATCTGACAAAACTCCAAGAGATTTTCATTTAGCTGGAGGTTTTTTATTGACATTTTTTGCAGGTGATCAAATATACTGGTCTTCAACTTTAGACGTATCTCTTGGTGATTGACAACAAACCGCAAGAGAATGGGACGAGTACTACGTGGAAATACTTATTTTTGATTGGTTCTTTCGAGGTCCTTATGCCATTCAATAAACACTGAAAAATAACCCTTAAAAATTTTGTTTTCTCGAAATTTTACCTCAATAAAAACATATAAATTAGGTTGTTTCTATCTAAATTACTTAATTTTCCCTTTACTTTTGCATTTTCACAAATAAACTTCCATTGCTTCCATTTTTTACAATATATAGAACGAATTTCTTTTCTAAAGTAGTACAATAGAGAGGTACATATTTTATTTAGCAAATACGAATAGACACGTAGATGAGTGTGTCATAGTTTAAACATATTCTTCTTTCCTAATCTTCCCAATCCCTTCATCTTTACTTTCCCTTTCATTAGTTCCCATCAGGGGTATCTAATAAGTGATATCAAATCTCGAATATCCAAACATGTCCTGTTAAAATAGCTGACTAGTCGAAATAAAAAATCATGTTCAAACCATCAAATCTTTGAGTCATCACGGTTTCTAATGTCAACACTGCAATAAGCTGGGCAAGTTTAGACTTGAACTCTTTATTACGCTACTGATTTTCTATTATCGATTTTGATTGGTCAAAATTTTAATTTGATTCGCTGGTATGTCTTATAAGCTTTACTGTGATTGGTGATTTTGACATGCGAATTGGCGCAAAAATACTAATCTCATTCAAGGAAGGCAAAAGATTATCAACAAATATTCTACTGTACTTTGTTCCAGTTTATGAGATGTCTTGGCCGTTTAGTATAATAGAGAAAGAGCCAAGATGAAGCATGTTCTTCTAACTAAGCCTTCACAGACAATTAAATCTAGACTAATGGTTCGTGTATCGGCTGAAGCTCACCAAGGTGGTAGAAGGTACATGGAGGACCTAACTTCAGTTCTCTTCGATCGACAACGCGTTGGGAAAGACATTGGTCAGTGCTATGCAGCTGTTTATGATGGTCATGGAGGTAGTGAAGCAGCTATATTTGCTAGGGCAATGTTGTGGGATACGATCAAAAAGCAACGAGGTTTTTACTCTCAAGATCCAGCACACGTAGTGAAGGCTATCAAAGAAGGCTTTTTGGCGACCCACAGAGCAATGTGGAAACAGTTAGGTACGTAAGAGAATCTTAAGTAGTTAAGATCCTTCTGATATTTGATGTTCTTATTTAGAAGTGGATGCCTACAACAAGACTTAAGATTTAAGAAATAACCCTTTGTTTGCAATTTTCGCTAGCGCTGTGAGTGACGCCATGTTCTTATAAACTTGCTCCTATGTAAGATTTTCAAGTTTGTTTAAAATAACATTTTAATCAAGCCAGAAGGCCTTGAAATCTGCCCTCCTCGATCTCTTAATGAGACTGAGTCTTTCTAGTTTAGATTCTTAGATTATTTTTGGATCTTTCTTTGTCGATCTGGCACGGAAAGTACATTCGTAAACGAGCTTTTGAAATTCAAATTTCGAGCGAGCGTTACTGTTTTGGCCACGCAATATGTAAATTTCAGTTACGCTTATTGTTCGTGGTAAAGCGAAGTTTTACTTTCTATTTTACTTTCCTTATATTTTCAACGGTTTTCAAAGAAGGTTTACTAAGGCAAGGTTTTTTATGGCGATGAAACGGAATTCACCCGTGATCTTGTTAACCTTGATTATTATTCAGCTGTCAATCATACACGGATGGCAGCACTCAAATGGGTTTTCCTTCCCAAAACGAAAGCGAAAGGCGCACGATATCACCAATGATGATAATATTCCTCAAAAAGTGGTTCAAAATGATGCACGATTGAACTAAACGAATGTTTTGACACAACTCAAAGTATTGTCACGGAGTGGTAGGAAAAAAATAGATGTTACTTTTATTTTTTCCTTATTTATTTAGCTTAATTTTTCTTAGAGCTATCTACACATTATTTTATTTAAATATTAAGTTTAATCCGATCATTGCGCGGGAAAGGTGAACTGTTGTAACAGTATCGACTTCATGACTCCAAGCAAAAACCACTAGAAATTTTATTTCGTAAACGCTGTTTTTAATGATAAAATACAGAAGTTATTCTAGTCAAAAGGGCTCCAAAATATAAAGATAAAGAAATAAGAATCTTCTTTGCAGCAAGTAATTGTTTCTTGTAGCACCGCCCTCATAACAGCTGTGGGATACCAATATCTCTAGCGACCCTAGGATATTTATTATTTAATTCTTCCTATTGAATTTTTTCTGGCAAATTTTCTGTAGTCTCAAAAAATTATTTTGTAATAACCGTAGGTATAAGTATCATGCGTTGTTATTAGTTTTAGTAAAAGCTCATTTGCATTTTCAATCTCGTAGATAACTGGCCCAAGACAAGACATGGTTTGCCCAGCACGTCAGGGACAACCGCTGCTATAGTAATTATCCGCGGGCGCAAGATGTACGTAGCTCACGTCGGAGACTCCGGTGTTGTGCAGGGAAAGATAAAAAATAAATTAACTAAAGCTGAGCCACTAACGTCAGACCATAAACCAGAGAGTCCAGACGAAAAGAAGAGAATTGAAGACATCGGTGGGAGAGTGTTGGTTCGTAACGGCGTACACCGAGTAGCCTGGAAACGACCTGTCGTTCTGAAACACAAGGGACCAATAACAAGAAGGACTCAAACAGAAATGGTGCCATTCTTGGCTGTATCCAGAGCTTTAGGTAAAAACAATAATAAGATAAAAACGATAGAGTAATTGGGGAGGGGGGGGGTGTTGATTGTATTGAACACATCCGAGGTGGAAGGGAATTACTAATGTTTGTTTTCATGGAAACATAATATCTCGTAATTAAAGTCTCTATCTCATTATTTCGTAGGGGATCTGTGGAGTTTTGACTACTTTCGCGGGGAATTCGTCGTATCTCCAGTTCCGGACGTTCAAGTCTATACAATAGACCCTAGTGTCCATAAATACGTTATCGTAGCCAGCGATGGATTGTGGGGTGTCGTTCGTCCGGACGAAGCAGTTCGTTGTGTAAACGAGTCAATCCAAAATGCCGATGAACTTTTGGATGTTGATGTGTCTCATAGGTGAGGTTTTTTTTATTGAAAGTATTCTCAGATTATACGGTCTGTAAATAGATTTAAAAGAAGGAAGGGAGGGGCGCATCCAATCCTTCTAAGCTTGAATGCGTAACGCAAATTAGCGGCCTTGTGGGGTCCTGGTTGGGAGTCGGCATCGCTTTTAGGTTCGTAGCCCAAAGGAAGCGGTCAACGAAACAACAGTAATAATACTTTTTTCCCGGAAGCATCTGTTTTTGTCAGAGGCAAATTAGGCCAATGTTTATTCTTACACGTGAATGCAATCAGTGCAAAGAAAGTGCAAAATAAACAAGACAAACAAGACAACTTTTATTCCAGTTATCCTGGGAGCAAACATTTCGAAAATTAAGTTTGAAAAACCTTTCTCAGAAGGTTCGCAGTGCATGACTCAAAACAAAGCTAGACTAAAGACGGCTTCTTTGTCGCGCGTCTGTAGAGTTAAGTCATCCTGAACTTTGCTTGACTGCGACTTAAACTTACTCTTTTGAAACTCATATCCCATCGTCGGACCATAGGAAACAGCGGCGGGAAAAAGCGCGGTCACGGCAAGGCAGGTCCATACCGTGAGTTTTGCACAGTTAAGTAAGCAACTATGTGACAATAATTAGTAACTAGCGCCAAGATATTGACAAAAAAACAAAACGAAAATGTTATATTTTTTTATTTCGATTTTATCCAGTAGTAACTTTAATTTTTGTTCCTTTCAGACTTGTTTCTCTTGCTTTGTCAAGATGGCGAGAACAGCGGCTTCGTGCAGATAATACATCTGTTATCGTAATATTCTTTGAAGAGGGCGGCTCGAAGCCCTGTAAACACAAGTTACCGTCCGAGTCACCTCAGGCGGAGTCTCAGACAGACACAGACACTGCTTCCGAAGTTAGCACCGAAATGATCCGAGAGAACACGATGAAAACTTCGGATAGCAGCGAGAACCAATCACAATCCGACTTGACGCCAACCTCCACAAACCTTGATTCGGACAAGCCGGCTCTTGTCCGAACTTTAGCGTTTAGATGCACTGAACCACAAATATCCCATCTATCAGCGTCGCTACAACCTGAGAGTGTTTGTGTGGAATTACAATAGCTATAGTTTTTTTTTAGTTTTTCTTTTACAAATATTTTCAGCCTGTTAGCCTTGACATGGCAAATATTCTGCATTTTGGTGTAGTCTTTTGTTTGTCATGCCTTGCGTGGTGTTGTCCAGCTCGGTGAAGGTTTCAGCACGTTTCCTTCTGGGGTGGGGAGGGGTAGTCATGATATTCAAATTTATGTTTATAGCAAAAATTTTTTACAATATTTAAAGAAAACAAAAAGCTCACTACATTGTATTATGTTTAAAAATCAAAATTGCTGGTTATTATGTCATCTAATTTGTAATCAAATTGCATACACATGCTGATCCGGAGAGGTTTTAAAGTTTTTTTTCCAGTTTTTCGTAACGGTGTAAATAGATTGAAGCATTTTTTAGCAAAAATCTTTGTAAAGTGTACAAATACAAGTAGAATGTGGAATCTATAATCAAGAATTGAATAACAATATATCCTTTTTGAATTGATAGCAAGCTTAATTTAGGCTTTGATGATTATGAGAAAGAGTGAAATATGAATCGGAAATTTCACGAGGCCAATCTGGCCACAGTAATGGGTCATGTGATCAATTTTGGCCAGTGAAAATAAAATTGAAAATTACAACTGATCTCTTGAGGAGCTATCGATAAGAGAATGATTTCGGATTAAAACGCGCATGCGCAATTATTGTTTTGATTCAGAGCGGTCTACAATGCAATAATAGCCGATTAGTCTACTCGCCACCCGTTTTCCGAAGGCTTCTTTCCCCTCAAACGTTAGTGAGAGGGAGTTTCGGACCGACATTAGTACGGCTGCTGAGAAGACAATAATAGCTCATGTGACCTAATTAATTTGAATATTCTTAAATACTTGAAAGGACAAATTTTAATGTCACAACGTAATCGTGTAAATAAGACAAATTCAAACGCTTGTCACTACTTAAGAATAAGGCCAAACGTCGAACTTCACGAGCCGAACCTAATTACATTAAAGAAAAACGCCTTGTTAAAAACCATTGTTTCAATTAATTTTTGCTCATGCGAAATTTGACGTTTGACCGGAACCTTTGAATGCCAGAAAATATTGGAACAAAATTCAAAGAAAACCTTTATCATTATGAGAAAAAGCTTAATAACCTTAATAAAAATGTTTTGAACGAGTTTTTCTTGCTTTTAAATGTTTGATCCAGCCTAGCGCACAAAACATTTGCTTTTTGCACGAGTGACTGATTTCCCAACGTTATGCAAGACCTTGAGTATTATTTCTTTAAGGCACACGCTTAAATTTTTCTTACAGCTTGAAATGCTGACGAAAGCAGAACATTGCAAGTTGCAGGTGACATCTCAAACACTTTATTAAACCGAGAAATAAAAATGACTTGTTAGTACCAAGTGATAAAAAAGATGAAGAAAACAGTTGGTTTAGAGTCTACTACTAACTATTATGCGTATTACTTTTTCACGGGTTAAATAAAGTCACACTTTTTCAGTTACAGACTGTACAACAGTTTTCTTGAACTTCGTTGGCTGACACGTTGCTGGAAACTCTATCTTTTGAAAGTAAATGTCAACCATCCCGAAGGAAAAGCAGATAAAAATACTGCCAAGACAGATACAAACAAATTGAAGAAATTTTAATGAAAGAATCTGGGAATTACAATGATGAAATTGAAATGAATAATGGAATGAATAAACATATTTTCAGAAACCAACGCTAATACGACTACGACCTTGCTGACTGGTTTGCTTAGTTCACTTTTTATAGTCCTCTTCCCTTGAATGCTTCGATTGAATTACTGGGAGGGTAAAATTGAGGTATAGTTATGGCGCAAATAGGGGCACCCACATATTGCACAACCATTCTATATAAGAGCTCTATAAGCCCATACGACATTTACTTCGGCAGTGTTGTATTAATGAATCGGCTTCTAAAAAGAAACCACCGTACAAACAGTCACGTATGAAACAACTTACAATTATTGCAAGACCACAAAGTAATGTAAAAGGCATAAATATTAAAGTCCATACGATGACGAGAAACCGTCTCGCTGTTATACAGCTAGAGTAGATTTCATATTACGTTAAAAATACCCGCGCTGTGATTGGTCCAGAGGATGTCGTCCATTTTGCACTGTATCCGTTCCGTGACGGCAGCAGCGTGTTTAGTGTAGTTTTACAGCGATACGAAATCTACTTCAATAATAAGATTACTTGAGAGATATATATTTTGATGAAAAGAGCCTATCAGTGGGATGGACATGAAATCCAGCCTTAATCACAGGTCAAATGGAATATTTTTTCCCTAAATCAAACTGGTTGTTTTATATTCCGTTGCGATCAAATTTGTTTATTATCATTTGTTAATAGCGCTCATAAAATTGATGTTTTAAGTTATATGGTACTTGATATAAAATCCGTACTTTTCTCAAAGAGAAATAAAAAAGATCAACTTGTTAATCGGAGCGTGTCGATCTTCCTTCAATCCCTTCCCCACCCCTCCCCTATTGGTCAAATTTATATTGATGAATTTTAAAGAGCCAAATGGATGGTAACAGCCCCATCCCTCCCGACCCATGTCTACGATCTCTTATCTTGTTTACACACGAACATTTCGTTTGCAACAAATGTAGTTCGCATTGACTGGATACTATTGCAATGGGAGTTTTGGGCTCCCTGTGCAGGCGTAAAGGAGCAAGACATGCACTGTCTGCTGGTCGTTTCCGGTATAAATAACGTTTTTTTCCTGTCGAATCGTTACGAGTTTGATGAACGGCACGTCCAGCATGCTTCTTTACTCCTAGTCTGTTTTGTGCTTGTGTATGTTTTCAGGAGGAGCTGTAGAGAGTAAAAGTTGAAAGAGTGTTAATGACGTGCACAAGGCTGTGATTACTTCAATGCATTTCATTATCACTTGTCCCCCACCCTACTCTCCACCCCCCTTAGCTCGGTATCCTTCCCCGTATGATACAGGTCAGTCATCCATGAGGTGGAAAGAGCTTTACTTTGGCTACGATAATATGAAGCGAACTGTTCCAATACTCCCATTTCAAGTTCGCCTTTGCTCAGTCTTAGCCTCGATTGTGTACAAACGTGTTCTTTTCTTTTATAAGGTCGATTGTATAGTAAGGAATGTACGTACTACAAAACAATACTAGTTGATTAAAATGCCACGGGTTTTGGTTGAATAGCATAACAATAAAATCCCTTTGCTCCCAGGGATTGAGTTATTTCTCGTGTAAAATAATTGTGTTGTTCCTGTCATCTAACATGGCTGCCGTCACGTGGTGGTGCAAATCCTCTATTCTGTGAATAGCTTTTTAGTGTATTTGAGGCCCAAGCCCTCATCAGAAAATGTGGACTAGAACCCCATGCAATATCAAGATAATAAATAAAGATACTTACGGATAAGATTTCTTGTGATAAATTTTAAGATTTCATCCACAAGAATGACAGGGAAAGACAATTTCAGAACTGCCATCCACTCAACCCAGTTAAGAGGAGTTATACGGAAGATAGTCTGAAAGAAAATAAGAAAGTATTGATGGGTTGCACGCATTCCCAAGAGAGTTAAAAGACAAAAGCTTGGCGGCCAGTGTGATACCCGTTAGCAATGGACGCTAATGAGAAATCTTTTGTTAAATGGTACCAACATGGCCACGATGACGTAGCGTGTGGTCGAAGAATATGTAAGTATAAGTAATTGGACAACGAAAATTCCGACGACTTCCAAAATTGGATGAAGCCATAGGCCGAGTCCAATTTGGCAGTCAGGAATTTTTCGAGTCTAATTTCTTGATTGGGGAGTACGAAATCCATCACCTATTAATTATATAGCTGCCTAATTAACCCCATATCAACAAGACCTGTCCAATTAAGAAAATAATTGGACAGTTACCTATATGGGATTAATTAATGAGAAGCTGTGTAATTAATTGTATTTATTGCTTTATATATTTACCAACAAACATGATTATAAGACCAATACAGAAGAATTGTTTATGACTTATATAGATTCTATTATATGCCGTAGTGTGGAATCCACTGCTACCAATAAATTCCCACGTTTTAAAAATTCCATTTCCCAATCATATAAGTGATTTTTTGTTATTTTTGAACAGAATCTTTTATACACCTAGTTCTTAAATTCCTTCTGAACAACAGATGGTCATTATCAACATCTTTAGTGGACGTTTTACGATTAAGCTGATGCAAAGCAAAGAATACTTACATTACAGAAGGGAACATAGAGTATGAAGAAATGCATAAGGAAAGATGCAGTTATGGCTATCAGCAGAGAAGGGTTTTTCCATGGTGGCATCTTGAGTAGACTTTGGTTTTCTGTCAGACTGAAATAATATACGAACAAAAAGTTACAGTGAATCTAGCAGCATGTTTCTTGCATGGGGTAAGGATTTTTGTTCCCTTTCTTAATAAATAGCCCTGGAATTATGTTACCCAGAGAGCATAAATAAGAGGAAACTTCTTAATAACGCTCATGCCACATACATTCTAGGCTGGGCTACTTTTAGTAATCAGATGCAGTTTATGTTTCGCTTCACCCTACTCCTGTGCGTCATCAACCTGCACACATGCTCTTTCTGTTTCATTTTAGTGATCTTATTTATGTTCTCTTGGTGTTACTCAGACCCAAACAACACATAAAGAAATTGGAAAAGTAAAAGTTTTGACTTACCTGTTAAGAGCATTTAACATCTCTATGGTGACAAGTACTGATAAAGCCATAGTCATTGGATGGAGGTCACTAAATATAGAACAGTCTACCCCAGCAAAGTTGGTAGGGTCATTAGGGCACTGCATGTGATGAGTCTGTGAATACCAATAAACTGGGTCAACAACAAGTACAAGCACATGCATATGAGGATATATGTAGACTAGATATTTGTACTGTGGTTATGATGGATTGTGAAATAATGATTGGATTTCCCAGAGTTCCAAGAGTTTGAAGTATTTCTTCTCTTTACATAATTTAATGTGAGGTATGAATATTACAATCAATGAACAAAAAAAAAAACTATTTTTATCAAGCATTATCATTGGTTTTACAGAGATGAATTGATTGAGTAGCACTTTTCCTATTATTTCAAAGAAAGAATGCCACAACCAAAGAAATTTTGCCGTACTCACCAGTTGGTAATAATTCACTTTAGGACCACCTTCATAGAACATAAACCACCAAGCTGAGGCTCCGACAGTTGCCAGGCCAACATAAATCCCTATAGCCAAGTAACGGAAGAACAGCCAACCATTGATAAGGGACTCCTTTGGATTACGTGGAGGCTTCTTCATGATGTCAGAGTCAGGGGGGTTGAAGCTGAGGGCTGTAGCTGGGGGTCCATCTGTCATGAGATTGACCCACAGCAGCTGTACTGGGATAAGGGCTTCAGGCATGCCAAGAGCAGCGGTTAGGAAAATACTGAAAGTTGAAATGCAATATCAGGATTAGAATAACCAATGTGATAACATGTGGTTTGATACACTATCACCCAGACTGTTTATGAACATATGAAAGGGTGTGGTTGCCACATGGGTTCAAAAAAAATCTTTGACTTGCTGTATTCATTTTTTTTTACTAACCTGACAACTTCTCCAATGTTTGAGGAAATAAGATATCTTATAAACTGTTTAGTGTTATCATAGATAGATCTCCCTTCCTCTACAGCAGCCACTATTGTTGAGAAGTTATCATCAGCTAGAATCATTTCTGAAAAACTAGTTAAGAACTTTCTAATAGAATCCAAAACACTCACAAAACAATTGCTAAGGACTCCCCCTTTTCTTTTCTAAATACAGTGATCAGAAACTCAAAGCCTTCCTTGAATAAGAGAAACCAGTAAGGGTATGAAGAACAGAACATAGAACAGGAGAAGACCTCCATGTTTATGATGTTACAACATACTGACTCAAGGTTTGCAACAATTCTCAGAGAATGGATTGACTTTTACATCATCTCACTAATGAAAATGAAAAATGGGAGGGAATGTAAAATTGAAAGGAGGATAAAGGAGAGAATAAGAAATGAGAAGAATGAAAAGGAGAGGAAGGAGAAATGAAAGAAAAGAAAAAGAAGAGGTAACATAGGGAGGAAAACGAAAATGATATGCATTTAAGTGGACTTGGAAAACAGAGCAGAAAGAGAAGGAAAGGTAAAATAAGCTGTAACTATCATATATCTGCTATTTGTGACAGAATATACCAGCATTGTACACTGAAAAGGATACCAGAAGCACTCTTAGCAACAGCAGTGCCTGATCCCATGGCAACACCAATCTCGGCCTTCTTCAACGCAGGAGCATCATTGACTCCATCACCGGTCATGGCAGAAATCTCTCCTTCTGCTTGTAAATACTCTACTATTTTACTCTTGTGGGATGGCTCTACTCTTGAAAAAAGTCTGGGAGGAAAACCATGACATTTTTGTTTTAAAAAGGCCATACATTACATGGGAGTATGCAATGTAAGATATACCCTCAATAGACCCATCCAATCACTAATAATTCAGTTTCTAATGGAGCAAGGCACATATAGAATCTGATGCTACAAATTTGGTTAATGAATTTGTTATCTCAGGATGGTTTACCCTCAATTACAGCAAGGTCATTGCTTGAGGACTCATTTACCTTGCACTTTGGCATGCCTCTCTTTGTTCCTCGTGTGTTAAGTCATCAAACTCTCGTCCAGAATATGAGAGTCCTACGCAAAAAATAACATGCATAATAGGTAAATTACAAGCCTTGTGTGAAACGACTGAAGAAGAGGGCCAATGGGCCTTTCACAACTTCAACTTCAAAAATTGCGCCAGCTCAACTAGAAAGTGTAGATTATTATGATAATATCCTGAAACTGTGGTGGAAGTTGAAATCAAGAATAGCAGGGGGGAAAAAAACAAAGAAACAAGCTAACAAGTGTACAGCGGATGGGTGAGGATGGACAAACAAGGAAATGAATAAGCCACACAAGTATCAAGAAAATGATTTTAGTAATTAACTACCTGCGGTGTTTTCATTTGGTTTAAAGATATTAATTCTCCTACAGATGGCTTCAGCTGTAGCCTGGAAATGATTAAAAATACAAAGGATATCCCAAATAAACTCAGTGCTCACAGTAGTTTTCAATGTTATAGGAACTTGGTATTTTCAACTGCTTGTTGAAATTTGTTTTTAAATAACACTAGTCAAAAGTGCAAAACATACTGACTGACTATTCTTGACTGACAGCAGCAAAAAAAAAAAAAATTCAACAGGCAGCTCATGATTACGGAGTTTGCATAATTTTGATAACTGCTACTGGTAGATATATCACAATACAGCTCCCTTGGGGAAGGCTCTAGTGAATGGCAAACGAACTGTAAAATGCTTAGTTTTTTAAAACTGAAAGTATCTTATGAGGAAAAATAATGTTATCTAACGTTTACAATATTAATGATATTAGTAATCCAGCAAAAAACCTTTTACTGCCAAATAACAGTGACCTTATTATGTCCTTTAAAGAGCCTATCATGTTGCTATAGTAATATTAGTGTACCTTGTTGTCTCCTGTGATGACAATGACTCTTATGCCTGCATTTTTGCACCTGACAATGGCTTCAGCTACTTCAGATCGTGGTGGATCAAGCATACCGGCAACTCCCACAAATGTCATACCGGCCTAAAAATAACAAGCATTAATCTATTACAGCGGATATTATATACCTGTAAAAATGTATAGCATACAAAAGTCTGTTATAGAACAGAATAGAAGACTTCCGATAATTGGTCCTACCTCCCTTAAAGTGGAATAATTTAATTAGCCAGATTTGGTACCAATGATTTAGCATGTTTTCTGTGCCATGCTCCGTACTGTGAACACTTCTACAAGTTTTTGATTTCTTTTTGACAACTTTTTATTGTGCTCCTTTTTGCTTGCCAATTAGACATCAGGGCCAGTTGTACGAAGGGTGGATAGCACTATCTAATGGATAAATCATAAAATTGACCCTGTTATTCAATGAATTTATCCACTGAATAAGATTTATCCATCAGATGGTGCCATCCACCCTTCGTACAACCACGCAAAGTGCTTAAATATTGAAGAAGCAACACACAATTATTGGTTAGCACTAAAGAGAACAGTTAAAACTTGTCAAAAAGAAATCAAAAAACTCGTAGAAATGTTCACTGTACAGTGACATTGTGGAACAGTAATAAACTAAAAAGCAAGTATTCCTTGATACTTTTCTGATAGTAATGGAAAATAATGGAAAAAAGATTTATTGATACAAGCAACAATCGAGAATGGCAAAAACTTACTTCATATTTGATAAAGTTTTCTGAATTCTCCAAGTCCATCTTCTTAGGCGATAATGGTTCATCAACAGTTGCCAAGGCTAGACAGCGAAGTGTATCACTTCCTGCATCATGATTGTAAAAATAATTAATTTCTTGCATATACAGATTTTATATGGCATATTAAAAAGAATATGCAATAAGTTTTAGAAAATGCTATTTTAAAATTTCTGTAAGTGAGAAGTAGTGAGGTGGAGAAGTGGATTTTAATCAATTAAAATGTATAATAAAAACAATGCATTCCAACTTTGTGTAGCAGAGCCAATAAGAAGACAGCAAAAAACAATAGCCTTTCCACATATCTTTGTGCTTCCATGAGAAAATGGCGATGGCTATGTAGTTGCTTACATGTAACATCAGGGTCAAATTACTATTTTTGTCCAGTTAGGTTTGTGATTGGCTCCACTACACAAATTTGGAATTCATTTTTTTCATTCTACATTTTAATTGGTTCTCTTGTATCACTGTTGTTAGACAAATCCAACTAGCAGTCTATCATCAATGCTGCATGAGCTATAAGTTATAGTGAAAAGTGCTGGCTTTGAAAGCCATCTAAATATGTTTGCATCTAAATATTTGACAGACTAGTTGGATTTGAATTTTAAAAAATAGTCCTCTCTTCCTCATAGCCCATTCATGCTCAAGGACTAATAGGTAATAAGTGGCCCTGGTCATAGAAGTTGCATTACAATGAAGATCATACCTGTGCCATAAGACAATACAAGATCCAGTATTTGCTGTCTTAGTTTAGGTGTTAGAGGATGTTTGGTACTTGCCCACTCTCACAAACTCACATCTATCGAGAATACTTTCTGGAGCACCCTGTAACAAAACAACAAGTTTTCCATCAGTGAAAATGATTCAAGCATCTTTAAAGCATTTGTGTTATTTGTAAAATCATCCTATGACAGGCAATGTGTCATGTGAAACAAAAATAGTATTAAAGATTACAGTACTCTATCTAGAGAGCCCTTGATAACAGTTGAAGCACTGTAACAATATAGCTCTAATGCAGTCCTCAGGGTTTTACAGTGTCAGTCTAAAGTTGCAATGTTCATTGATTGTCTTCCTATATCTAGTTCCCCAAGAAACATTTTTTTCAATCACTCTCTCACGTAGAATACATTGATGGAAATGTAAAACATAAAACTAACCCACCTTGACAAACATCTTTGGTTCTTTGCCCAGTACAGAATTTAGTCCATCTATGCTTGGAGTACAGTAAACACTCATGGATTTCCTGTCTCTTGAAAACTCAAGGGTGAAATCCTGTGAAACATAATTCAAAATAGAACTGTCATATCAAATAGTCTATATTTTATAACATTTCAAGTTAGATTTTATTTTACTAAAAACCAATTTTGTCATGCCTAAAGGACTTTGGTCATAAATTTTATGTCAAGGCTAGACAAGGTAATTCTATCTTCAATGCTGCTTCCTGATTGGATGAGGTACTACTAGGCTATGAGTATATATCCTTATATCCCACTAGTAGTCAAAAGTCACATTCGAATATCTCATTAACTCAATTCCCTGCTCTCTTATTCTCAACTTTGAGGAGCACTTACATAACCATAAGAAACTGCTATCCTTTACTGTTCTTGGAATTATCCTACCAAAACTGAAAAACTACTGTACATATGCAAAGTGCACATCAAATTTCAAGATGCTAATATCGACAAATATAGCACTTATTGCAAGAAATAAAATATAGTTGGTTGACTGACGAGCACTTAGCTGTCCATTTGGTCTAAAAAGTGAATTTCTATCGTATATTAAGGGATCAAAATATCAGTCAGAGTCAAGACCTGGTGCTTGCCCAATGTAAGTGGTCAATAATGGGAACTAGTTCACTAAATGCTAAGATATAATAAATAAATTACCTTAGTGAAATGCTCTTTGATGTTCTCATTACAAGCATGAGCCAGGTCAGATTTGCCTTTACCAGCCAAGTTAAGGCCAAAGACATTGAGTTTTTCAACCAACACTGATAGGGCTGTCTCAGTTGCTTCACCAACCTTTTCATAACACTTATGTGCCTAAAACAGAACATCAAAATATTCAGTATTACATCTCAGATAATGGTTTTTCTAGTACCACACTTCGATGAATGACTGAACGGATGGATAGATATTAAAATGAATTGATAAATAAATGGTTAGATGTAAATATAAATAGAACAGAGGAAGGAAAGTAGGGAGGAGAAGGAGAAAAAAAGAAAAGAGAGAGGGGATTCAATGGAAATTGAGAGGAGAGAAAGGTAGTAAGGGAAAAAATAAATGTTAAATTAATCCTTTCTTAGTGTATAGAACAACTAAAACAAGTTATTAACGATATCTACAACATCATAATATTGGTAAGTGTTTACTTACGGCATTGTAGTCAAGACTGGAATCATTGCAAAGAGCACAAATACAAGCAAACTCTGCTAGAGCATCATATGAAGAGGAATTAATTTCTGTTCCATTCTCAGTCCTGAAACCATTGAAATGTGTACCATTTTAGATTTGTACATAGATTCATTTTCAAGAAAAAAAATGTTGAACCAGATATTAAGATTATAATAATTAATGCCTGTTTATTATATAACTTGATAACTTATTTACTTACACTTTACCAACTGGGTCGTATGTTGTCCCTTCAACACAGAATTCATGGAATTCAGCATAACTCCTTTTGATTTCTTTCAGTATAAAAAACTGTATCATAAATAATAGAGTTAGAAAACCTAAGCTAGAATTCAATAAGATAATATTTCCAGTTGACGAAGTAATTTCCTTTTTGACAGACACTACTTTTATATTCATTACCTTGGTGACAGACATTTTGTTGGTGGTGAGTGTTCCTGTCTTGTCTGAACAAATAACTGAGGTACACCCTAAGGTCTCCACTGAAGGCAGACTTCTGACGATAGCATTCTTTTTGGCCATTCTTCTTGTACCTATAGAAACAACAAAGGGGTTGAAATAAATGGGCTGGAGACTGCATATCAGTTTGGGGGCTAGTTATGCTGATGCATAGTGATCAACAATAGCACAACTGACTGACAATGCACAGTCAGCAGTTGACCAGGACTTGCAGACACATCACCAACACTTACTCACTTGCATTTACAAAACATTTAATTATGAGGACAAAGTGCATGAATTTAGGAAAACTTTTATACTGGCTAACATTTTGGATGTTCATAAGCTAAACAATTAGATCGATATCCCCGTCAATCCAGAATAAGCAAACTCGATGCAAGTTTTTCAAAGGTCTCCCTTTTTTGATAACAGCAGGATAGACCAAGAATGGGTCTAAATATTAGGTAGCCATGGCAACCATACAAATAAACATTCAAACTAGATAGCAAGGTATGTCAAAAATTAAATTAAAGTAAATCATACCTAAAGCTAAGCAGGTGGTTATAACAGCAGGAAGACCTTCTGGAATAGCAGCAACAGCTAAAGCAACTGCTATTTTGAAGTAATAAATAGCACCCTAGGAAAATAGAATACAAGGATTAAGACATGACTATGTAATATAACCTTTATATAATCTAAATATGGCTAAAGGCATTAAAAAGGAAGGGTTTAATGGTACCTTAAGCCAGGATCCGCCATGAATTGGATCATTAAAATGACCAATATTGATGGCCCAGACAGCTATACATATCACTGTTATGACCTGCGGTAAAGTAATAAGGATGTTATATTACACTAAACGCATACCTCCCTTTGATAACGATCATATAAGGTATTTAAATTGCATAATTTCAAGAAGTAAAGACCATCTTTTTACACTTATAGCTCGGAATGAGGGATAAACATTTGTCTGAAAGATTTGTGTCTGTTTTTATGTTAAATGGCATCCTATATCCAGGGGCGGCAGAAGTAGGGGGCCGGGGGGCACTGGCCCCCCCCACTAGATTTGGGGAAGGGGGGGCCTGGCCCCCCAGAATATAATGTCTCACACACAAAAAAACCAGGGAGGGTGGGGGGGGGGGGGTCATTTCAAAGTACCGTGAAATATTGGAGTGCCCCCCCAAACTTTTTCAGCTTCCACCGCCCCTGATATCATGACAACTTTATTCACCTATCCATCCATTCATTTTAACCATTTTCTCACTTTCCTTTGGATCCATTTTCCTTATTATCATACGACCTAAGAAAATCCTGCAATTCGATTGGCTGAGAGGAGTATAAACAAATAGTAGCAAGCATTGGCTGTGATATTTGGCACTCATGATATACCACTCATGAGAGTTTGTAATTTCAAAATATCACTTGTGGTATTTATGCCAAGTATCACTCAAAACCTATGCTATCAGCTATATAATCTGACTGGAAAAAAAAAACACAAAAAACCAACCTTTGACAATTGTTCACCAAACTCATCTAATTTCTGTTGAAGTGGAGTCTTTTCGCCTTCTGTATCAACCATTTGGTTTCTTATCTTGCCTATGGTGCAATCAGTGATCAGTAAGTTAATATCACAATATTCCACAGTACAAATTCAAATACATTCAAGTGTTGGGTAGCATTGGTGGAGTTTGTGGCAAATTGCGTCGCTCTTCACAGCTGTTGAGTCCAATGGGTCGATCGCTGGTTTCCACATGTGAATTGAATTTGATGATGTGTTGTTCTCCCCAATGCTACGAAGGCTTTCTCTGGGTTCTCGGGTTTTCCTCCCTCCATAAAAATCAACATGTGAGTTGAGCATGGAAGTGTCCCTAATTAGTGTGAAAGCGCTAGAACGACTAGAAACTTATTATTTTTTCATCTTTATTTTGATACCTATTTCAGTATTAAGTCCAGTTCCTATAACAATGCCACAGCATTTTCCTGATGAAATGTTAGTTCCCTACATTAAAAAAAGATAACCATTAAATATTATTAGCACTCTTATTGTTATTAATGGGACTTTGAGGATCTGTATGGTTTTATTAGCTGGATCAGGATGTTTGAAATGTAATCAGTGAGATATCTCAGGTGAAACACGGAACATAGAAATCATCATCTCCAGCTGATTATAATAATCAGGGCTAAAATTACCAGCTACTCAATGCCCAGGCATCATGCCTAACCACATAGCACTGACCAACATGTTACAAGTCCATGTAGCAGGACAAGACTTAAGAGGTTTTTAACAAGACAAGTGCCAATTTTTTCCGTCTATTCTGCCTGCTGATTAGCTGTTATATTTAACTCTGGTAATGTTAAACAAAATTTAATACGATATAAGGGACTCATGCGAAGCCATTTAAAATTTCTAGCAGTCTTTCTAATAGGTTTTGGTATATTTGACTGACAGAAGCATTTATATAACGCTTATGCAATTAGAAAACTACATCACAAAATACAGTATTTTTATTGTCTTGTCTGACCATCAATTCTCAAATATCACAAATCACTTTTCAATTAAAATAGCAAAATTTGCTTAGCTGATACACTTACCGAGAACAGCATGTTAGTCTTGTCTTGATTGACAGCTTTTTTGTCTGGTATTGCATCTGTATGTTTGATAACACTCATGCTTTCACCTAAAAGGATAGACTTTGATTTTAGTGGGAAGTGTGCAATATAAATACCACTACATAATGCTAATCCTATTGTTTTCTATCATTTAATTAGCACAATTTACTACTAAATAGTGCAAAGAGTTGCACACTTTTAGTGTTTGTACTCTATTAGCAACAATTAAAAAATGAACCAAAAAATAAATATCTGAATATAAAAAGTTTCATTGTTAATCTTTAGAAAAATATACTGGTATATATTTATGATTTATTAATGCTGTTTTATTGACCCTTAAAAAGAAACTGTCAATCTGATAATTTCTGCATTAGTAGAAATGTGGTCTGATTTAAAAAGGCACTGTAGATCAAACCAGATTAAATGGATCACAGACATATCTAACAAACAAACAGTTATTTCATTATTATTCACACCTGTAAGTATAGACTGATCAACTCTCAATGTAGTTGACTTGATATGGATAACACGGATATCTGCAGGTACTTTGTCACCAACTGTAACATTGAACAAAAACAAAACAAAAAAGAAAATTAGCAAATAATAAAAGAATAGTATATCATATTGAATATAATTCAGAAAATAGAAAATAACTTTGGTACATAAAATATTGAATTATGCAAGCATATTGTTGGCTTTCAATTATTCCAAAGAGAATGAAATAACAAAAGACACAACAGCCATGTTGGATGATATAATAAAAGAGACTAATGATGAATTGTTTGTTAAATTCATCTAACTTGGGGGCTGTTAAAACCATCAATATATAGCAATAGCCAGAAATAATCAAAATTACAGGCTGAACTTTTACTAAGATTAAGAAATCCTGATAAAAATCCTTTCAAAAGAAAGGATTTATTAATCTTTCAACCATTTTTTGTATAAAAAGATTGGTGAGCAACATTCATACTAATAGCAACTCAAAACCTCTGGTCAGGAAATGAAAAGATCAATGACAAGATATCTTATATAGCAAGTTAAGTATTTAAATACAAAAGGGATTTCAAAAGCTGCTCAATACTTAGTACTCTATTCTAATTGCTACATGTACCAATATTATTTACACATGGATTAAATTAAAAGTAAACAATACTAAGCAGCAAAGGATGACTGGATTGAAAAGTGTTTGGATAATAACTCCGGTTTAGTATGGAAATAAATTTAATCATGATGATCATATTTGATAATACTACAAAAAAAATTAAAAACAAAGACAAGATTCTGACATGAATTAGCCATCTTCAACACTAAATACTAATATATTCTAAAAAAAGACCATTATTATTGGAGTAATGGATTTTTTTGCATGCTAGCTCAACAATCAAACCAAAAATTGTACACTTGACAGGATAAACAATAGAATTCCAGTAATGCAACTCAGTTCCTATGACAACAAACCATTTTAAGTTTCATTAACAATGGAAAAAAATTACAAGTTTTCGGAGTGCAAACTATAAACAAGAAATGATTTACAAATTTTTATTTATTCTATGAATTGTTGGTGATATCTAATCCATTTTACCAACTGAATAAAGTGTGGATGTAAATGTTGATTTTAAAGGAAAAACTGTTAAGGAAATTTATTATTTAACATTTTTTAAAAAGTGAAAACAGCTTTATTACCTGTAACCAGAGCTCCAGGTTGTAAATAATATTATGCTTCAAAAAAAATAGAAGATGTCCTTCAAGAAACTTGAGCTGTTGAAAACCTCAACCTTATCATCACATAAATAATTCAGTTTCCTGAACTCAAAAAAGAATTCAATCAATAATTTAAAAATACATCCTATAAAACATCTTTTCCCCTTAAACAATTCTCAAACACTTGAAATTATAATTTAGAATAATAGAACCTCTAGGACTTTTAGTCGAGTTTCACAGCTTCTTTCTGTTATTTTTTCTCTTCATTATTGAAATGATGAATGTCTAACTGTCAAGATATTGATAATACTGGGTGAAATATGATGTAGCTAGATGTACTGAAGGTTTAAGAAGATACTAATTATCAAAGGAAAAAAGTTAATTGTCTGTTGAAAAAAACACTGGTTGTATGATTGCTGGTGCTTGGGACTGAACTTACTCTTCTTGAGTAGCCTCTTTTATTGATGTATCTTTTTGTATTATACTGAAAACTATTTCTTAAAATTCTGCTAAGGAATACAGATTGCTGTGACAAGACAAAAATATATGGTTGAAGATTGATGTGATATCTCATCATTAATTATGCAAATAATCATGCTTTATGTAGCTTTGAGAAAGGAAACATTTGAACACCTGACTTTTATATTTTCCTATAAATGATTACATTAAACTGTAAGTGAACAAATACCAGGAATATTTCACAGCAGTTCTATCGTATTTGCTTTCAAAAGGCTAACAAAATATCCAACTCCTTAAGGAAATACAGAAAACAAGAGATGAATTAGAATTTCAGATTACCACTGCATCTCAAAGACAGATGAAAAGTATATTCTAATACACTCACGAGTCCTAAAATAAATTTACTTATGATCATGTGGAAGAGACTACTGTTTTCTACAAAGGATTAATTGAGACAATTTGGAATGTTCTGTATTTTTTAATTCAAAGAAAGAGGAATGTTCCAGAGGGTGTGGTAGATAATTAAAAACTGATACAAACACTGGAAATGTGTCTAATAAATTTTATGCTCTAAGGAGAGCAAAAAAATATATAAAAGTATATATTTAAAATTAATTATACAAAAATTATTATGATTGATTCGATTTTGAAAGAAATAATCTAATATATGGTTTGAACATGGGTATTTTATGAAACATCTCTTATTCAAAGCTAGAACAAATAAGTCATGGACAAAACCAATACTATTCTGATCTACTTCTAGGATTGAGATTGTGGTCAACTCAAGAAAGGGCTAAATTAATGGTTGGCCCGAAGGAATGAAAAACAAGCACAAAAAACCTGCTTATTTAATAATAACATTATTTTGACCTAAATCTACTATGAATGTGAAAATTTAGCCAATATCAAGAAGCTATAAATGAAGGTAATCCTAGCTTTTAATATTGGTAAGCTTCTAAGAATTGGTTAAAGATCAAAGAGATTTCAAGGTTTGATAAGGAGATTTCTTGCTGTTGGTATTGGTTAGTTGGGGGGGAAACATCATGGTACATGGCTACACAGTGCTATTTTCATGTATCTTACCCTCTCAGGAATTTGAAATACAAATAACTGTCTGTGTTTATGTTTGAAGTATTACTATGGATTTGAAAATACCAGTAAAAGCAACCCTACTTTTTCAACTCAATATCAACTATCACTCAACAACCAACTAAGTTAAAAAGAAACATTATCTAAATAGGATTAAGGAGAAAGGTCTTAAGGTAATTTCTTACCCATCAAGTTCATGTACATGTTATGAAATAGAAAAAATTCTCAGCTAAGGTAAATATAGTGCCAAAAGCTATGTGACAACAATTCAAACATTCTAATTCAGAATTTATTCAGTTGAGGTTATGATGTTATTGAGTTGAAGCTAGAGCTCATTTTATCCTAATGGGAAAAGAGGAGTACTGAAAAATGGAAGGGAGCTTAGTAATGAAATAAGCCAACTATTTGATTAGAAATCTATAGTGAAAAACCAAAAACTAGTCAACGCCAATCGTAAACAAAGTCAAGAGTTTTAAACAAGAGAAATGTTATGAATAAGATCGAGGGAAAAACTTGGCCAGAATATGAGCTTTTTCACATACCTGCGACTTCCACAACATCACCGGGAACGAGTTCTCGAGCTTTTATCTTTTGAACGATTGGTCGATCTTGTCGAAGAACTTTTGCTATCTCTGGTTCATATTGTTTTAAGGCCTCGATAGCGTTTTCTGCGTTTCTTTCCTGTTTAGTAATAAAGTTATTTAATATAAACTTTATTATTTAATACTGATCTGAAATGGTTTTGGATCATTAAAAAGCAAACGCTTTGCTCAAGAGTTAAGACTACGTACTGAAGTAATCAAATACACTTGCCTGCCAAACTCCAATAATTGCATTTAAGATGAGAATTACGAGGATAACCAGGGGTTCAACAAAGGCTGTGGTTTGATCTTCTCCTTCTTCGAACAGAGCTAAAACCTGACAAATGACGGGAAGGAAAAAGGCATCCATGAATGGGTTTCATTTCGAAATGGATGAACAGCAAAGCGGCTTACTACACTTTGAACTTCCTTATACTTACAAATGATATCACGGCTGCGATCAGAAGGATTTTGATCAATAAATCGTCGAATTGCTCAAGAACAAGCTTCCATAAAGGTTTGCCTAGAAATGTCATTACAAAAGAATGGACAAAATTAGGAATTTCTTTGGCAGTCTCACACTAGTTGTCAGAAGGTTTAAATGCACTAGTCAAAAGATTTGATTTGAGTTTTATGTCGAGACGAGGAACATTTCTTACCTTCTTCAGCTGGTAGTTCTGTTTTCCGGACAAAGGCAAAAGATAAAAGTCGATAAATTAAGAGGAAAGAAGAAATTAGTATATTTCGGTGTTTTTGGACAATGACTCTCGCCAGTTGGGCAACACAAATTTTATGTTTGACGTATTTACTCGAGAATCGTGTATAAACAGTTAAACATCCAAAGACAAAAATAAATGCTAGCTTTACTCACCATTAGGACCATAAGTTTCTTGTAACTTTTTAACTTGCTCCAAGCTTAGCCCCTTGCTTTCCAGCACATTAAAATGTTTTAAGACTTCATCCACCGGTAAAGTGTGTGCGGCCTCCATTGCTTACAGACTTAAAATACTTCTAGTTTGATTACCCCAAATATCTAACTGCCAGTTCAATTTATCTATGTCAAGGTTGTCTAGAGTGAGTATGAAAAACGAAGAACCAAGGTGAATTAAACCATTTTTTCAAGTGAAAACCGGTGTCCCTTCAAACAGCATGCTCCATAGATGGACGTAATAGACGCTACCTATGATTAAACCTACACGCGGCCTGGACGCGGCCCAAACTGATTGGATAATAAACTGTCACGTGATTACTATTAAATTTGTTGTTTCCAGGCCTATGCACAATGGATGGATCCCCTTAGCTATTTTCATGAGTCAGCTTTTCAGTGACGTTGACCTTGGATTTACATCTTGCATCATTTTCCGTGATTTTTTGCTGTGCTAGTTTGATGTAAAAATAAAGGTGGAAATAAAGTTGGAGATTAAGAAATAAGCCTCTTTCCTTGCATAAGACTTAACTGGCACGTCAACAAAGTTTTTCTTAATACAGCAATTATGCAATGTCTCAGTTTTCGCCCACCTTCAAAAACCATTCACTTTTAACATACTGATATTTTACCTAACATTAAAATTTTTCTCAACTTTCAATTATAATATAGAATTTGACCAATAGCCTTTATAGAATAACTGTCTTCTTTTCTTTCATTACACTTAGTCTCTGCCCTCCTCTCCAGTTTGAAGATGTCCACTTTATTCCCTCCCCCTAAATTTTCATTTTAGATTTTGAGCATACACCAACCCAGCCAATTTTCCTTCTAGTGTCTTATCTCCGGATCTCCAGTAATCTAGTATCAAGATATTTCCAGTATCCATCAGGAGGGAAGTAGAACATTTTAAAAAGCAGATTCCTTGAGAAGCAATTTTTGCCCAACTATATGCAGTATTATTATATGTTCTTTTACCCGAGTTTTAGACAACCCATAGTTGATTGAAACAAAATATGAATTAATTAAATGTAGAAACTTTACAATTTTATTTTACTTTGAATTAGTATTTTACAGAGTAAAAGAAAAGACGAAATTGATGTCATGTAATATTTACAACAAACTCCTCAAAAATGGGTGCAACACCCAACTATTTCTTCCTCGCTTCTAAGTATATGGTGCTATCAAATAAAACATGCTGGTTGTAGATTGATCTACTTTCTTCGCTGGAAAACATTGCCTCCTCTTCCTGGAGGACCTCCTCCTCTGCCACCTCGCCCTCTTGCAGCAGCTGCAATAGAATAATTTAAAAAGTCAGGTATGAAAGACTATGGATCAAAAGACCTTTTGACATCATCTTCATCGTAACAGTTTCAGTGTCAGATGGTAGTGCATGTGGTTATCAATCACGTAACCTTCAGTGAGGTGGTTATTTTTATCATCATATGTGAAACTGTTACAACCATGAAGTGCTCAATACTACACAGCAATCAACTCTTTCCCCACCACATGTTCCCTCCTAATCCAATTGATTTTTCCAAATTTTCCCCTTCCATTGATCAAATCTTCTCTATGTAACTATACAATTAGTTTGTCCCTTACGGTATTTACTGGAGTCATCACTCTAACATTACCACTGCATCCAAACCTATTGCATTGATCAAAACATTATCTTAAGAATCATTTTACATACCTTGTGCTCTTAATATAGCTGATTTTCCTCGTCCTGCCGCTCCAGTACCACTGGATCCTTTCTGTGTCATTTTCTTAAACATGGGCGCATTTTTTAACATGTCTGGTAAGATCAGAAATCGAATTTTACTACCGCGAATAAATACTTGATCCAGTAACGATACTTTTCCATCTCTCGTTGTAACAGTAATGTTCGACAATTGGCAGTTCATGTTATCTTCAGCCTCCATAAGTTTGCCTCTGTATACCTCTCCATTGAGAGTTTCTAAAGTTATAACGTGTCCCTCTGCTTCGTGTAAAATCTTGATTGGAACTCCAATAGACATTTTTGCGTATAGTTTGATAACCCTTTCAACGAAAAATTACAGTAATAGAAGCATAGATAGTATTCCCGGACGGCGATGGAAAAGATTCTAAAGTCCACACTATTTCAGCAAAACGTTCCCGAAGTCGTTCTCCAAACGTATTCCTTCAAAGCGCGTTACAGAGTAACCTGGCCAACTTGAAAGCATTCTCGTCCCTAGCCCTACTCATAAAAAATTAACTAATGAGTAAGGTCTGGGAACAAGAAAGAAAAGTCGGAAAAATGCGACTCGTGTTGTGTTATTTTTGTGATATAAGTGGCAAAGGCTTTTTTAATCCAGCATATTATTCTAAGTCGTATTCATTTTAAGACAGGAAGAAATGTATAGAGAAATGACAAATTTTATTGAGGAAGTTACAAATAAAGCAAACTCTCATATTATTATCCTTCTATCTTTACATTATCTAGTAGAATTTCGTTTGTAAAATACAAAAAAAATTCAAGTTTACTTGATTTGTATTTACTTTTTTTTGTCTGTTTGTTTTTTTCTTCTAAAATGGGTTCCCTGTGCTAATTTGGTCTGTGGATCAGCCATTGGTCAAACAGGTTTACAACAAGTTTAAAACAGGTTTTATCCCTCCTTTCGAGTCCATCAAGTAATGTTATAAGAATTAAATTTCAGATCAAAATTTTATTTTATCTTTATTTCATAACAAATATTTATCCTATTTAATTTTTATTGCCAGAATTTTTCTTTCTTACATGTTATTTTTAGTGAGATATTTAATTTTGGTTTCGATTAGTTTATAAATCCGAAAATAGGGGCATTTTGACGTCCCGGAATTTGATTGATCACCAAATTCTTCATACAGTAAGCCCCAAACGAATGAACCAAACCCGCAAGGTTTAGGTCTGCACTTCTTGTACTTGGTGTACGTACTAGCTAGTATTACAAGTATTTTTGCCCTTGTTTAAGAGATAGGATTCCTTCTTTCCTCTGAATGTTACGGCTTCAAACAAACATTCCTCATGTGCGACAAAAATATAACTGGGATTGTGGTCTAGCCTGTGTTCAAATGGTCCTAAAAAGGCTTTTCCCCGATTCGTTTAGCGAAACGGATTTCGAAACTGTTTGCGAACAACAAGGATTTGGTACAAGCGTTTGGACCATCGATATTGCTAATGTTTTGACTTATTACAAGGCGGATTACATGTTTTATACCGAAACTCTTGGAGTAGATTTGGGATATCAGGACAATCCTTTCTATCAGGATACGTTTGACATGGACGAAGTTCGGGTTAATCGTCTATTTTCCAGTGCGACAGACCTTGGTATCAAAGTTGAAAAAAGGTGAACCATTAATTTAGTGAGCTTGTACATAGTTAAGTTTATGCGCGTGATGTCCTACACGTATTTACATGGTGGGCGCAAAGGAGAACAAGACAAAAAGGAATGTAGGACTTTGGATCAGGACAACTGCAATCCATTGAACTACTAATTCCTATTACTACTTTGATGCTCGTACACTTTCTTATTATCTTTCCTAATTTTTTCCATCACTGAAGGCGAAATGATTATCTGTGAAATACTACCATTTTTAACTTGTGGATACATTAATTATTACATTACATTACATTATCGATTACTTATCAGTTAGACAACATAAAAGCGCGCGCCCATGGCGATATAGATGCAAGAGACAAAATATAAAGAACGATTAACAAGCGAAAGAGTGGCACGAGGCGAAGCCGAGTGACAATCTAGCTTGTTAAGAGTTCTTTATATTTTCTCAAGTGCTTCTATATCGCCATGGGCAAGCACTTTTATAATATGACCAAAAATCTACAGTGCGACCCATGGGCAAATAGTTCATAGTGCATTTCAGCCAATCAGAGCGCGTGTTATATCACCCATCTCGCTTGTGCATGCGCTATTGTCGCCATATCAGGTTTGAAAATTTAGAGAAAAAAGGCGTGCGTCCGTTGAGATCAGGCGTGAGCGTGCAGTCCATGGGGAAATAGTTCATTGGTTTTTGGCCAATCAGAGCTATAATCTAGTTATATTATAATTTGATGTTTAATACGACAATATGGAATGCTGATGATCTAGCACTTGTGGACACCATGGAGTCCCACTGTGCATGCAAACAACTTGTACATAGTTTTATCTTCCGAATATTCAAATTAAGAGAATCAAGGAAAGATGCAAGTTGAAGTAAAATTGTAAACGCCTGAAATATAATTTTAATGAGTCAAACCTTTTTTCCTGATGCATTAAAAGTAAACAAAAGCGCTTATGTACAGCGTCAACATTTCGATTTTTCTGGAGACTTGTAGTTCGAGCCGGCTATCAGAAAAAACATATTTTAATTAGAACTCAAGAAGAGAGTCTGATTTCTAGCTCTAGAGAACTTTATTCTCCATAAAGGCAGCTCAAAGTCACAGCTGCATACTGCAAAAAAATCTTATAAACTTGATCGAGCGAAGTTTTATTACTGATTAACAGTTGTATTATTTTACTAAGTGGTCTTAAGAAAACAATCAATGTAGATCGTTGAAAAATAGCAAAGACATAAAAAAAAGAACAATTCCATTGGAATTTTTGAAGGAAGTTTGGCCAGTTTTGTCATTTCAAATAAGCCATTCCGAATAAAAAATGGTTTGATCGCTGCACATCATAAACTGCTTGAATGTTGAAATGGGCAAAGGTCTAACGAGAATTCGCTCCAATAAATAATCAGTAATTTACAGACTTGGATGAAGAGAAAATAAATAGCATTTCTAAATGAATTGCTATAAAATATTCGCTTAGTTCACAGTGTAAATAAATAGTTTAATGCTATAAAAAATGTAGGAGCTGTGACCCTTAAAGGTCAAGATATAAAGGAGTATTAAATGTAATTAATCAACCTAATGCATAACGCAACTCTTTTCTTTGATCGCCCCGTTTGTATCATATAAAACGGCCAATTATCTTGTATTTTCAGTTTTGAGCTCGTAGGTCGAATGATTCCTAGAATAAAACACACAGCCCGCCTTTTAAACTGAAAACAGAGAAAGCGTTTGCAAATAGACCTTCTTCCAATTTTACTCTCATACTTGACTCAGTTGGCTCCATCGAAGTCGAAGCCATCTTTCATGATTGAAGTTCAGACAATTAATTCATCACAGAATTCCCTTCCAAACTCAACAAAATAAAAAAAAACTAGGTGCTAGGAGAGAAATAAAATAAAATAACTATTACCAATTTAACCAGCTAATAAGTTGAGTATTTCAAAAAAGAATGAAATGGAGCGAAAAAATACTTTGATTCTTTTGAATGTCTACAGACATAACAAGGGCACGTGGAGCCCAATCTCCAAAAAGTGTATTCAGGAGTTCGCCAAAGGCTGTTTGGTTAATCAAGCATATTATTTGTTTTCGTTCGAAATGTTGAACAAAAAATTTTTACTATTTACCGAGCCACGAGTCTTCAACTGGAAAGGTCAACTGGAGAAATTAAATATTTACCATAATCACTGAGCCTGAAGGGAATAATGATTGTTTTAGTATATTATTTTAGACTTGAATATCAGAGTAAAGATGAAATGTTTGATTGTTCAAGCATATTATTTGTTTACGTGATACTTTGAAACTTTTATTAATATTGTAACCTTATTGAAATTGTAAATAATTGCCTTAGTCAAATCCAACTATAGTCAGTCAAATATGTAGATGCAAACAAGACTTAAGTTAAAGTCAAATTTGATGCTTTGTTTTTCAAGACCACCAAGACTTTTCAATACTAGGATCAGGCTCGTAGCCTAATAGTAGCTCATCCAATCAGAATGCAGCATTGACGATAGACCACTAGTTGGATTTGACTAATAAGAATTCTTTGATTTGTATTTGCAGAACTATTACTCTTGATGAAATTTGTGTGCATCTGAACAAGGGATGTGTTGCAATCGTACTCATTAACAATTTGTCCCTTAGCTGCAACTGGTGTGGACGGTCTCTTAATCAATTGAGATACTTAATGCATCGATACTGTGGGGGTTGCAATGAATACAATAAATACATGGGACATTATATTGTCATCTGTGGATATGACTTGGAAAAGAAATGCTTCTACTATAAGAATCCATCATATAATATTGAGCTTTGCTGTGTGTCCTTCAGATCATTTGAAGAGGCTTGGCATTGCTATGGTACTGATAGTGACATATTATTTGTAAATACCGAAAATGCCACAGACCATGAAGCTTATGAGGAACACAATGGCTAGCTGTATGATCAGTTACATATGGTTACTAGAAGGTGCATAGTTGTTATAAGCTGTAGATTTTTGTGACTGCAAAAAATGAACAAAATATTGGTGTGTCATGCTGTGGTGGTGGTGCTAATAATGCATCTCAATTAATAAGCAGTTATTTTCAGAGAAAATTGTAGTAATTTCTTTATTGAGATGTGGTGCACCATGCTATTTTCCAGTCAGTTACACAATTTTCTCTAGTTGTGAATATTTTTTATTTTTATTATTATTTATTTTCTTATTGTCAATCCCAACAGTTGGTCATAATGCTCATAGCTGTTGTTGAAATTGTTTCTGCTTATCCCCTTATGTTTTAGTTACCAGCTCCATGAGTTCCATAATTTAGTTTGCTTGGAAGAAGAGTATTTAAACTTAGTTTACTTGATTTCATAGAGATTTTTTTATAAAAGTCACATTTCATATTGCAACTCAATTTATATCTTGTTGCAGTGTTGGAGCATTCAAAGGCCCAACTCTATGTAGAGTGACTGGTCATCATGAAGTGCTCAACCAAGCCAATTTTGTGTTTTATATTTATTTAGATATACATCTATGAAATCTGACAATTTGTCAGTGCAGGTCATCACTTTTCTTTATATTCTTGGTAGACTCAACTTGCTTTATTATAAAATATAATTTATTACAAGAGTAATAAATTCCCAAAAGTACACTTTATATCAGGAAATTATATGTACGTTGGACCTTAAACTCATGGCAACCATGTTAATTTTCCTGAGAATAAAACCTTTGTTCAACCTGCATATTTTTCTCTCAAGAACTTGAATGCAAAGCTATGCGTGAAGCAATCTATTGTACAAGTTAACATGACTGCCACTTAAGGACCATTCCTGAAAGGTTTTGAAATTTTAAATAATATATAATTTTAGTGTATATAATGATTAATAAATATTTATATGATGATATATGTTAAAAGCTTACCATATTCATAGAACAAATGCAGCAATGGCTGCAATTTAGTCATTTCCCTGTAAAAACTATTTCAGGAAAAATAAAGATCTTTAAAACTGTTTTTTAGTATTAAGATTGCTAAGAATTTCATAAAGTTTGTGCACGATTTTTCTTTGCTATTAAATGTACCGAGATAACAATAATTGCCTTGGGAGCCAAGCAAAAGTTGATGAGTTAATGTAGTGGTGTTGACCTCATTAACTTTTCCCATTAGTATGGACAGGGTACGAATATATTTTGGCATAAGATCCCCCCTCTCCTTCCATATGAGTGGAGCCTGTACTTAGGGTCCACTTACTTGCAATACATGCCCATTGGTTCTGGAAACCTCTGGCCTGTACATACCTTATGCATTTTTCTCATTTCCTAACTTTATTTCAGTGTTTCCTTTCAAGTCTAAACTAGACTTGATTCTTGGACCCTCAAGAATAAAATAAATTCATCTCAGATTCAACAAATGTTTTAAGTTTTATTTATTGAAGCTGTCAACAGTAAACAAACAGCAGTATGATCCTTAACCTTTATTGTACGAGAAACAGTGTGACAACCCAAAAATAAATTTGTTATAATCAAGACGTTTATAGACTATTCATTTATTATCAAGGCACTTATTTCAACAACTGTACAATGTCATCAAAGTTTTGCAGATGGATTGCACAGGAGATCATATGCTGGGATGGTCAAAAATTCCTCCATGACATCACTTAGCACCATCTTCTCTAAAAGTTGTGCGGCTTGTGCAAGGCGGCCTTTAGAGGGACCACCAAGCTTGTTCAACTCTTCTCCAAGAAGAACTTTGAAAAGATCAGAAGAAAGTTGTTTGTCATCAATGAAACACCCATGTTTACGCCATTGCCATAGTTGTGCACGAGAGATTTCTGAAGTAGCAGCATCTTCCATCAAATTGTTTATGGCAACTGCTCCAATACCCTGTATAAAAGTTAAATGAATAACCTTTTAAAATTGGTTATCAACTTAAAAATGAGTTATTCCCCTTCTCCCACTTTTAAAAAGAATTTTTATCATAATGATATGACCCAGACGAACATCTTTGTTGGGGTTTCACTTTGTATTGTTTGAGCCTGGCTGTGTTGCGATTGTCTCACCCTGTAATACACAGCCAAAACTTAACCACTAGTGTCTCTGTTATATTCCTTGACTTAAAATTATGTAAGTAAAGTTTGTTGGGTCTCTCACCCTTCATTCAAGGTTTTTAAATGGATTTTTGGTGTACTAATTAGCTCCCCCCATAGTAGTAATAATAATAATAATGGCTTTATTAACATTTTCACATAGTGGCTCTTCTATGTTAATATAATATTTATTATTACTTACCAAAAGCCAGCTGTTGAGGTATTGTAGAGCTACTGAAATATTAACACGTGCCCCTTCTTCTGTTATCTTTCCTCCTGGAACATTAATAGTGACCAGGTCCTCCACTTTAACTTTGACGTCTTCACGCAGCCGGTGCTTTTGATGGCAGGAACCCTGCATTCCTTTCAAAAAAATTTCCTTTGCTACTTTGACCAAATCTGGATGTGCCACCCAAGTGCCGTCGAAACCATCAGCAACTTCACGTTCCTTGTCCTGGGTGATTTTTTCCCTATCGCAATTTTGTTAATTTCTTCATTTTTTCGGCTGGGTATGAATGCAGACATTCCTCCCATTGCATGTGCACCATGCAAGTGGCAGATCCTGACAAGACGTTCGGTGTAGGCACGCATGAAGGGTACTGTCATGGAAACCTTTGAAAATACAATGAAAGTTAGACTGTTCAAAGCATATGCATAGTGGTGAGGATTTCAGCTTGGTTTATAGAAGCATGACATGTGACAGAGTGCTTCTCAACACTTCTCAAGTGTTTTGCCCCAAACGCTATATAACACTGCCCACAGCACATGCACATTAGCTAAGTTTTTTAAAATTTCCTTTTATTGATAATTAAAATAATTCTTTTGGACATGATCGATGAATGGCGAATTAAATAGAACACACACACATATGCTGTATGCTCTCATAGAAACACATGCCCCAACTATATAACACACACACATATGCTGTATGCTCTCATAGAAGCACATGCCCTAACTATATAACAAGAACGCAATACTATATTTAAGAGATTTAAAGAATGAAGGAGATGTAAATAAAAATTGAATTAGCCAAAGTTGTAATGAATCTATAATACCTGTTTCCTGTCGGGTAATACAGCATCTGATTTCATCTGAAGTCTCTTGATGATACTAAAGATATAATCCCATCGGCCAGCATTAAGGCCACAACAGTGTTCCCGAATCTCATACATCATTTCCTCCATGTTCACAGCAGCCATTAAGGTTTCTATCATTACTGTAGCACGAATTGTGCCTATAAAAACAAACAGGGCTGGATAAATACTCAAATATTTTTTCATGTATGTGAGCCTTAAACCTAACCTCAATCCTTGCTGATAAACCACAAGCTTAGCTAGTTAAGGGAAGTTTCAATTAGAAATTATCCAAGTATTATTAGCCAAAAAAGAGCATTAGAAGTATTTGAACTGCTTTTACCTTGAGGTACTCTTAAGTAGTCTTGTGATGCCTTAAACACATCATTCCACAATCTTGTCTCCAGATGTGTTTCCATTTTAGGAAGATAGAAGTATGGTGCTGTGCCCTGAGCAAGTACGGATTGCCAGATTATGGAAGAAGTATAGCCCAAAGTCCACTAGAGCACCAGCTACTGGCTCTCCATCACAGATAATGTGACGTTCCTCTAGATGCCAACCGCGGGTCCTGACAATTAAGGTTGCTATTTTGTCTTTGAGCTTGCGAAAAGATCCTAAAATAATATTGAATTATTAGTTATATTGTCAGCAATCTCATTTATAGTTTTATGTGGGTAATCAGAACAAAAAATATTGAAGTCTATATTGTTCTCTTTTCCCCCTCAACTCTCATCATGGTAGTTGTGATGTTTGTGCCTATCAATGGGCAGGTATTGAAGTGGGGTGAATTTACACTCAGGTCTAAACTTGAAAAGTATGAAAGACAAATGCTTGACTTAACTCTCCACATTGGGGTTTGGAAATGAGCTAATAACCTTTCTATGTAGAAAACCACATTATTTTCAACAAAAAAACTCTCTTGAAATCATATATGCTGTAGGTTTGATGAAAGGATTTGCCAAGTACATGCTGTTTGACTGTCTGTACTTTTTTGGTCAAAAAGGTGCTAACTTACCATCTGGGTTCTGAAAAGTAATTGTCTTCTTATTTGCTGCAAGTAAGTTTAACTGCCCTTCCATGATGTTCTTCCATGTTGGTGAAAGTGAATCTTCAAAGTCTGCCATAAATACATCAGCTCCACTGTTCAGAGCATTAATGACCATCTTACAGTCAGTTGGACCAGTGATTTCTACATGTCGCATTTGGAGATCATGCGGAACTGAAGCAACCTTCCAGTTATTGTCATGGTTTTCCTCAGGGTAGCAAACATTCTTCCCAGAATTGATGACTTGTTGGATCTCCATACGTTTCTGGAGAACTTGTTTCCTGACATAATTGAAGCGGCGGTGAAGATCAGCAAGAAATTCCAAAGCTTCAAATGTGAGGATCTGCAAGTACTCTTGTTTTATCTCTCCAACCACCTCTACACCTGTGATCCAAAGAGTCAGTTAATATGTTTTGAAGGGGTTAGGGAAATATACCAAGTTGAGGCTTCAACCTTTCCAGGAGGCTCCCTCAACCTAAAAAGAATTTCCTTCCCCAGCTAAAAGAAGGCCAATCTTAAAAATCTGGACAAGGGGGATGTAATATCTGACACATGTCGGTCATCATGTCAAGCAAGTGAATTAGCTGAGGTTGTGTAACCAGTAGTTCATGTAACACTGTCGAATAAAGAACATCCCCGTACAATAGTTTATTCCATGACTACTAAACATGACAGTTGTTGACACATATTACAAGGTAGAATATTCTGCACAGACCCTGCACACTTCATTTGGTTCAGTGCAAACCATATATCCGTAAGATAGCACATAACTAAATAGCACAAACAGTAGCCTTAAACACATGTACTTCTTTGGTTTATTTTTTTTCATTGCTGCTATTTTGTACTGATTAGTTAGTGTTTCACGGATATAGAATGCACTCTAATACTGACCTTTAGGGAAGTTCATTTTGAATCTTGATCTGGCGGGCTATTAAAATAATTATACTGAATTAAGTTTATGGTACATGACTGACATTACGGGTTACATGTAAAGTTATTATCAAATTACTTACATCTTTTTATCTAACGCACAATATAGGCAATTCTAATCTCATTAAGTACCAGAAAGAGGCCTGCTGCTTCATAGTTTTTATCTTATTATTACGATATTACTTTTTTTTAAGACTTGTTCTTGTTGCGTGCAAATCTGACAGCCAAGTAGACTGACCGCATGCCGCCGTCCTTCAAGGTTTAATAAAGAGGAGCATGCAAAATCTTACAATCAAATTCAATGTCCTCTTTGCAGTTGAGAGGAAAAAAAATTATATAATATGACAAAAGATACAGTGAGTTTACTTTACCTGTATTAATGACACGTAGAGCTGATCCACGTACAACGGACGCAAATGTCCTATTTCTTCGTTCCTTTATGAGGAACCTCGTTGTCGTGTGATCCAGACCAAAGTCCAAAGATATGTCTTTCATGAGGGAGTGTAAGGGGGTGGGGGAGGGGGTGGTGTTTTTTTGGGGGGGAGGGGTGGCTGAGGATGACGGCCCGACATTAGTAAAATTCTTTTTTGAACATCAATATAGAGAGTATAAATATATATTCTATATAAATATCCTCATATAAAAAGAGAGTCAGTCTTTTTGTTTGTTAATTTTTTTTGTTTTTCTGTGTTAGACTGATTCACATAAGTCGTAGTTTTCGCACCTTTGTGGGTTGTGGTTGCTCAACTAGCGATATCCAGAATCGACAGCGTGTAAGCGATATCCCGAATCGACAGGAGAGCGAAAATATCGAAACATGGAATCAGTTCATTTCCATGCATTAAGTCCGGTTTATATTCATCCAACAAACGTGAGCAAGCGCATGACAGCAAAATTAATTTCCCTGCCCCCCCCCCCCTCCTCCCCTAGTTATATTAAAATATCCACGCTAGTGTTTACTAGCCATCATCTATATATTAAAATAACGTTAACGGGACTTTTTCTAAGCGGAGATATTTTCGAATAACGGTCTAAAGAAATGCTGTTCGTCAATGACAGATGTCCTGCAACAAATCGAACACTGAACCGCGGTCAGCCCGGTGGCGTACAAAGAAGATGCGAAAAGTTCACAAAAAGATGTAATTTTTAAAACACTAAAAATGAAATCTTCCCTAGCTTCATATGTTGTTTTTTATTTGTTTGTTTTTAAGTTCATCAAGATAAGCTGATTCTAGGTACTTGCGACCGAATAAAAAAATGAAGCGACACCGAAGAGTGACGTCAGGGCTCAAAGTCCAAATCGAGTACAATGGTTGGTATCAATGAAACAACGCGCTTTATTAACATTTTCATCATTAAACCAGGGTGATTTTTTTAACTCTTAAGAATTCATACACCAACAAAGAGATAGGAGATTATATCTTAGCAAAATAATTAAATCAAAAAGCTTCAAAATTCTTACGTGAACACTGTGATGCTTAAAGTCACGCAAAAAGATATATTTACATAATGTCATGTCATTTCGCACACACATACCCGACCACGTATCCTCCCCCCAACACACCCCCAAAACTTTGACGTCATTTTTACCCTCGAAATACTTCTATTTTTCAATGAAATCGTCAATTAAAATAACTAAGATTGTATGAAATTGCTTATGATGCTAGTTATTTCGCTTGGTCTATTTTTTATGATAAAATGATGTATAAAATATTCTATCTTAGTCGGAAAAATACTGTGGCTTAACCAATCAGAAAGGAGGAATTTCTATACACCAATCAACTGCCTGATGATTAGAGTACAAAGTCCATTTGACGCACAAATCGAACCTACAACTTCATTCAGATACAGCGGCATTTGGGCATTTAGGAGTCAGATAAGAGCGACGACGAATATAATATAGAGGACAGAGATTTTTCATTATTCTCGAAAGATTTTTTTTAAATGGCTTCAATTTACACGAAAAACAATCGATGGGCTGGGGTAATGCGAGATTACACCGAGGAACAAGTAGAAAGGCTTCGTGGTACTTTGAGGGTCGAATACACGCTAGCCAGACGAGGATCTGAAAAGCTCTGGGAGATTCTAACTCGAGAAGGAGATAGCTATGTCAATGCTTTGGGAGCGCTCACAGGTTAGAAATATCGCTTTTTTCCTCTATGAGACTTTATTGTGTTTTTGAAATACCTCTTGAACTGAAGCTTGACATCGTCGGAGCGACATGAATTTTAAACAATCCAAATATGGTAGATTCTTTGATCCCAAATATGGTAGATTGTCCATTTCTTAAAAGGAAAAACCCGCGTTGCCGGTATAACTTGGATTTGCGCGAAAAGCGAACGATGGATCGAAGTCCACGTGAAAACGATCAGAAATGCCAAAAGAAAGTAAGATTTCGCTCCGTGAGAAGCATTTTTGAACCTTCTTGAAGACAAGAACGAAAAACGACGCCATCTCCTCAGTGTACAACGTGGCAGAATGCTCTTTTTCGATAGCGAAATTCGGGAATTACGCCGTAGTCAAAATTATAAGCATTATAACGTTAAAATAAGAATGTTTTTTATAAATGACTAGTTATATAAAGTTTTAAAAAAGTTTTAAGAGTCTTTTCATCGCCGATAAATGGTAAATTTTGCTTTCTGATGAAATCTAGGGCGGTATTACATCATGGACTTTGATCGCGACAAGGTGAAACCAGAATTTTATGCAGCGCAACCCCAGTAAAGCATTTCCCAAAAAAAGACTCTTCTAGTCGTTCCAATTCACCTATGAAGTGATCAATCAATAAAACAAAAGAACGAAATTATATTTATTTTCGAAAAAAGGTAAAGAAGATAAATTTTAAAAGTGGAGATAGGACGGGAGAAGACATTTCTTTTATTTAAAATATTTGTTTTGGTGGGGGAAGGAAACAGACAAAGAAATAAGAATTCATAAAGATTTAAAATTAAGAACCAAGGGTGGAGAAGTCTTAGGTTAAACGATTCATAGAACACCATTTTGAAACTTAATATACATTTCCTATTGAATAGGAGGTCAAGCAACCCAAATGGCAAAAGCTGGTCTGAGAGCCATCTACCTGAGTGGCTGGCAAGTTGCGGCAGATAATAATGATGCAGCACAAACCTACCCTGACCAGAGCCTGTATCCTGCTCAGTCTGCAGCAAAACTGGTCCAGAGGATCAACAACGCCTTCACCCGTGCTGATCAAATATCGCACATGGAAGGGGATCACTCGGTTGATTTCTTTCTCCCAATTATTGCTGACTGTGAGGCTGGTTTTGGAGGCCCTTTGAATGCCTATGAACTCACCAAAGCAATGGTAAGAAAATCCTAATTTTTTTACACTAGGGCGCCTGGGTTGGGCTTTGAATAGGACTGGTTCCTTAACTCAAGGACTTCTCCAAGGGGGAATGAAACACTGCAAGATTTTGAGATTGACGGTTCTAAAAATCTAGAGTTTTTGAAACGCATTTTGCTATCCCACAACCCCTCTTTTAGTCCCACTAATGCTTACATTAAACAACTTTCCTGGGCTTGGGTTTGGTTTACCAATCAAAATAAGAAATTGGGGACCAATCATTGTTTATAAAGGGAGCAGATGGCAAAAATAGTTGGAAGGGGGGGTCAATATTTTTTTTCTCCCTCCCATCCCCCCTCCTTCATCAATAATGACAGGTCCCTTACCATGTGTTAATTTTGTCCAGATTATTGCTGGAGCATCTGGAGTTCATTTTGAAGACCAACTGGCCTCAGAAAAGAAGTGTGGACACATGGGTGGCAAAGTGCTTGTCCCAACGATGCAGTTCATAAAGACTCTTAATGCTGCTCGTCTTGCATCAGACACCATGGGAGTACCTCTTGTCATTGTCGGCAGAACAGATGCCAATGCTGCTGCTCTGGTAACATCTGACATTGACCCACGTGACAGACCATTCTTGACTGGCGAAAGGACCCCAGAAGGGTTCTACCGCTCTAAAGCAGGGCTTGACCAAGCTATTGCCCGTGCATTGTCCTACGCACCTTACTGTGATGTGTTGTGGTGTGAAACTGGAAAGCCAAATTTGAATGAAGCTCGAAGATTTGCCGAGGCCGTCCATGCAAGATTTCCAGGAAAACCACTGGCATACAACTGCTCACCGTCATTTAACTGGAAAGCAAACCTATCTGATGAAGAAATTGCTGTATTCCAGAAAGAACTTGGAAAGATGGGATACAGATTCCAATTTGTTACCCTGGCTGGTTTCCACAGCCTAAACCATGCAATGTTCAAGCTGGCACATGATTATAAAGACAACGGCATGAAAGCATACACAAAGATACAAGAAGATGAGTTTGCTCAAGCCAGTAAAGGATTCACAGCCCACAAGCATCAACGAGAAGTTGGAACAAGCTACTTCGATGCCGTTGCTATGGCTTTAAGTGGTGGACGGAGCTCAGTGACAGCAATGAGTGGATCCACAGAAGAAGAACAGTTTGTTCAACGGTCCAACTATGCTGCAGCCAAACTTTAGATTAGCATTAAAATCTAAACATTAAATACTTATGATTAAGAAATATCGCTTTGTAGAATATAGTGATAAATATTTGTGTAGTTTGCATGTTTTTTATGGAAAAATGTTGTGCCAAATCACTTTGGAATAGGAATAGCACATATGCATGAAAAAAATTTAGCTTCTATTTAAGCTGAAATGGTTAAGCTAAAAAAGTGAATCATGATATTTGTTTAATTTTATTATTAGAATTTGAGGCAGGTGGGAATATTTTAATTGTACTTAGCTGTAGTTTTTCATTTATCATTACTTTACCTTGCCATTTTAAATTTGTCTTAGTTTCATTGCCAAACGTCATAAGTTATTATATATAACATTTTAACTTTATTTCCCAATGAAATTGTTTTTCCATTAATAAGCATCATCCTATTCTATTCTTGTTATTTTAAAATATAAATTAATAATATTATTAAAAGAGTATCATATTTTTAAAATACGCTACGTTATTTGCTTCTTCTTATTTTATTAACTTGCGACTTTGCTGTTTTATTTATTATCTCTGAAAATTCTCAAAATAATTTTGTACTATGAATAATAAACTGTGACATATACATTGTGGTGTCGATCAACACATATTGCAATTCATTGCCTAGTTCTGACGCAACATCGCATAATGTCAGAGATTGCAGTAGGCATAATTTGTGGCTTTCCACAGGGAAGTTGAATTCATTAGGCAAGAACTAATTCATGTTTCTGCCTTCTGTCATGGCTGACATCAGGTGATGGTGCAAAGCCTCAATTATTACAGTCAACAAGTTTTTATTTCTGGAACTGGAAATCCATGAAAGTTATAAAAACATGTCCTGATGAATCTGTGAAAGTGATTAAACTATACAGTGACAACAGGAAATAGATTGATGACAATATACAACACACTGATGTAAACCATGGTAAATAATAAAATAAACCCCTGAAATCAATTGAGTTTATATTGGTTTTATTCTTGATTGTCTTGCAAATAAAAAATTAACCTGATTCACAAAAATGAACTATTTATGTTTGGATATTGTTGAATGACTTCAAAATAATACCTTCCCTCTTCAAAAAGTTCTTAAGTTCTTGACTAGATAGGATTTTCAGCTCATGTTCCCTGTCCTCAGATAAGGCAAACTCATCTGGCCCTTTGCCACATCCTCCAGTCCCTTTAATACTTCTGTATCCTGGGTGTACCATAAACTCTATCCATAGTTTCGATAATAAGTGATTTTCCTGATCCTTTACACTGTGTCTTAAAGCATTTTGAATTCGTTCTAATGTCATGTCCTGTCCCATTGTACTAAGTCCAAGGAAATGTCCTGGAAAACTTAAATATGACCAGTAAACATATTAGAACAAGAAAATGATAATGAATTCCTGATGCTTCTTTAATTATCTCACCAGATTTTAGCTTCTTTGAATATTTTGCATGCAACCTCTGCATCTTGTACAACTGACTGATAGAATGCCTTTCTCTTTGGTTCTATCCAAGTACAGTTATCAACACATTCTGCTGGGTTTCTTGTTGTATATATATTGTTTTCTTTCATAACACTGGCTAATGTATTGGACACCATTGGCAACACATGGACATGCTGGTGACCATCAATGTGAGTTGGATGAGAACCAACGTTTTTTTTGAACCAATCTATTTGGGCTGCTATCTCAGTTCTAATCTGTTCTGAAAGAAAAAATGAGAATATATTCTGAAAGAAACACACTTTGCATTATTGCTGGTTTGTTATCATCCCCAAGAGAGTGTAATATTGAAAGACAAGGTAGCCATGTTGGCTGATATAACAAAATAATTCATTGAGAATGCTATGACGTCATGTGCAAAGGAATAACACTTATACACAGAATTAAAATAATAGCAACCAATTTGAATATCTATTGTTCTGGACTGACTAACCTCGGTTCACATGGAAATATAAAAGTGTTTTTTTTCTCAAATGTGTGAGAGGCTGGTCAGTCCAGAACAATAGATATTCAAATTGGTCACCATATTTGGGTTGGGTGGATAACACTCAACTAAAATGTAATAAATGATGTTTGTGTTTAGTGGTTGTTAGATACCTCCAACGTTATACTTCATGAATGCACATGAGGATAATGTGTTGAAAAAAAAGCCTTTTATGATTGAATGTTACGAGGTCAGTCCTAAATTGGTTGCAATTTCCCCCATCCCCTCCCCCTCTTCAACAAATTTTTGAATGAGCCACTAATAAATCATTCATATCATATGTACCTCTTCAGTGTTAATCTCCCCTGAGCGTAGCGCATCTCTAAATCCCATCTTCCCCTTAAAATATCCTTTGCTGTGAATCAAAGTCTCATGATCCTTTCCTATTGGATTTCCTTCAGTCAAATTGAGGTGCAATCCCATTGGAATATTATGTTCACGGGCTAATCCTATGGCCTCCAATGAACTTGATCCATTAACAAGAAGAGACACACTAGACACAACACCATTGCAAAATGCCTCAACTATTCCTCGGTTCCTTTGACTGCAATAGCCAAAATCATCTGCATTGATAATCAAACATGTTCCTTTGTTTCCTAAATCCATTTCATGCGCTTTCTAGCTAAATTAAATGATGTGACGTCATCAATTCGAGCCTGCACATCTTCAGCGGCTGGACCATTCGCGTAAGCGCATTATGAAGCTAGTTCCAGGACTTTTTGTCAGTGTTTTCAAAATGGCGGACGAAGAGAAGGAAAAAGTTTTAGAAAAGAAAGGTTTGTTTTTTCTTGGTATCATAAATGTAATTCTTTTAAAAAGTACCTTAATTAATTATTGCGTTCAACTTTAACTTAACAAAATACTAATTACGTAAAATATTTCTGGAAAATTAAAAAATCGCCCATTGTTTTACCGACCCACCCACGAATATAGCTTATATCGTTTTAGTAAAGTTTCTGGTTGTTTGGGTAAAAGATACCGCTTTTATTTATCGCTACTAAAATATTTTTCCTAGAAAAATGGACGCAGGCAGTATCATCTCTGACGATTGGATTCATCTTTATAATCATTGGTTTACCATTATGGTGGAATACTACCAAGGTGTACAGGGCATCTCTTCCTTACAAAGACATTGAAAAACTTGCAGAACTAAAGGTGAATATGAAAATATTTTATAAGGGCGTAGAGGGGCAAAAAAATTACTGCTTTCTAAAATTTATATGTTGATTTTCATTTGCTAAAGTTTGCAAAATTAAAACGTAACACCAACCCCTTCCCCGCCTTTTTGTTGTTGTTTTTTGGTTCAGTATTTCGGGGGTTCAAACAAGATGGTAGAGTTTTGAATTCAGGCCCCCTCCTTAGAAAAATCCTGGCTACACATCTGTCTTGGTTGGCAGTTATATTAGCTTGAGATAAATGTTATTGATTTAATATTGCTCTACAGCTAAATTACCTAGTGCACATCAACATCCTAATACCAAAAGAGGAAAGTCTATTGAACTTAGAGAGCTTTGATAATTCTCTGCATGTTCAACTAAACAGCTTGATAGCAGGTAAGAGGAAGAGAGTGGTTTGAGATGACTTCAAATCTACCTCTTTAACATGGTTTACCATTTCAGACCACATTATATTTTCCTTATGATAAATTTCTTTGTTTGAGTTTTATCCAATGGCATATTCATGATGCATCTCCTTATGCACCAATGCAAAACAAAGAAATAATACTCTAAGGAAAGACATGATGGTCTATTAAAAATGTTGTTAGAGTGCTTTTATTTTTCATGTTGAATATGAAAGAAAACCACAAAGTATCTGTTTCTCTTAGAATTTGCTGTAAATCCAAAATTCCAAATCAACACAAGATTTTTCTCAGAAGTAGAGAACTCACTGTTAAAAGAGAAGAGTCAGAGAAATGCTGCTCTCAAAGGTAGACAATAATCAGACAGGGCTTACATTGAATCCCTAACATTAATAGCTTAAGTCAGTTACTAGTAATGGTGACCAGCCAAATTAGTCATAGGACTGTCAAACCTCATTTCTGGTGAATATATGACTGATAATAATGACTGAATGATTTGGCCGAGCAAATTCCATTCTGGCTGGACATTGTCCAATGACTGGCTGATATTTTAAGCCCTGGAGGTATTAGAAAGTTAAAATGTTACAGAGGGGAAGCAAAGGTTGTGTAGTGGTGAGAAGAACATAGGTGACCATGGCAACTAAACCACAAGTCTTCCCATATTACATTATTTTCCTTGTTCTGTGAAATGTTATCATGCTTCAATACACAATTAGGCATTCTCATGAATCTTACTGCAATTTTCATAAAATGATTATTATAAAACTCTGTGTCTCTGAGTTGCACACTGAAATTTGTTTTTTCGCTGCCGACAGTCAAAAATATGAAAGGTACCAACTCAAAAAACCAAATTGCAGTGGCAGCTCGCAGACACAGAGTTTGCATGTTTATGAAAATTTCAGTAAATTAAAACATTCAATTGTAATATTTTTCTTCTTAATATCATTGTTACAGATTTGGATTTTGCACTTCAAAAGTTATGGTATGGTGAAAAATCTTCCAATGGAAACTACACATTCATATTTCTTCCATTTGGGATATTTGAACAAATGAAGACTATGTATATTGGGAAGTTTTTACACACTATTATACCATATAAGAAAGGTACAGCTGTTAATAATATAGATTCATCTGCCACAGAGCATAATGTATTATTAATATTAAAGTATTAGTTAATTACCCTAATTTGCTAAACTTTGCAAGAGTGCATGAACAACAACTTTTAAGATTTTAAAAGTTTTTACTGTGTTTTTATTTATCTAATTTTGCAGAAATAGTTTCAGAACTGGAAAACATTGTCACAGTAATCAAAAATGTTTATTTAAATGTTAAAACCATCAGTAGAGCTTTCAACACTGCTTCACAAAGGAATCTCAAGACGGTGAGAAGAATTTTAATTTTGTATATAATTATTGATTTTAGCTAACATTTTCAAATATCCTGTTTTTCATAACCAAACTTTGTAAACTTTGTTAACAGAATAATGTAGAAAATATTAGAGCACAGAAATCTGTTTCAGGTAAGGAAGAAGAAAAATGCATTTGTGAGAATTTAGAAACTATTTAAAAAATTGTTTTTTTATAGGTTATCAAATCTCTTTTACATTGCTGAACTCAGATCCAGATTCTGTTATTCCTTGGTGGAATATTGAAGAGGCTGTACAAAGTAAGCAACAAAAATGGATGGATGGATTGATGGATAGGTTGGGGGATAGGTGGGTGGGTGGTGGATGGATGGATGCATGGGTGGGTTGGTGGGTGGATGGATGAACAATTGAACTAGTGAATAGATGAATAATAAATGAATGAAAGGACAGACTGATGGAAGGAGGATAGATGGACAGATGAACAGACACATGGATGAATGAGTGAATAAATAAAGAAACAAATGAACTAACAAAAGAATACATAAATAAATGATGTATTAACAGATGAATGCATGTGTGCATGGAGGGGGATGGAGGCCTGCAGGGACGACTTGATGGATGAATTAATGAATAACTTAATTGTATTTTAATGACAGAGTATCTGAATCCATTTCTGGCAAAGGTTCCGCACATTAACGCCAGTATAGATTCCCAGGTAACTAAAAAAGAATGATGGTATTTCTATTAGGAGAAGTATTTTCCTGCGTAATTCAAAACCTGGTAACTTGATCATAGTCCTCATTCAGATCATTAGGTCAAATGACGACAGACCAAAACTGAAGACCAAGACAGGATTAAGTAAAGAGACCATGTCTAAAGGGAATAAAATAATGACAATATTTTGGTTTGAAAACTTTGATTAAATTTTTCAAACTTTTTTAGGTTCTTCATTACAGTACTGTGCAGCTAAACCCAACAAGGGATGGCCAAGCCTTTTATCTGGATTATAAAGATCTACCTCACCTTATCAACCCTATAGAGGCTAAACTTGGTAAGATTTCACAAGAATCTGCTAGGAAAATACAGTTCTGTTTATTCTCGTAAATTCACTTATTTGGAAAATGAATGTGAATATTTTTGACAGTTTACATGTCTTATATATTTATTGCAGGTTCTTATGTGTCTCTTAACTCTAATCTTAACTTCATTGTGTATGTACCATCACAAGACCAAACACCACTCTACATAAGGAATAAAGATGGTAAGAGAACAGAAAGAAAGAATGACGAGATGGAGGGAGGGAGGGAGGGGGGATGGATGGAGGACAGACTGACAAACAGTCAGACAACAGGCAGACAGACAAAAAGACAGACAGACAGACAGGCAATAGACAGACAGGCAGAAAGGATGGATGGACAGACAGACAGGATGGATGCATGGATGGATGGATGGAAGACAGTCAGACAACAGACAGACAAAGAGGCAACCCAAAAGATGGACAGACAGTCAAAATAATAAATAGAAAACATGCCTCTACAAGTGTACCACCCAACTCAGCCATAACACTGATCACTGATTATAATTATTTCTGTTTTCCAGGTGATGTAGCTGAAAGTAATGCATTCTTAAGCCCTCAGTGGGGAGGATTTGTGATATATAACATCAACAGAAAAAACCTAGAAAATAATTATGTCAAACTAGAGATGAAGTCTGTAATGAGCACCTTTATCTCCCAGCTCAAGCTCCTTCTTGGTGGTCAACCAATAGTAAGTGTAAAACTATAGAAATGAAGAAACAGAAAATGTGCACGTGTGCAGTCATAAAGCATCCTGCGGTTGGCAGAACACGAGAGTAGGAGTGTTATATCACTCCCCAAGTGCTTTATAACTGCAACTGCATACAGCACAGCAAGCAAGTTTTACTTGTTTTATAAAATACAAATCACAAGAATAGTTATTTTAGATAGAAATGACACCACTGAAAGTGAGTGCGCTTGCTGTGCGCTCTCCTAAAACACATGCTCCTAACCAGAATGTGACATTCATAACAGCTATTTTATAATAATAAATATATAATAATGTAAGACACCATAGGAAAATGATCATGTGCACGCACTTTAATAGTCATCTTTGGGCATAATTGTTTCTTAATTCAAGCCGTGTCATTCTCTAGTCTGAGTATCCTTCTTTGGTTTAGCAGTTGTGCATGAGAAGACACATAAATATGGATTTGACTCCAACAAAGAATTTTGTTCTCAAGAGAATGACACATGGTCTGACACGTCTATCATTACAGCTTCCTCTTTTTGTAACTAATTATGCATTGATCTTGTTCTATTATCTACCAGGACCAACCTGAACAAAGTATTCTTGGTGAATATTCCAGTACAGAAATAACAGAATGGGTAGATTTGATACTTTGTCTTTGTTGAATGCATTCCAAGAATGTCTTTAAGAGTTTTCAAAACAACATTCCGTGGTGAATGACTGATTTCTATAGAAAATTGAAATGAAAGATTTATGATAGTTGTCTTCTAGGAATCCATCTATCCTCTTCCATTTGCCCATTCATCCCATTATCCAATTTTCCGTTCAACGACTCATCCTTCCATCTATATCTTTCAAGTGGCTCAGATAACCACATTAAATGGCAGTCACATCTCTCCCCTCTGGTGTAAAGAAACCCTAGCAGTGACCACCCTCAGTGTCTACAATTAATACCAACTGCCTCTTATGGATGTCAATGGGCACGAGTATACAACGAAAAAAAGTTACATTATAAGCCATATTTAAAATTGTTTGATCAATTTTATCTTCTAGGAGGAACTTTCTCTTTGGAGGATGAAAACCATGGAATATCTTTCCACGTCCACCATCACCCTCACCTCTCTTGCTCGTCTTCTAGAGCAGATCAGTAACATGGTTATTGGTGATCAGATACAAAAACAGATTCAACAGGCCTTGCTGTCTATTGAAAAGGTGTGTCACCATGGTTACCTATTGTAAACAATCAGTTGCCATCGAAACATGTTAGGTTTTGCTAGTAAAATTTAGACATATACGATAAACATTTTTCCATCCAAAAACATTCAGATTGGGATATCTCAATTGGTTTCTTTATCTCTAAAAAATGTTGGTATTTGGATAACTCAAGCAACCTTTCCCTTCCAAAAATGTTCAAAAATCTATTGGTTCAAACAATAATTATTCTTTACAATGACAGTGCTATGTAAAAATATCTCTTTTAGTTTTTGGTGCTGTTTTCTTAAACTTCTTTGCAAGGTTTGAAGTGTCCACAGATGGCCTCTGCCATTGCCTCAATTTACTAATAGAGCATAGTACGTTATTGACCAATCAGAGCAACCTTACTATAAAAAATCTATATTATTAATGATATAGTCCAACTCTAATCACACCAGTTGTATTCTTTCAGAGCAAAGATGCACTAGAGCAAGGTAGAGTAACAACAGCCTTCTTAGAAGCAAAGACTGCTCTCACATCCTCTGGTAATTACAAAACATCTTGACAAATATATATATATATATATATATAAGAAGAATTCAGGATGTACTATAACTACAATAAATGCTCAGCAGACCAACTAGAAATACTGCATATCAAACTTGTCACGTTATCATGCACTGCACACTTAAACATGCTCAAGATAAACTTTATTCTTTTCAGAAAATGCCTTTTTCGACCCAAGCATACTAGCTTTGCTGTACTTCCCTGATGATCAAAAGTAAGTGGCAGCTCTTTCTTCTTCCTTTCATTCATTTTCTTTCTTTCTTTCTTTCCAGCTTCCATTCATTCATTCATTCATCCATTCATTTCTTTGTTGTTTACTCACAGGTATGCCATCTACATCCCCTTGTTTCTACCCATCAGTATTCCCATTATTCTATCGCTGTTTGAAGGAATCAAGTGGCTTAAAGGGAGCAAAGATGAAAGTAAGACAGATGAGAGAGAGAAAAAGCCCATAGAAGAAAAAAAGAATGACTGAATGGAAAGTTTTTTGGTCGTTTTCCACTGAAGATGCAAAAACGGGATAAAGAAAGAGGACAGCTTTCACTTTAACCACAAAATGCTAAAATATTACCAAAATGAGGGTTCACAAGTCACTTGTTTACATGTCCATCAAAATAAGAAAGAAAACAACTACCAACTACCTAAATCTGGTAGTATAATCCTTCCAACAATGTATTGGCATTCATTTGTTTACAAGAATCTTCAGGTGCTTGATAATCCACAGCAGTCTTATTAACCTTTTTTTAATGGTGGTTTTAAGTAAAAATAACGTGACCATTTGATGGTACTCGATACTTCTAACAGATTATAATGTCAAGAAAAGATTACATGTAAAACCTCTTTGAGAAATATTAATAATATCAAGCAAAAAATATTCCTAAAGTTTTAGTTTTTTAAAACAAAATCAAGAGTAAAACAAGAATATTGGTTTTTTTTGTTTGTTTATTTGAAGACTTTTTTAAAATATATCTTATATTTCAAGTAGTATAATATTTCCCATATATATATATATCATCAGACTGCATTTCACATTTTCACATCAACTAATACTTCGAATGCAGGGATTTGTAATTATTGTAATGAACCATATTCAAAATTATCTTGGATGCCAAGCTAACATGAAATTACAAAAGATATCAGACTTTTCTCAAAGGATTAGTGTCATTTCTTTTGTATTTTTATGTTAACAGAGCATTTAAGATTTCGAGGAGAGTTCATTGATGATGAGATTGTCGGAGTTTTCCAGATGGATTTTTTCAGTGCTGGGTATAATATATCCAAAAATAGGTGTTTGTCCAATGTCAGTCTAGTTTAGCCACTCATTTGGATTTGCCCTACAAATAAATACATAAATGTGATAAGATGCAAACTTTTTTTTGCCAAGAACAAGAAAAGTGGATTAGGTCTATTTTAAGGTGTTTTTGTGTATTCATTAGCCATGTATTCCAGATACTGTAATGTAAAAAGTGGTCTTTATATTAGATAAGGGTGACATCTAGTAACAAGGAATTCCTAATATTTAAATTCTATGGACCTACCTGATTTCTGAAGCTGATGGCATCTTTCCTTCAAATAAAAGATTGGCTGCCTTGGCACAAACAGGGTCACGGCCCATCGTCGCCACCGCTAGTACTTTGTCTCCCCTGGAGTAAAAAGTTAAAAATTAAGAAAATATAGCATAACTAACCAGGGTAGTAAAGATTCGACCAAAATTAAGAAGGACACTCACTTGACAAAATATGCAATAAATTTCATTTCATCAATGCTTCCGTCAATGATGACATCATCAAAGTGATGGGCGTGGCCTGTAAGTCAAAATAAACAAGATAATAAGACAACTTTTCTTTTAAAAGTTTTTTACTATTTTCGAAGGGAAGTCACAAGGACTCACCTAAACCTAACAGAAGCAAAATAGAACCTAGAGCTGCAGTCCATGAAAAGTGCTTTCTTAAAATGGCTAAAACCACTGGCCTACTTACCACAGTAGCGCACACTCTTTCCGCATTGAGTTGTCCAAAAAAATGGCACAGTGTTGAGTACTTCATTCTTGCCCAACATGTTACGAGCAGCAGTCCGTCCTGTCGGGAGAATAAATACAATACTTGGATTGAGTTGTTGGTAGTACTGAGTTTAGGTAAAAATATTTTATCAATATTGAGCCACAATGCAATAACATGATTATGGTGTTCAAAAGCGTTGTAGTAAACTTTGATATTTATAAAAACATTGATATTTGTAACATGCATTTTTTGTATGTATATGTTCACAGCTTTCTAGATCAATTTAGAATTTTTAGCTGAAGAGGGAGGAAACCCCGGAGAAAAACCCTCAAAGGACATGAGAGAACCAACAATCAACAAGTACTTGTATACAACATGTTCGAGGATCCAACCCAGGTCGCATTGGTGACAGGCAAGCACTCTCACTTCTATGCAACCCGTGCTTCCCAAACTTGAAGCATGAAAAGAAACATTTAATGTTAGACATTTAGCACTAAATCATAAGATTACTGCTTGGAAAACAATGCTCTACATCAGATTTTAGAGCAGGTATGATACGGTACTTGGAGCACAGAGACAGTGGAACACTAAAATAGCTTCACTTCAGAGCACGTTTTTGTATAAACACCTGTAAGATTGTCTGTAAGGACACACCCTACACCCCTATAACAGAGTCAAACCAAGGGAAGGACCATCTTATGGTTTATCCATTTTCAATGACTTTACCATGTTTGTGTGAGATCTGCCAATGTCCTATAGTAACAGATTCCCAGTCCAGCATCTTGAGAGGGAAGTTAGCGATATCCCCTGCAGCGTACACACCGTCACAAGCCCGCAGGTACTGAAACGATATTTAAAAAACATCAAATAAAGAGTATACTCTTGTACTAAGACTTTGGTTTGTGCATAACAACTTTACATCCTTGCCAGCCAGATGGATCCCATCTATATTTTGTCATAGTGGCTATACGTTGAAAAGTTTGCTGCACAGGGCACAAAATGACGGAAATTTAAAGGTCAGGGAAGTAGCAAAGTCTCCATTATAGGGGGCAATTACCATTTTCCTGCTAATTAATCTGTAGGAATCCTGCAGGAATGAATTAAATTTTGGTGCCGAAAGCAAACCTTTTTATGTGCCCCCTCCCTACCCTAGTGTTTAAGGGAGTCAATAAGACTGAATTGTCATGCAAAAAACACACCTTATCAACAACAATACTTCCTTGGCTGTTCATTGGTACACCACTGTCCTTCAGGAAACCTGTTGAAGGCTTGACCCCTGTAAAGAATGGAAGTTAGATCAGTTATGTGACTTAAGTGAGCAGTGTAATATCTAGTATAACAACACAGATGCATTATATAAAGCTTACTTACCAACTCCTTGGATGCAGATGTCTGCCTCGAGTTCTGTTCCATCAGTCAAAACTACTGCACAGAGCTGCATGAGAGGATGAATATTGCATGCATGGGTCATGTGTTTTTGGTGTTGTAATAAAAGAGTTTTTCCCTTACCTTTCCACCTTGACCCTTGAACTCTTTTGCAGTTTGACCAGAAATAAACTTTACTCCTTTTCCTTCGTGCAACTAAAAACGTTAGAAAAACGTTTACTTTTCTACACAGCCGTATAACATGTACCCACTTAAAGTTCCCTAGTATGGCAAGAAAGATGCTTTGCCCAGTGAGCTCCGCTCTGCTCCAATCCTCACACAATCATGTTTTTTTTCCATTTTCGTACCAAAAACACATCAAATTTTTTCCATCAATAATAACCATTAATCAAGTCTCCCAAACCAATAGTGCAACAATCAATTGGTTTACCATGACACCTGTATTTATGGGTCTCTTTTTTCGCTAGCATTCTTCTTCACTTTGAAAAGCATATATTAAAGGCGATTCAACGTCTTTGTGAATAAATTTGTAAGCTTCATTTCTGCTTGGAGAGCCCAATACAGATAGAGAAGTGTGTGTTTTCACACTACAACCTCTTTGATGCATATGAGCGGCAAATGTACACTTACACGTATGTACATGGTACAACATGCTGTAACAACATGCAGTTACAGTTAGGGTTTAAGATACTGTACCACAAGTCATGTTGTTTGCTACTCATACAGAAACCACTTTAGCCCAAATATAGAACACACCACTCAAACAGTGGATGAATGAATTGGTGGCAGATAACTGACCTTCTTCAAAAGTCCACCAATTTCTTTCCCAAGGACATTTGCAAAGGGAATCTCAGCTCGTCCCACTACAGTCACCGAGCTGGCCTTTCCTGATAAGAAGGCAGCTAATTCCATTCCTAGTTCAAGAACACCATGTTAATTTGAAGTACAAAAAAATTGATACAAAAATTTAACACACCATTCAGTTACAATTTCTAAGAGCTTAACTTTTAGACTTACCGATGAAGGACGATCCAATCACCACAGCCTTTTTTCCAGGTGCAATTTCAGCTATCAAGAAGACAAAATGAACATTTAGTTACAGTTTGAAAAAAGTAATCAATAAAAGTTAGAAATGTCAGATAAGACATTTGTGGCTGCAGAGTAAGGTCACAGTACTCATGGCATGCACTCATCATGACTGTTCAGCTATAAAGATGCTGGAATAGGGTACTTTCAAGGCACATTACATTGTATGGTCGTGACGTGAGTTTATAGTGTTATGAAAATAGCTCGACCAATTAAGTCTAACGAAAAAGCTAAAAATCCTACATAGCATTGCCACAGTCACTTCGATCCGTTCTGCTATAAGAGAAAAAGAAAATGTGCGCATGGGCTGTGTGCAGTTTAAAGCATTCAGGGATTGTCAGAACATGAGAGAAGTGTTACCGTAGGAGAAGCATGATGCATAGCGAACACTTCTTGAGTGTCCTGCCAATGCCCAAGCATTTTATATCTACACACAACACATCAAGCAAATTTTTATTTCTTTTTAAAAAGTACAAATTAAAATAACCATAGGGATGATGCACTGGAAGTGAGCACTCATGCTGTGTGCTCTAATGTAGTACATGCTTCTAACCAATCAGAATGCAAGATTCTTAATAGTTATTTTAATTAAGTCATCTTACAGCAGTTTTCGTATGACTGTGAAAAACTTGGTGCCGTATCCCTGCCTTACCGCGACCGTGAATTTTTCCTAGAATTTCTATTGGGGAATTCAGTAGAATTTCAGTGATTGGCCTGGCAGTTCCGTGACATATCCGTTGATTCATGCCGCTTTCTGGTGCAATGTGATTGGGCTGGCATATGCCTTGCCATATCACTACCCGTCTTCACAAAATCACGCCTTTCACAGTCGTACGAAAACCGCTCTTAATACTGCCATGACCTTGTCTGTATTTGTTATTTTTCCCATTCAAAGGAAAACTTTCTTTATGACTTATCAATATTTACCAATTTTATTAGCATCCTCTGGGCTTCTCAAAAGTAAAATGTTCTTCAGATTGCTGCCAGGTATGTCTAATGATCTTGGTCTGAAACGAATTGGAAATAGTAAATTTATTAAATGAAGTGCAGCTCAAATTACCACTGTGTTTCTTGATTACAGACTCATTTGCACAGGGTTAGCCTCGAGTTTGTGTAGAATATTCATGTGTTCCAGTCAATGTCCGTCAAGTATCAAAGTGTTTGTATTGTTGAAGTTATGCATTCCTTACTTTACTGCAGTTGGTACTTGTGAATATTTAAACACTGAAAATTTTAAACACTGGTCTATTGGAGCTTAAAAAGCCCTTCCTCCATGTGATGGTTCCTGATTATATAGGTTGACTGACAAGGTCATTATACTCACTGTCCACCAGTAGCAATAAGAATGCTGTCATATTCCAAGGTTTTACCATCACTTAATTGGACAGTCTTCTTTGTTGTGTCAAGAGAAAGAGCCTTTAGTGAAAACAGCAAAAAAAGGTTATGATTAATAGAGCTAGAGATGGTTACTGATAGAACGTATCAACATTTAATACTCACTGTTCTCCCACACACATAAAGCATTTCATTTTGGCTCATTTGATTAAACTTTGCGGGGCTCTTTACATAAAACCCATAGTGTCATGTGCAGCGAAGGATAGAAATATTAGTATTAGGTATTAAGTATAACATTAGTATCCACCTAGAGTACCTCTTTTCCACTATAGAACTGTATGTTATGCTCCACCATATATTCATTTGATCTCAGCTTCATATCCCCAGCAGCAATGCCAAGTTTCTAAAGATTAAAGAATGTATTTTACAATTTTTGTTTTTCACTCTGGTATCCTAAAAATGTGCATTTTGAAAATTTGGGTGTGCAAGCAATAAGTATGTTCTATCTCTGCCTGCAGTCTGTTGTCCTGTTGTAAGGCTTGCATCGTTCAAATTTACCTTACTTAACAAAGGTCTGTCGTAAGGAAGGTGAGCCTCTTTGGTTACCATGACAATTTGCCCTGGAAAGAATATAAAAAGTAACCTTACAGAGAGATATTTTCTGCGATTTTGTATCTAGTTTAATTAATACAAGCAGTATCAAATTGAGCAGATCCTTTCAGATCCTATCTTAGTACAATAATAGTAATAGTAATAAAAATAGTTCTCTGCACTATCTTGAAAGAAAACTATGTTAACTGAAGGATAGCTGAAATATAACTGTGCCTGTGCAAGGAAGTGAGAACAATGTAACAGTGACTTTGTAATGACAGAAACCTTTTTTAACACCTTGGACTTCAATCATTCACATTATATCTCTATTAAATAAAAACTTGTTTATTTATAGACCTGTAAATCCTTCCTCTCTTAAAGTTTCTGCTGCTTTCATTGCAGATCCACCTAAAATGAATGAACAAGTAAGGTTGATAAGAATGACAACTTACAAGTTAATCAGAATAAAAAGTTGGACTTCTTGACAAGGGACCAGAGAGATGCATGAATATCTATAATGATCATGCACACCTTTACCTAATGTCTACTAAATTTTCAAGGCTCCCCCCACTTCCATTGTAGAATGGAGTTAAGGATGGAATGAATGGACAAACAGATGGATGGACAGTTGGATAGGTGGGCAGAAGGAAAGATGGATAGTTGGATAGTTGGATGAAAAAGCTGATAGATGAATGGATGGATCAAGACAGAGGAATGGATGGATGGCAGACTACAAAAGACAGCTAGACCGATTGCAAACAAATATATACATACCTCCTCCAATTATTACAAATCGTCTTTTATCTGGAGAACCAGGGCTTGTCTTGGAAGAGGTGGCTTTGACTCTCTTATGAGACTTAAATTGCTAAGATATAAATAAAATTATGTTATTATGTAAACCACCATAAGACAGGAAACGTAAGCATTGTTCCATGATCAATGATTCATGACTACGAATCTATTACCTCAGGATGTGCTTTCACAATAACTTGGTTTCCTGATACGACAACCTATTAAAAACGCATTTAAATATAATTAAAAAGAGGGCAAAACCACAAGCAAAGATTTAATTTCCTTCTACCATTATTTTCATTATTATTATTAATATCACTTCTTCAAACTTTAAGATCAGCACACATTTATGTTTGTCTCAAATCCTTTTCATCTTATTTGCATCGATCTTCATTTTCCTTTTATTGTATTCATAATTTCAATTCCATTTCACTTTTTTCAATTTTATTCATCTCCTTTTCATCTCCTTTCATTTTCATTCCACTTTAATCTCATGTTTATTTTTCATCTCATTTCAATATCTTTTTCTTACTTGCATTATAAAATACTATACCTCAAATTTTGGAATACTGTCCAGTCCAGGAAAATCTTCAATATCACCTGTCTTGATGTTAAAACAAGCACCATGCCAGGGACATCTTACCCTTCCGTTACATAATGCTCCACTAGCTAAGGGTGCACCATAGTGAGTGCACTTATGCCCGACGGCATAATACTGCCCATGTTCTCTAACCAGGAGAGCTTTTCCTTCACCAACGTCCACAGTCTTCATTCTAAACAGATTTTTTTTTAATTATTGAAACTTTATTGTATTTTTTAATTTCTGATATAAATGAATTCATTTTTCGTAGCTTATTTTTCTCAAGAATAAAAAGTAATTTTTTTTTGTTTTTTTTTGTTTTTTATCAACTTACTCTCCATCTTTTAAGTCATCAACATTTGCAACAACTGCTTCAACCATTGAAGTCATAATTGTATCAGCTAAAAGACAAAAAGGATATATTTACTTGAACATGAAATTCAACCTTATCTATTAATTCCATTTATTGTTTTATTCATTTTAGTAAAATTTTAATAGCATTAGCTAGTTAAAACATGGATAATATTTCAAGCTACTATATATCTGTTGGTATAAAAGCAGCGCCTTTTATAAATAAACTCAACTCAGATAATTTTTAATGCAAATTGCAGCGAAAATTATTTTCTTTAGAGACAAGGAAACACAAAGTATCTTAAGATATTAAAACACAAATGGAAAGTCCATTTAGTATTTGTGATTCCAAAACTACTGGTGTTATGCTGTCAACTCCACATCTGTTCATGTAAATGTATATCTCAGGTTTCTGTGGGTTTACAACTGCATAGAAATATTGGTTAACTTAGCTAATTGACCACCGCAGTGTTAAAAACAAATATTACAATTGTACCAAAATTATATAATTAAAATTAATCTAGAACAGGATTATTTTTCTAATTTAAATGCGAGTTATCAAACTCATCAATAATGCATGAGGAAAACACAACAGAAATCACGACCGCGAACAAGCTAGAGTGTTGTAAACGTGTTCATTTACATAAAAAAATTAAGTTGAATTTTCTTGGGCAGATAGTGATACACATAAAAAAACTAACCTAGACGTTTGAAAAGCAATCTACAGTATTCGTGACCGTGTTGTATCCGATATACAAACTCTCGGCTACGCCTCGAGTTTGTATATCGGATACCACACGGCCACTCATACCGCATATATTACTTCAATATTGTTTTTACTGTACATACGTACAAGACTTGAATTTAACAGCAGGTTTTAGGCCATAAAGCAAAGACTGTGATAATATATTGTTAAACTGAATATTAAACGGAAAAATTGAAGTAGAAATTCAGAAATCTTAACATCCTTTATGTCTTTCTTTTTAGCACGTTCACAGTTTTCATCAAACTAGTTCAGCCTAACGTCTCGTAAAGCTCCAACTTAACTGACCTTCTGATATTGAGCTCTGCAAAGTTCCCGTTGTAGAAAAGCTAGCAAGTGAAAACTCGTAACTTGTACGGCGCTTCACAGATACAGGAACACCCATAATAAGAGGTTTTTGAGTGTTTACAAGCAGCCCACTAAGTGAGGCTACACAGTGCCAGACCCTAGCCCTGTGCATGTTACGTACGGAAATCATAACAAGTTTGCGATAATTTAGACTAATAGCAGGTTAGCCTGATCATCAATGCAAATTTCTGCAAAGATTATCATAAAACGTTTACTAGTTTACCTGAAATATTGGTTTTCAGTTGGAATTGCCTGAAGACCGACTGCATATACCGTATATACTCGTTCAGATCGTCACGCAACGGTTGACATATGGAGCCCAAATATTCAAATTAGAAAGCTAATTCTGTACATCGCATAATTATTGACAGCTGTCAGGAAATATTCATGATTATAAGTTAGGATATTATGAAAATTTATCTTTCATAATTTACTTAATTGAAATGTTAAAAAAACCATCAAGAAACAATATTATGGTTGATGGTCACTAGTACTCGGGCTTTTTGATACGAAAAGTTTCCCATGATGCTCAGTGAACTCAGCTTTTTAGGTTTTTGGTGACCAACTTTAAGTGTATATAATGAAGGGGTGACAAACACTATTCCAATCTAGAGGAAAAAACAATGTAGTCCATTTCTTTAAAGGATATTAATATTTTTCAAGTTATCGTAGAATTATAAGTTGAACACCATAGTGAAAATAGAAACTGACGTTTCGGACGTTAGTCCTTCGTCGGAGTCAATCAAACGCTAGTGTTCACTAGCCATCATCTACTCATTAATATTTTTCATTGATTTGATCCCCAGGTAGGAATTAAGTGCAATAAATCTATTGACCCATTTGGTCTATACTCCGAATGATAAATAACTGATATTAAACAGATCAGATACCAATCTAGATATTATGTATCCACAGGAATTATCCTTTTGTTGCCAACACGTACTGGTACAATCAAACAAGGCAAAAGAAAAAGATTTATTGTATCAAGAAGATAATCCAATGGCAGAAAGAGATTATTTCATGTTTAATCCACACACAGAAGTAACAAAATTTAAAAACATTTAATGTGAAGCATAACGATAGACGAGCTCGACAAGCCAGAGAAAACCTATGTTCATGATCATCTCCTAGCGTAGACCTTAGGCACGAGCATGGGCATGTTTTATTCATTGTGAAAGGAGGAATTCCCCCCCATGCCGTGCCATTCTCCCCCATGGTACAATAGTACCGCCAAAGAAGAGATAAAAAAAGAGAGGGAATCGATCCGTTATCATTGTCATACCCACGCAATTACTAAGAGTATACTTCTTGTGAATGAGTGATTGGGCCAGGTTTTTATTGAAGACAAACCTTTACTTCTGGGCCAGTTGACACAAAAGCTGGTATTACGGCTGTGTCCGGATGGATAAATCCTATCCCACCCCGGGGATCACCAGTCACGATAGTTATTCCCCAATTATAATTTTTATCCAATGGATAAGGCCACTCTATCCATCGGATTAGCTACCATATATCAGGCTTTGTACAACCCCAAGTGGAAATGGTCTTTAGATTGGCTATAAAGGGTATACGGGTGTTAATGTTTTCTAATTTATACAACCCCCCTGTTCAGCGATGTAGAGTATATTTCTTTCGTCCACAATGATTGTGCCATGAGTACAGATCCAAACCTTCAGTTCGAACTCTCTCAGTCGGCTCTACTAGGGAATCAAAAACTACGGCCTTGGACGTGTGTGATGTTCAACCTCACATACTATGCCTTATATGTGCACAGAATGATGAGCCAGGAATGCTATTTCTATTCCAGGATACACCCAATCTTACATGTCTTTCATTGGTACCTATAACAATTTACGAATACATCATTGTGAGTA